>JBAMHX010000026.1:5811707-5830873 GCA_037177515.1 Pseudomugil tenellus
GAACGTTTTTTGCCCACCAAATATGAATGTATTTTACTCACATTGTTTGAAACAGTTTTCAGAGATCTTCAGTCGTTTTTAAAATGTTGCATTGTCTTTTAAGTTTAAAATTATTATTTTGTGGCATTTAAATAAAAACTAATCGGAAAACTTTATTTATTATGAGCGTAGCTGCAACCCTTGTGAAAATGAAACTAGTGTTATTGTTCTTATTAACATACTAGCTTTCAGCGTGGCAACTCCAGAAGCTTCTGTTTATTTCTTCTCCATCCATCGTTTCTCATTATCTTTAATGTTTTTTACTGCAAACTGTCTTGTCAGTGATTTTCTTTTGAAGAAAGCTAGAAATGATACTATTCACAGTCATATATTCTTATCTCTGCTTGTTTGTCTACCTGTATTGGTCCTGTGATGGACTGGCAACCTGTCCAAGGTGTACCCCGCTTTTTACCCAATGATTGCTGGGATAGGCTCCAGCTAATGCAACCCTTCATTGGAATAAACTGTACAGATAATAGATGGATGGTGAAATATTGTTATAATAAACTGAAACAGAGTTTATCAGATATACTGAGAGTAAGATGAGATAAATTCTATTAAAATACAAAAAATTAGCAATTTTTCCCAACATCAACATGCTAAATGTTAGGGGTGTCACGATTTCAATTTTCTATCAAAATCAATCGAAACTAAGATCTCAATCACTGAAGTGAAAGAGAGGATCAACAATCCCTGCTCCAACCCCCAGCTTTATATTTTAATTTGACAACCGGGAAAACAGCAACACTGGTCCAGTCAACTCTTCCATCCTCATTTGCAGCAAAAGCTCCACAGCCCTCCGCTTACTGGATTTAAACATTTTATTAGCGTATACTTGACCCACGATACAGTATGCCGCCCAGCAGGTCACATCTTACGGCTAAAATGTTGCCCTCCTTATATGAAGTTGTTAAAGAAAAAGTTGGGGGGGGGGTTGAGCAATGCAGAGTTAGTTACCTTAACACCAGATTACCTTAACACTGGACTTCAGGAGAAACTGAGTGTTACATCACTGTCCCCTCCCACTGTTTCAGTGATTGTGACTGCAGTTTATCATTGGTAATATTTGTTTGTGTTGTTTTTCAATTTGACAAGATTTTTACTTTTACATTGTAAATAAATTATTTAAATTAGACTATAAGTGACTAATATGATATATTACACAATACATTAATGAAAGCTGCTTACAAGTCCTACATCTTTGAAGTAAGATTCACTGTGCAAAATTTAATTAATCAAAAGGAACATGGTAAAATAGACGAGTCTAAAGATTGCATAGAGCATTGTGCTGTGAGAAAATTATTTGATTATATAAAAATCAAGAATCGAATCAAATTGCCAACCTAAAATTGAAAATCAAATTGAGGATTTGAAGATTCGTGACACCCCTACTAAATGTATATACACCTTCCTATCCAACTCCCCCAATTTTCCACATATCACTCATGATAATTTTGGCCGCACATGCTCATGAATAAGGAAAAAACTTCTGACAAAAAACTTCAGTTCGGTTTGGTGATTCATCCCTCTGTGACATTCATCGGTCTCATCAGCACCAGAAATAAAAGCACCAGGTCTGTGACTAACATTAAATGAAGACTACTGCCCCCATTAGAAGATAAATATGGAACAGTAACTTTAAAACATTTGCAGCTTCTTTCCTCAAAATGAAGGTGGTGATAACTGTGAAGGTCAGCGCTGTGTGGACTGAGCTCAGAGGTGGTTGGAGTCATCGAGCGGGTTGGAGATGACCGACTTGTGAATGAGCATGAAGAGAGGCAGGTAGGCCAGGAAGTCCAGCAGGTCCAGTGGAGGAATGTGCTGCAGCTCCAGTCTGATGGCTGCCTCCTGCTCCAGATGGATCCCGCCGGCCTTCAGCTCCAGCAGCAGCTGCTCGCTGCTGATGAAGCCCCGCTGAGCTCCAGTGTCTCCTTGTTGCTCCTCCAGGAGGAACAGGAATAGTTGCTAGAGGAGTCAGAATAAGAATTATTCTTTATTTATTGATAATCTTTTCTTTTGGGACATTCTAATTAGCAGCAATGATTTTCCCTCCAGGAGCAAATTTTATCCGGAAAATCTTTGCTAACATGCTGAAAACGAAACTTCATGCAACAGGTTTGGACTCAAACAAACCTAAAACAGGGAAAACTGGCTCTGGATTCACTCTCAGCACGGTTGTGTGGGAGTATGTTTGGTGACTGCTTCATATTGTGCTGTCCAGCTTCAGATTACAACCGTGTTGTTTGAACGCACCTGTTTGCTCAGTTAATGCAGTGTAGGTAATAATTGTTGAAGGGAGGGAGGGGAGATAGAAGGAGAGGAACGTTTAATAATCCTTCTGGCAATTAGCCCACTCCCTCCCAAACAGCCTCTCCAGTTAACAACCCTATCCCTAACAGCTCTGTAATTACAAAGCCTCCCTACCTGGCCAGGAGCTCAGTTTCCTCACCCACAGGCTTTCATGTTCCTCCTGCCTTTCAGCCGCTCAGCACTTCCTTGCATGAATGAGGGCCGGGTTTGCTTGTGAGCGACCAGCTGGTAGGCCAGTCCCGGTCCATCTGAGATGAGCCGTGTGTCTTGGGCTGATTACAGGGCTGGGCGGAGTGGACGGCATGTTCACTGCTGGGCACTTTAATGAGATTAAGGCCGTGCTAATCTATGAAAAGGGAAAAGCACCCCTCTCTTTTTCTCTCCGGCTCGCTTTCCTCATTTCCATGCATGAGGGCCGAGTGCCTCTCTTGGAAAAAAAGCTTGATGTAAAAAGCATGCTTTGGAATCGCACTTCAAAGAGTTTGTCTTGTATTCATTTCATTATAATTATACCTACGGAGCCTCGATGGAGAGGCGGAGATGACGTGAATGTGACTGAAGCAAGAGTTAATCTGATGTTGCATTGAGGTTATCAAGTGTTCCTTGTGTAAACAAATTCAAGAGCACAAACATGAGGTGGGGGGTCTTCTACCTTTGCTTTGAAGAGCCTCACTTCGAGAGAGCGAAAGTCCATGTCGCTGATTAGTGAACGCATAAACTCACTGTAAGAAAGACAAAAACAAAAAAAAAAAAAGCTGCTGAAAGAAGCTTAAGCAAGTAAACATGCGTATATGAGACACCAAAACAAACAGAAAACAACTAGTAACTTAGATTGGAGGCTTTTACTTAATTATTCATCATAAATCAAAATCATCAGCTCAAAATGAATAAAATTCTGGATGATTTTCTTTAACTTTGAGTAGAAAAGAAGAATTTCATTTAAGAAGTACATGCAAGTTTACAAGCAAGTCTCTTTCTGTGATGTTGTTGGTTGCAATGTGTGGCGGGTGATTTTTGGCGGGTCCGTCCCATGTTTGCAGAGAAGTGATGGTAAAGTGTTTTGAGCCCATTGTGGTTGCTCACAGCGGCCTAGCTGACAAACAATGCGTGGGCACACGGGGACATCCCGCCACAGTAACGGATAAAACTGCTTTGCTTTTGGGGACGGTGGGGGTGTGGGGTTTGTGGCAGGGTAAACTGGGGTGAGTAGGATACGTGGGGAGGGGAATAGGCGGGCTGGGCACACTCTGGTGCAATGTAACCTCTTGCAGACCAGTGAGATCTGGGTCTGCTAAGATAATTAGAGGTAGACGGGATGGGTTGTGTTGGGACAGTCCTATCCTATCCAGCGTGTGGCACAGCGACGTTCGTGACGTCTCTAACGAGCGCCTGGTGTTAATGAGACCCTCCTCGCTCAGCGCTCAATGACCTGTTAGAGTGAAGAATGAACAAGCACTAGGCCATCGAGTGCAATGCACGCCTGAGTGCTCCCAAGGCCGTGATTGGCTCTTGTCCTCCAACCACATAAGGCAAGGGTTTGATGGGGATGAGACGAGACAGAGCAGCTAATGATCATTAATTGCACTTGGTTTGCATTAAAAGAGTCCAAATGCTGGTGTGCAGGCACACTGGCGTGATAATGGCTAGCGTAACCAACAAGAGTCTGGGGGACTGGGGATGGACTGCAGGGAGGATAATAGCAGCCTAACCCATTTTCTTTGGTCCACCCTCTATCGGCACCCTGCTGTGGCAAAAACAGCAGACTTCTCAGTTACGCAATGACGTAACGATTTTGGCGGTCTTGGTAATCCAGAGTGAAGGGACGCAAACACATCCCTGACCTAGTTTGCTTTGAGACATGAAAGTTGTTTTGGGATATTTTGAGTGAGCTGGGGAAAAATGTGAAGGTGGAGGGGCAGTTTATTTAGTGAGAGTTGGTCAAGGTCCCCCCAGGAGGAAGTTTTTGTGTGGATCAAAGACTTTTGTGTGGATCCAGTGGTTGGAGGACATCCCAATGTCCCACAGAGGAGCTGGAAAAACTAAAAATGATTGTTTGGATGTCTGGCGCTGATCTAAGTCCTGCAGCCTTGTGCCAACTCCTGAACGAGCCCCTTGCTGACTATCCAGCAGATTTATGGTAACCTGAACTAACTATGAGGGACCAGACTGGTAACAACAACAGCGGCACCACTGATGCTATTTGGGGATCCAGTTTGGCTGCATGCTGATTGGCAGACCACGTGTGGTGCCCTGAGGGAATGTGGTGCGGCGTGAGGCGCACAATGCTGCACAGGCACAGATGGGCTGAGTCAAGGGCCAAACCAGCACAGCATAGAGGGTGAAAGGGAAGAAACGTAGAGCTGCAGAGATGAGAGACACCATAGACAGTTAAAGTTGAAAGAAGAGAGTGAAAGGGGGGAAGGGCGCAATTAGCGAGTGGTGAAACTGCAAGAAACGTCTAAAAACGAGCAACGCGCCTCGTCAGATCTCTAAGCCTTACATGATCAGAAAGGCTGATTGTGTAACTACTGTTGCAGCTCATTTCTAAGCTGAGGATTAGAGACAACAGGATTAACTGAGACAGGTAAGAGGATCAGTTTAGTTCAGTAGGGATGAGATGACAGAGGGATGCCATTGTTTTCTCCTTGTTTAGGAGGTGGCATTATGAATGCTGATCTCCTCTCTTCTTATTATTGAAATTGCAAAAAGGAGTTTTCGGGAAAGAGGTTTAATATGGACATTCATTATCATTAGTATAATTGCCTCTATACAGAGCAGACACCCTGGTCTTTCTGGGCCAGTACAGCAGTCACTCTACAGGCCTCCTCTAATGCACAACACAAAGAACTGGCCGTAAATCAGAGGACCCATGACCCTGGCCCTGTCCTTGCTGAGAGGGAGCTCTCACTGCAGGGCGAGGGCTTTGGGTGCAGGCCTTGACCCCTGGGGACCTCCGGAGTGGGCTTGACTCCACTCATTTCTGTCTGTAGGAAGCTATAGACCTCAGGGCAGGAGGGAAAAATAATAATAAACGCTGTGTGTGGGAATTTGCAGCATATGGGTTGTGATGATGAGACACAAGAAGACTGAGGACAAAGTCTGCCATGGGGGGGGTTCAATTGTCGGTTACTTTCAGTGTCGATTCATCAGCAAAGCAGCCTCTACTGTTCTCATCAGCGAAAGCAACTGGATTTAGAAAAATGACTAAACAAAATGTCTCAGAGATGATAATTACACATCAATTCTGCAGTTATGTATGAAATAAACCCCATTTATTTATTGTACTCTAAAAACGATCAGCTGTATAGACTTTTTAAACGCTGAAGTGAAGAAAATGTGTCCAGATTTTAAAGACTGCAAAAATCAATGACTTCATTTAATTCTTGTAATAAAATAAAACTGCAGAGGAATCAACATAAAAATAACTATTTTGCCTCTTTAAAAACCTAAAACATACTTAATCATCGTGGCAAACTTTCATATTTCACAAGTACTTTTGCTGAACTAATTCACCAACAATCTGACTGCAAAACAATTAAAATTGATATATAATAAGATTCTATTTTATCTTGTAAACTGGGAGATTTAGGTGTTACAGCAGCAAATGGGCAGCACAGTTAATGAAGTAAAGGAACTTAAAATACAAAAAGAAAATAGAAAACAATCTCCAGTGAAAAATGTACATTAACTGAATGAGATGTGATAAAATATCTCAGATTGCACCGATATAGATGAATAAATTAGTCAAATGTAAAAGCAACAGATGTATAAAATGTAGAAATTACATCAAGATCCAACCTGTAAAAGACTGTATTCAGATCATTTACTGATCCTCCGTACTTACTGAGTCTGCCTCCATATAAGCTGAGATGGTTTTAAGGCCTCTTCAGACTCCGCTGATGTCTTCTTGTATTTGTTGTTCTCCCTTCCTAATCTTCCCCCTCCATCTATTTCCTGACTGGAAGACCGTTGTTTACTCTTTGAGGAGACTCCTAATGTCAGGATCTATCCAGGCTTTGTTGTTGGAAGAGCAGTGCACAGTTCAGATGGGTGCTGTGATTTCTATGCAGAATGTCACACACAGTCTGGTCTAAGCAGTCCGTCAGAACTTCATCAGCCCTATCAGATCACCTTTTCGTCGCCTCTGCAGATTAATCAGGCTCTGGTTGGAACTGTGCAGCATGTAACGTGCTGGGTGAAGATGAGGAGGCATGAATTGAGCCTCCAGAAAGCAGAAAGCCTGCAGGTGGCCTGTCTGCAGCCTGCTAGTGACAGAATGCACCATACTGAAGCAACATGTAAGAGTGTGTGTGTCAAGCTTGCATGCTGCGGAGGTGCCCAGATGTTGCATAATTTATAATTTACATAAACTGCCAGCCCTCCACTTCTTCTCTTAATGCTTTTCCACTTTCTCTCTTTCTTAACAGCTTGAGCAGAAGTATCTGGGGTTAACGGAATCAGCCATATCTTTGTAAACATCATGAAGCTGCACGTCAACACTCCAGCAAGCTCCGGCTTAGCGCTGCTAGCTCGTCCATCTTTTTTGGGAATCCATCTCAAGTTCCCCATTAAAACAAAGCCGAAAACAGGTCTGCATCTTCTTCTCCTGGCCTGGTATCCCATTATAGCCCAACTTCCCTGTGTCCTCTTCCTCAGCTCACAGTGAACAGCAGACTTCTTGTGGGGCAACGCCGCTGTGTCTCCCCCATGAAAAGTTTGACAATGATTGGTCCCAATTACAAAGAATAAGACCATCACAGTGTTTAAAAGTCAAAACCCACCAATACAGACTTTGTTGTCCATAAATTGCACATAATAGAGAAGGGCAATTAACCAGAGGTGGAAATTCCTGGTCCAGAAAAGAAAAACTTCCCGTCTGGCAGCTGTTCTGACCAGTTACCAGGCCAGCTGAATTTAATATGCTCAGTTCATCTGCCAGGTAAACAAGCCTGTCACTGAAAATACCTGTTTGAAATGTACAGGTAGATCAGAAAACATGGCAGAACTTTTACTTTCAGTACCAGGAAATGCCTGCCCTGAACATAACACAATAACACAGAAAAAGAGAAATAGAAAGAAGGCCATCTGTGTTGCCAGATCCGATAATTCTGCATTTCAGCTGCAGCATTCAGCTAAGCATTAGATGAAAACATAAAACCATGGACCCATCTGACCGTTATCAACCATTTAGACTGGTAGTATAATAATATAGTGGATATTTTCTTGGCTCACTAATAAAAATTTAGCATCATTTAGACACTTCAGTCATCCAGAGTATTGTTGCTGACCCTGTCCATTATGACCTCAGTGTAGCATCTGTTTTTTCCCTCAGGAAAATTTACCATGTCACAAAACTCAAATCAACTATCAACTGCTTTCTTCAACATGACAATTCCAACAGTTCCCACAACTACCAGTTTCAAACCAGTAGAGCAGCTTTGGGAAGTGGTGGAACTGGGAAATTCTCATCATGGATGTGCAGTAACTGTAATCTTGTCATGTCAATATGGAGCAGAATCTACTAAGTGTATTGTATTATGCTGTTATGTACTACATTTCTAACAATGTTACTGGCTGAATTAAGACATCAGTATCTCCTCTGGCTATATTGTAGTGTTTACTAGATATGAAGTATTGGCGGAGTATCCAGGCGGAGGATGATCAATGACAGTCCCACGCATGATGACTAAAACCAGTAGAACAAGCTTGGGTACACACACTTTTTATTTATGGAAGGTCACTGACTCCTCCTCTGGCTTCACAGAGGATTGTGTCTGCTATGGGTTACTTACTCCATGGAGGCGATTTTCTGTGCCAGGCTTGCAATAACAGCAAACAGCCTCAGATCCACCAGTCCATCTGTCACTCTGAAGTCCACCATCTCCAGGATCTAAAGAAGGAAGGTCACATTACAGCAGTGTATGTGCGTTTGGACGCGTTTAGATGCAGGTAAGATCTACCCTGTAGACGTAGATCTCTTCTTCGTCAGATAGCAACTCAGAAGGAATAATGGTCTTAAGAGCGAGGAGGACCTGCAGACAGGAGATGTATCCGTCTCCATCGTTGTCCTCCTGCAAACAAACATCATTTTACAAGTCTGTAAAAAAAACTGAAGAGGCAAAAAATAAAATATTTTAAAACTATAGGGATAACTATTATATTAAAGTTAAATATCTGGTGAATATCTTGAAATCTGGTTGACTGATGGCGCAGTGGTGCAAGAATGTCCAAATTTTCTGCTTGCAGCCTCTCTGATGTTAACATTATTTTCAGATTTCAGTCTGCAATCAGTCTGATTACAAAACTACTGTGAATTACTGTGAAGAGAAAGTGTTTATATGCAGATCAAATGTTTAATGTTGGGAAAAGAATCACCTTACGTCTGACAGGGAGCGTAACACGTAACAGTGAAACAGAATCTCCTGCAAGAGAACAAAAAGGGTTTAAATCCCTTTTCACTTACTGCTTCAAAAGCTCTTTTGTACTCAGCCAGCTTCTCCTGACTGAAAATGCAGTACTTTGCCAAAAAGTCGACTGGAAAGAGAAGAAAACAAAAGAAAAGAAGGTGAGAGATTTGAGGAAGCAGAGTTTTAGCTCAACAGATGGTGAGGTTTGAAATCTTTTCGCATCCTTGGTCATATTCGGCAACAGTAACAACATTATAGCTTCGTATGTGTGTGTGTGGCTGCAGAGTGGATTAGAGCAATATTTCTCTCTTCTGGTCACACTGGGGTCAGGGAGGGGGGACAATACAGGGCGAGAGGTTCACAGGGCATCCAGTTGGCCAGTAACTGGATGTGAAGGGGAGGGCGTGAGACGGACATTTGGTCGCTGAGTCTTATTATGAGGATGAAAAATAAAAAAAAGTAGAAGACAAGAACACAAAATATAAATTTAAAAGAAATAAAGTTTGAGTTATTTAATGACACAAAAAAGATCTGACAGGCATTGTGTTGTGCTTTTCGGACTTTACATTTATATTGTTTTAATTTGTAACACAAAAGGACGCAATTTTACACAAGTACAAATTACCAGCTTGCAGGAGATTCAAGCTGAACTGTTGAGATCTGACTCACAAGCTCACAAGCTGCTTTTGGAATCAACAGATGTGTTGAGATGGTAACGAAGAAATGAAAATGGCAAACAGCAGGTTTCAGACTTGCCTCCACATCCCAAACATTTCAGGATGGATGTAACTTTGTATCGATGCAGCTGTAGCTCTAAACATCTACACACAGTATGTGAAGCTTATCTCTGCAAACATTTACTGTAACAAACAGAAGCAAAGCTTAATGACAGAGGTTTTAGCACATGAGGCCCAAGTGAGGTCTCAAAGTGGTTACTTTGGCCCAGTTTAGTACCCACCATCTGTTCTCAATGTTCCCCAATAGTGGACATCAGGTTTTATAAGCTGAAATTTATAAGGATCCCAAATATATCTTCCCTCAACTCTGAATACTTTTTCATTTTCTATATAGCTTATTCCAATCCAGGGTAACCGGGAAGTTAGAGTCTGTCACAGCAATTAGCAGGCAGGTACAGCCTGGAAAGGATGCCAGTCCATCACAGAGAGACAAACACACACACACACACTACCCGAAGGGAGAATTTATAGCAACCAAACAAACATGTGTTTGGACAGTGGGAGACCTGAAGAAAACCCATGCACACACAGGGAGAACATGCAAATACACACAAAAAGACCATTGATTCCCTGCCGCGTGCGACACTTGTGCAGTCCAAGTGTGAACTTAACCCAAAATAATAATAAAAAATGAGGAATAAATAATAACAGTAATAATTCATACATTTACTGTTATTTTAAGACAGCATAAATATAAAATGCAGGTATTATTTTTTTCTATCTCAGTAACTTAATTTAATTTATTAATATGAATTCTTTTTTTGCATTTCAGAACTCACAAAATGCAACAGTAAAGCTTATTATTTTCTAGTATTGCTATTATTTCTCACTTCTCACTCTCCGAGGCAGATAGCTCCTTTACCTGAGTCGGGTTCTGCTGGAGGTTTTACCTTCCTGTTAAAAGGGAGTTTTCCTTCCCAATGTCCCCTCATGCAGCTCAGGATGCGAGATTAAATCCAAGTCAAGATTCAATGCAATCTTGTTGAATCCCTAAATAAGGCTGTTTTTATGAATTGGCTGATCTCTTTGAAGCGCCTTGAGACATTGTCGTGAAATGACGCTATACAAATAAAGCTGAATTGAATTGTATCATTAGGAGAACCAAGTGATGAATGTTCTTCCCCTTTTTTTCCGTAAACATGCCTTAAAGGCTGCAACAGAAAAGGATTATTGTTGTTGTTTATGCTGTAACTAACACATTATTCAAATACAGCAATATTTTTTCATTTACAATAATTTACTTCAGACATGCACCGTGTTTATTTACATTATTCTTAGTCTTACTTTAAGCTATTCTATCATAATATAAAATAGTCATATTTACTTATTCTTTTAAAACACAGCTGTGTCTGTTTTTTTTTTACCAGTGAGATTAACTTGTTTATTACAATATTTGGGTGTATATATAAAATTTCTCAATACATATGTTCTTTTGTAAGTGGAACTGTACTGAATGACTCACTGGTGTCTGCTGAAGCTGCTTCTTAAACAGACCATCCTCAACCATACAGATATGAGACAACAACACTTAAATAGGTATCCACTGTGGTGAGGAGGTCAGGACTGCAGTCATGCCAGTACAGCACTTATACGTTTTATTTTTCTCAGCTACACTTTTGTAATTTCTGCAAAATGTGATTGTGTATAGAAGCTGAGAGAAGCCAAACCACATTTTTAAAGCATCATGTCAATATTATTTTAAATTTAAAGGCCTTACTTTAAAATTAAAACTTAGTTTTCCACATACGGTCAAAAAATCTGTATTTAAAAAATTGTTTATTTGATAAGGACAATTATATATAATTAAACATGTCACATAGCACACCATTTTAATCAAGACTAATTCTCAAAGACAAACACCTTCTGAACCTGTTTATTACAGGATAAGAACTTCTTTTGATTCGTTTGTTTCCATATAATCTGCATGGAAATGTGGGAATTTGTATGGTTATATACAATCAGATATAACCTGAGAAAATCCTTTGATTTTGTGAGGCTGTCGTTAAATACCACTGCATTTCTACAGGATACCATAGGTCTTACAGGTTAAGGAGAATAAAAATATTATTTATTACCTCATTATAATAAAACTCCAGTTTCTTTACTTTAACATTAAAACATGAACTCATTATATGAATTGGTTCAAAAGTCTCAAATAAAAAGCTGACATTAGACAAGGAGCCTAAACCATGAATATTTCAGTAGGAAAATCGAGGAGGGAGGGCAACTTTGGAGAAAAAATGGGGGTAGAAAATGGGGCTTTTAAGCTGCTGCCACTTCAATTTAGGAGATGAGAATGAATCTACTGAATAATGGATCTATTCATTGGTTTGGAGAAGAAAGAGGAGCAACAGAGTTGATATCAGTCTGGACTTAAACCTCTGGACCTCTTGGGGTTTCTCTGCAATAGGACGGGGGGCTGTTTGAGTCTACCATTTATCAGCTTAGGCCTAATCAAAACCAGAACTCGGCCATTCACATGCAAAACGTTACACTCCCAACTAGTCAACTTGACTTGTTAAAGCATGATTGATCAAAAAACCTGCAGGCTGCCGTCATAGCATCTGTTTGCAAATAACCTGGATGAGACAAGGCTGCGGAATGAAGCACGCATGCAGCCGTGGCTCTGCCTGCAAGGGACCAGGCAGCGAGGATTTACTCCTCCTCCTCCTCATCCCTGGTGGCTGGATCCACACTCCACTAAAATGAACTGGCAGATTGTGCGAGGCAGTGAATGGATCCTCCTCCTCGTTTTCAGAGCCAAGGTTCACTGAACATCTGCAAGGAAGCAAACAGCTGACCCGGGTTGACTTCAACAATGCAAATGTGAACAGATCTTATTCACCGACTGATCATCACACGTCAGTGTGTGGAAAAGTTCAAAACTGCCCGTCATGTAAAGTCCATCAATTCCAACGTTTCTGAATTACAAAAGAAATCTTCTTTGTTTCTGAAATCTTGCTTATAGGAAAGAAAATACATAATTTATAAGCAGATAATATGCACAGTTATGTAAAAGTTACGCTGCAAAATGAGGATATCAGTGCAGTAATTTGTTGCAATGTTTTTATGATCAGCATTATGATGCACATGAATATATGTACATATATATGTCTGTTGTATTTTCTCCTGAGTAAAAGTTTGCATTAGAACTAGCTGTAATGTCCATTTTTATACAGCCATGTCTGCTTTTATTTCTTTATTTATCAGGGTTTTCGGGTTGTTCTTGAAAACCCCAAGTGGCTGCATTATTGCAGTTTTTTTTAAATAAAAATGACATTAAATGAGTAATTAAAATGCTGCAGTGTAATGAGAACTATCCTGTATCTTTCAGCCTACACAAAAAGAAACAAACATGATCAGAACAAAAACATCCACAAGAAGAAAAATCAGCAGCGCTTTGTTTTACACATCAACTGATTAAAAGTGACAGTAAGCTTTTTTTTATGGATTATGGTGACTTCGGGCTAAATATTTCCAAATACAATGGCAGATATAGATTAAAGCTGGGTAACATTTTCCCTATAATACAACTTCTCACTAAAGCTCTTTTGAAAAGAGCGACAAAAACATAGTCAGACCTGCTAACCTCTGGATGTTCAGTATGTTAGGAAAGTGTTTAATCTGCATTCAGACCTACATTAAACAGCAGTGGTTTCATGTAATTACTGACTTCATCATTAACCAGCATTTATTAATATTGACATTTATGCTCTCGGGGTTGCTAGAGTGGGACCAGCTACATTTTTATCTCCTGAAACAGATACAGACAGCAGCATCTCAAATGTAGATGTTAAAACTAACTGAAACAAAAGACATCTGATATCTCGCTCTTAATCCCAGTGCGTGAAGCTGATGCCCACAGCTCAATCAAAAATAAACTAATATAAATAATTTGTGCTTCAGCACAGCCTTCAGGATATGTTGCAATCCCCTCCCTTAATGCAACAGTTATGTTACCATAGTTACATGCTACCACTGCCAATTGGAAACAATTTAATTTACTTTTTAAAGTGTCTATCCAAATTTTGATCAAAACAAAAAGCCGTATATCTCGTTTTAAGGTTTATTGTTGAACATTATGGTGAATCAGTGTCTATCTGCAGAGACCTTCACATCTGGGAGCAGGTTTAGTTGCTGCTGATGAATGAAAACAGAAATTAGTGAATGCAACTGGTTTTGCTTTAGGAGACAATGTTGTGTAAATACTTTTATATAGCCAGACTTGGACTGCTTTGAAGGGTTTTTATCCTAACAATAACCTGAAGAAAGCTCAGTTTTCTGCAACCAGGTTCGTTCAGGTCATTTCTTTTCCTGCTTTTCTAGTTTCACTAGAGCCAAACAGCCCGTGATGAAGGGAAAGGGTGAACATAAAAAATATTTAGGAAGAAACTCTTTTGAGTACTACAACTGGGTAAAAAAAATTTTCAGTGGTTGATGAAGTACTCAAACATCTGACTTAAGTAAAAGCATATTTCTAAAATGTACTTGACTAAAAGTACAACATTGATCTTTTTATTTATTATTTGTATAAATTTACATAAGAGTATTTATAAATATATCTTAGATAGTTACTGAATGCATTGGCTGATGCAGTTGTTTGAAATGTGAAGTAAGCTGATTGTATGTACAGTTTAACATAATGTGCCATCACAGTTAATGACACAGATGAAGCTACTGGTAACACTGAAAAAGTCTCAAATCATTTTTTTTGAAGGCTCAAAGTTTTTTTAAAATTTCTTTTAAAAGTGACAGATGCTATCAAAGTGACATTTTACCATTGGTCAGTGCAGCTGCTGCAGGTGCATCCTTCTTTGGATGAACAAGAACACCTGCTTTGATTGGATTAGTGAACCAATTGCCCTCTTGTTATTGATCTTGTTATTGATCTTGTTATTGATCTTGTAAATCCCCTCAGGACAAAGCTGGATTTATCTTTCGATAATGACTTTCGCACTAGAGATTAGACCACTTATTATACAATTACTTAACAAAACAATAAAAAAATGGTCATTTTAATTTTATTGTGTCATTATGGCTTTCATGAGAAAAAGTCTTTCTAATAACTATAACTTTTGTGTTGCAGGTGTAGCTCCAGGCCTTTTGGTCCAGAGTTTTGTAGGTTTTAGATGTTTATTTGCTGTAACACAACTGATTAAAATGAAATGACTCCAACAGCTTGTCACAAACCTCTCAACAATCCATTTATTTTAATACAATGTGTTGCATCTTGGAAACATCTAAAACCTGCAGGACACTGGCCTGGATGCTCCAGAGTGGTGGACATCACTTTGCATTAGATACTAATGACCATGAATGTTTGTTACGATAATGTTGCTTTTGATACGGGTTGGAGGTCCGAAATCAGAATCACAATCCGAAATCTGGTAATGACGTCATCACAGAGTTAGGAGCGTTCATGCTGACAAAGTCAGAAAACTTGGAAAACCAACATGGACGCTGCTAGGATCCTATTTGTTTTGCTTAAGACTTTAGAGGCTAACATGTTAATAACAGTTCCTAATGTTAGCAGACAGACTACATTAAATGCTTTTATTTAGTGTTTGTTAAATTGCAGACATTAAATAAACTTAATCTCTGCATACAAAGTGCTACATTTAACTAACTTATGTACAATTGAACAGGTAAATGTAGACATAAATGTTTCTCTTGGTTTCACTCAACCTTTTTTGTTGGGTTGCCATTTATACTAGTAAACTTAGTGTTGGTGGGTCTGCCCCCACTTTCTCAGTCTGTTTTTTTACTTCAGAGGGGGTTTATGTTGCATTTCCAACTGGGAACTCGAAAAATTCAACCTCCGAGTACAAACTAAACACACCATGAATAAACTGACTACTTAATGTCTGTTATGAAGGATGTGAATAATTAGCAGAACATTCTAGCTATCATTATGACAAATAGCAGACAGCCCATTTTCTGCAGAATTCAGAGAAAGTGTAAATAAACTAGGGCTGCAACGATTAGTCGACATAATTGACAATGCCAACTAATAACATTTGTCGATCTGTCGTATGGTTGCACATTTACCGCATTTTCCTATGACCAGCATTATTTGGGCGGACACTTTACCACATTTACACTTTCTATTAGTTGCCAATCACCATTAAACTCCAAAGAAAAAGAAGTAGAAGATGCATTCAGATAAAAAAGGAGACACAAACGAAAGTCAAGCAGAAGCAGAGAAAAGAATAAGATCAAAAGATTCAATGGGGTTTGACTAGTCGAAGAAATAATCGCTGACTAATCGACTACCAAAATAATCATTAGTTGCAGCCCTAAAATAAACTGATAAAAACAAACAAACAACAAAAACCTGTAATGTGACTGTAATGCATGAAGGCTAATTTGTGCTGGATGCAGAGAATGGATATGCAGACAGAAAGAAACTTCCATCAGAAATGAGGAGAAGGTGAGAACAACAGCTGTGGAGATATCCAGAGCATTTGAGGGTGAAAGTGTTTAGTGTTCGGTGTTTGCGGCGTGCCACCCCCAAACTGATGTGAACACTGAACTCTGCACTGCTCACTAGTGGATGAAGTGATTTAACAACTAAGGCAACATAAAAGATGCATGTAGGTATAAGAGGCGTACCTAAGAGAGCATGGGCCTGAACACAACACGCAGAAATGTAGGGAAACAGTGTAAAAGTATACAGAACTAAATCTATTTAGATACTTTCATACTGTTCCAGCACTGCAGTTTCTCAATGCTTTGCTGTTTTATACTCCAAGCTGTTCTGAAAGGAGCTGACCTTCAACATCAGCCCTGATCGCAGCAGCCTCATCTCCTTTTACTGCTGCTGTGTACAACTTCACCATAGAGCACAGCGGTGCTGGAGGAGGTCGGGGGTCCCAGCTAAGGGGAGCACTCCGTCGGGGAATCAGTCGGACAAAAGAAGCAGTGGAGTGAGAGATTTGTGGAGGAAGTGAGGGTGGGTGGAGGAGCGGGACAAAGCCAAGGCAGTAAAGCCTGATAGCCTTATCTGATTCCACTCCAGCGCTTGATGGCTTTTTTTTTCCACCCTGCCTTTAAAGCGCACAGGTTTGGCTTTTGGTGTGAAGCCTAGCAGAAAATGTTAATCAAGAGAGAGACTGTGTGGAGAAAGGCGAGAGAAAGGGGGGAGTCACTCTGCTGAGGCTGTAATCTGTAATGAGACCGAGGCAATTCAGTTGCAATTGAGAGAGGAAGAATGGGGCCATGATGATGATGAGCAAGGAGGTTCACTCTTTCACTGGCGTTTGTTTTTCTGTTTTGTTCCTTTTCTCTTGCAGAGTCACTGCTCCTGCATCGGTCTGCAGCCCGCAAACAGCCACAGGTCACATCTCACAGGTCACGCACTTGGACATCGTTTTCAATGTCTGCAGCTGACAGATGAAAAACGCTGCTGACTGCTCGTCTGATCACGGCTGCTACTCATCTGTGTGTGATTTATATTTCCCTCATTGATGCACAGGGCTGGAAATCAGACCTTCAAGGTGTTTTGCTGCAAACGGAGGAGATGGGTGGTCTAAACATTTTCAAGACTGAACACTAAATAAGTTAAACTTTACGACAAAATGAAAAATATGAGTATGCAGAAGAAAATTCACAAGTATAATTGTAAAGTATATTTTTTTACATCAAAATGTTAAGTAAAGAACAATAATATCAGTCATATTACCGTAAGATTAAAGAAATGTCAAGTTGTTCTTTATATTTTCCTTTCAAGCAGCCAGACTTTCTTATAATCTTTTAAAGCAGTTTTGAAACAGAGTTCAAATTACACCGAGGCTTTAAGCAGAGCCTTCCCTTCAGGAATGCACTACAACTTCACAAGTCACATGCATGTGCGGATATTTTACAGTATCATATGAGTACTGCCCGAAACATTCTGCTGCTGCTGCAAAAATCTCACATAGGGATGGACATTTCCTTCAACAACTACAAAAAGCAGCAGATAAAGTGGTTGCTGATTGGTTGGCTCATGGTACAAACAAACAATGCTGATTTCCATGTTAATAAAAGAAACTGAACAAATCATCTTCGTTGCTCAGAAATTTTGGTTAAAAATTAGAATTAGATCTGTCAAGATGAAAGATATCAATCTGTGGAATTAACATTAGCTGTTAGCTTAATCCATGTTTTTTCAGGCTTAATAATTTTACATAAACTGCTTGTTCTCTCACTTTGAGTTCATTTTCACCTTGTTTGTTTCTCTATCAATGACTCACGCAGGCATGAAAAAGGAACCTAACTCAGAGGATGAATTGTAACCTGGATTGCACAAAAGTGAAGACCATCCAGAAGTGCCAAAAACTGCATGCAGTTCCCCCATTTCATCCACTACCGGCTTAACCCGAAACTCCCACCAAGCTTCATATTTGTTCTTCAGAAACCTACAGGTGAGGCTCTGTCCTTCTTTTTATATACTCTCTGCATAAGAAAAAACTTTGCAAAGAACCGTTTTAAGTAGCATTTTCAGGCACTTTAGCAACCCAATGCACAGATGCAGCATTTCCCCTCTTCCACAGCTCTGAAAAAATTTACCTCGGCAAAATGTGCTGCATTTTCTTAAAAAGTTTAAGGACTGGGCAAGTGGTTGGCCTAAAAAAATAGACCAGAGACAGAACTTCAGAGATGCATCTGGATCTGCAGCTATCTAGTCTTGGCTGTATGCTCATCATGAAAGCGTTAAGACTAAGAGTAAAGTAGTTTAATTCGATCTTATGTTAGCAAGTGTTTGAATTTTTTAAATTTAGTGTTATGTTATTGGAACAAAGTTTAAATTACACCCGTCTCAGTTGATTGTTTTTTCATTTGAAATAATCTCCATGAGCACCTACCAAACGCTCACCTCTGTAAAATGTGACACATTTTCACTCAGAGACGTCCATTGTGTTTTTAATGTCGTCTACTTGTTTGTTGCTCTTTTTCCCGCTTAATCCCAGACTTTTGTTTTCTGCTCATCAACACACACTGTAGTGTCCCATAAACCCCTCAACAAAGATCACATTCAGCAGCAGCGAGGAGCTGACCCCCTTTTTTAATAGCGGGAGAATGTCAGTGCATGCCCCACATATACAGACATAAAACATGTGATTAACAGAGCAAATTTAGAACAAATTGCTTCAGTCATGTCCATAAATAAACAGTCTAAACCAGTTTATAGCTGCACAGTGTATTAGAAATAGGTTTATGGGACTTTTTGGGGTTTAATGTTTCAAATTTCAGATTATCTTGAATAACTAAAGATAAACACACAGACAAATCCATAAAATATAAAGAAGAATTTATCAAGATAAAGAAGTAAGAGATTCAAGAACTAATGCAGACCTTTAAACCAGGACAAACACATAATTTCTCAGTAGTTCAGAATGAAGCAGTTGCACGCTGAACAGGCTCCAAGTTAAAGTAGAGATACCATGTGGTTGCAGGAAAACACTGGACTGTAGCAGACCAGCAGGAGGTGTCAAAGAAGCAACTGTCTGCAGGTTTACAGACTGAACATTACGTTTAAATACTTTATTTTTCTCTTTTACTCACAAGATGCAGTTTGGCAATAATGTTGCCCTGTAATCAACTATGTAAGCAATTATGTAAATTTCCCATGAAACAGATAGAAGTTTAGTTGTATGACACATTGTAAATACACCTTCTGCTTCATAAATATATA
>JBAMHX010000026.1:5830973-5846818 GCA_037177515.1 Pseudomugil tenellus
TATACAGCACTCGCTTGTTTTGTTGTGCTAGTGTGTGTGTGTGTGTGTGTGTGTGTGTGTGTGTGTGTGTGTGTGTGTGTGTGTGTGTATTAGAAACAAGACTTTGTGTTTATTTACTAACATCTAGAAAGTGCAGTGAGACTAGTCTAATAGGTGGTATTTGAAATCAAAAACATTTTAAAAAAATTTCAGTTTGTACTGTGTATGCTGTACTGTGGTATAAAAAGAAACAAATCCCTCCATGTTTATAAGGTTATCTTTATCAGTAAGTGTATGATCAAGTACAAAGCTTGTAACTCCAATAATGAAATCTCCCAGTCTGATTAATGTGCAAACAACTGTTTCTGGAATGAAAATATCCAAATTGATCTTAAAAAAGTCTGGAAATAATTTTCACATGAAAGGAAAATATTGGTCTCTATTTGTTGTGGTTGTAATCATGAAAAAAAAAACATTCAGTAAAAAGTCTGGAGCCATCTTTAGTCTTCCTGCAATAAGATAAATTAAATGATATTGTTCCACATAAGCCAAAGACGAAGTCTGTATTATACTAAACGCTAAAGTCAGTATTTGTTGGGAACAGCTTCTCTTAAACTTCTTAGAATTTCTTAAAGCAGTGTTTAGAACCTCCATCAGCCTGGTTCCCATTTATTTGTAGTCCAGTACTTGTGCCCCATGGCATCTTTCGGCCCTTTCTCCCAGTTTCCCCTCATTAGAAACGGCTTCTAGACAGTCATCCTTCTATAGAAACCTTACAGATGAAGCTTCAACAACAGTAGAAAAATCTGCTGAGAGTCCAGATGCTTGCTCAGGATCTACCTGCCGTGATCAGGCTTGTTTACCTGGTAGATGAGCCGAGCTCACTACATTAAGCTAGTTTGGTGAACATTATGCCGAGATGGTTATAACAAAGATTATAATCTCTCTTTACCTTAAAGTCCCTGAAAAGTATTATTTATCTTGCTTCCATAGCTGTTCCATGTTCCATGTTGTACAACTGTACAAAAAACAATTCCTAGTTTGTGAAACCTTTCATTGACTTTCTGATTCTTATATTCTTGAAAATCATCTTCTTGGCTCAGAAAAGAAGGAAAAAGCAACATCCACAGAAAAATTTAAAAGACTTTAGAAATCCTAGAGAATATTTGGTGAAAAGCCCTTCAAAAGATGAAAAGATGAAGCGAGTTAATAAATTTAAAATATAAAGAAATGAGCGGCAGATTTGATACATCAGGAACTAGTACAGTTCAATATGATAGATCCAAGTTTTGACACCAGCATGAAAACAAAGTTCACCACACTTCATTACAGCAGATGGTGATCCAAAATGTTGCAGCGAGGGTTCCGATAGCAACCCACGCTCTTATGGAGTATACACACTCTCTACCTTTAAAATCAAACTCAAAACCTTCCTTTTTAACAAGTCTTCTCCACCACTTTCTTGGTGGATAACCGTTCCCATAATCCACTGTGTAAATTATGCGGAAGTCTGTTTCCCCCTTCCCGTTTACGTTAGCAATAATGATTAACTAGTGTAGTTTTAAAACGCAATACTATCTCAGAAAAATCTTTAAATTACATTTCCATTACGCAAACAATGGCCAAATCTCAAAGATGGATACATGAGTCGCATTATTTATCAAAAGAAGACAGAACAGAGAGTGCCCCATCAGTCTAGGCTAAAAGAATGGGTAGATGACATGAAGCAGTGGCCCGACGTTAGCTACGTTGTCATCATAAACTACTTTGTATTTTAGTGAGGGTGTTGATGGCGATGAACTCTGTAACTATAAAGGCACAGAGGCTTATAACTATAGGGAAAAATAGGCACATTATGGTGTAAAAAGGAGGGAAGATATACTGTCTTGAAAGATTAAATAGAACAAGTCAACACACTAATAAATGTAAACATCTGCCGTGTGTAATGATTATTTAAAAAAGTACAAAATAAAAGATACTTCATGAACTAACCTGCAATAATCCGAGTACGTACGAGGGTCTTCGTGCTGCACTGCTGCAGATGGAAACAGGTGTACATTCAGCTGCATCATGGTGTCTAGTTAGCCCGTTTGTAGCCCAGATATAATTCTGGATCTGGGTGCAGCTCTGTCGGTTTATGATCAACTAAATAATAAGAGCAGACGAAAACCCTCTTTGGTTAATGTTTTAACTTCAGCCCTGCGAGCCATTGTTGTGAAATCGCCTCATCTCTCTGCATCATCTTGCGAGTGACTTTATATGCTTCCTAAAATATTTATGAATTAATGTTTCCATGAGTTATGTATCCAACAACAGCACATGTTATCCACAAAGACATTTGTGTGAATATAACAAATCTCACTGCTAAAATAGACTGTTATGCTTGGTAGTTAGCGAAGACTGGAAGTGATCAACCGAGCTTCCTGGAGGACCAGGTGTCATTGCGACACCAGGTGACATAACAGGAAAGTGGTGGATAGTTAGGAATAGTCTAGCCGTCCATTAGTCATGCACTTCCTGTTACTTTCTTTGCTGCTTATCTTCTATGTAAATGACAATATTAACATCATTAACATATTTATCCTTTTCCTGCAGGTCTTATTTCTTACTTCTCCTTTTTCTGCAGGTCTTTCTGGCTAAATGCTGCAGTGTAGCTATATTGATCTGTCTTTCCTGTCCTCTCAACCCCAACCAGTCAAGGCAGATGGCTGCCCTCCCTGAGTCGGGTTCTGCCAGAAGTTTGCTTTCCTGTTAAAAGGGATTTTTCCTTCCCACTGTCACTCAGTAGCTCAGGATGCGAGATTGGATCCTGAGCTTACCTAGTCAAGATTCAGTGTAATGTTTTTGGTTTCCTTTAGCAAGGCTGTTCATTATGAAATGGCTCAAATTGATTTCTGTGCCCTGAGCTGACGTTGTGAAATGGCGCTATACAAATAAAGCTGAAAAGAATTAAATCATAAAACAAATCAAAAAATTAAGTAAACACAGAAAAGAAATATCTATGGGTGTTAGTTTGGGTTGTTTTAGGGAACATTTTGGCATTTTAAACTGAAACTATCACTGTAATCTGAGAAAATCTTGTCAGGGCCTGATTTGCCAACATGTGCTGGTCTGCTCGGAGTGTGTACTCACGAAAGCAGATGACAACGTTTGGGAGCATTCTCCAGCAGGCATTGTTGTCAGCGCACAAAACTCCTCCCCCTCACTTTCTCCAAAAAGACTGAGGAGTGTGCGTTTGTGTGTGCACGGGGAGTTAAAGCTCTGCTAGGAAAACAAACAAAGACACACGTAGCGGCCACGCTCCTGTCCCTGGCTGCACGCCATCGACCTCACCACAAACCACAACTTAGGCTTACTACACACACAACACACCTACGACCAATCAGTTCTGGCCACAGATCTACATTGATATGACCCTCCAGAGTCCAAATCATCTGGTTTACTGCAAGAGCAGATCTCCAGAGATAATCTCACAAAGCAAAATCATCTGCTATTATTGCCCTGCCGCTCCTTGACATTGTGCCATTAATAAGGCCATTGTGGAGAGTGCTCTCTGTTTGGACACAACATAATAGACTCTTTGACAGATTTACTTTGTGCTCTCTCTCTCTTCCCTCTCCCTTTCTGTCTCCGGTGAATACAGCGGGCATATTCCATGCTGCCGCTCATCAATAGATGAGCTGTTTATTTGCCCAGTCATCCTGGACTGATGGTAAACTCATGATTCCAGACCAAAGGCTGAGCAAACAGGAGTCTACATAAAGGCAATGTACCTGAACGCATACAACGCACGTCCTCCTGAACACCTCCACACACATTAACACCTCACATCTGTTTTTCCAGCAACCTTTTTTGTTTATTCTTTATTTTTTGGCTGTTTGGAAATAACAGTCAGCCCTCATCTGAGTTTCTTTTATGCTACACGCATGCCAATTTGTGAGTCACCATTTTGTTATGCACGCAAAAGGAGGATAGTTTAGATACGAGTCATACCTGCTTTTTGCCAGTGAGAATCCTCTCTTTGCTCTTATTCTTGTCTGCAGCATGTTGATTTCAAACACGAGCCACATGGCAGCGCTAGCTGATTAATGATGACCTAAAGGGTCACAGGGTTGAATGGAAGATGGGTGGCCCAACATAGTAAGTTACGGGTGTGCGGGTGCCTGGTGGGATGGGTAGAAGGGCATTTTGGGAATCCTTTGGCAAGCGGGCAGTGTTGGATGTGACAATCCCAATTATCACCAGTTAGTTCTTTTTAGAGACTAATGAGGCAGTATAGTCACAAAAGTCTAGACGGGACACAGTTGGCAGAATGAAAGGACACAAACACTTTTGTGTACACATGAAGTGCACATCAGGACAAACACGGGAAAACAAAAGAACATTACTAACTGTACCAGGAAAACACACCACACCCATCAGACACAAGCACCATTACCAGTGCAAGCAATTTAAAAGTTTAAACCAAACGTTCTTCTTCTAAACAGAACAGTAAGAACATTTTCGACGATGAAAATTAAACACTTTATAAAATTTCAAGGAAAATATGAGCTCAATTAATAAATTCAAAAACAGGATGATTTTTACATCATGTAGCATCAGGTGTGAACGATATTATCAAAAATTATATCAATGTTTCCTAAATGAAGTCAATAACGATATCACAGATGGTATTGATATTTTTGGAAAAAAATGTCACAGCCTTGGTAAAATCGCTCCACTGTTTGCCCAACTTGGCATAAGATGATGCCACAAGCGTCCTGAAATTCTTAGAACCGCACATAATTTCTGTACAAGTAAAAACTATAAATTTCCTGTTTATGCATATTCAGAAATCAGTATCTGTGTGCTGATATTAACACACATGATTAAACGTGTGTTTAACAAAGATGTCATTTTCCACTTCAGTGTCAATGTTTATTGTTCAATATCTTGAAAATTAAGAAACATCATTACTGTACTTTAACCTTCTGTTGTGTTGGCTTCTAGTAGCAGGATTTCTGGCTGTAAAGCAGTGTGTTTGGTCTCTTTAATCTGCCTAAAGAAAACTGGGTTGAATTATCGAGCTGATAACTGGCTTCATAGATCCTGAATGTTTAGGTACGTTAGGGAGGTTTCTGCACACACCATGGGTAAGTAGGCAGATCAATACAGGAGTTATTAACCTGACATGTGTACATTCGGTGAACATGCAAACTCAACAAACGCTGCTGTTCCAACCTCCTCCAGCCGATGATCAAACTAGCAACCTTCTTGCTATGAGGCCACAGGCAAACCACTATTCCACTGCACAGCCCGACACCTGGACTCTTCTCTTGCAAAGCCTCAGTGTTGTGATGGAAATATGTGAGGCCTTCGCTTAAAGTGGCATTGTCTGGATGGGAGCAGGCATTGCTCTGAAGCCCCTCTGTAATTCGCACCATTGATAGAGCTACTAATACAACTTGATACCATTAGAGACATTTGGAACTTTCTGCTGATAACAAGCTGGATGGTTCCTCTCCTAGTTAAAGATCTTCACATTTTGATTCATCTCACCACGCAACAGTTTTACATTTTCATTATTATTATTGAGCTTTGGTCTGAAAAAGATGTCGTTGTTTGTGGATTATGTTCACATTCAGCTTCTTGTTTCCATAATATTTAAACTGACCAGAAAATATCTTCTCATTTCACTATTTCTTGCCTTTATGCTCACAAGGAAAGTTCTCTTTCCTGCTTTCTCAAGCTCACTCAACCAAAGTAAGACAGTGAGAAATACAATGATAAAAGCACTCAAACTGTAAGAAATGTTCATCTTTGTAGGTCCCAGCTGTAAATGACAGACTCTCTCAAAAGAAATACTCCATGTTTGGAGAAAGCCGACGTTTCCTGATGATTTGTTCAGGTTTTGTTTCACAGTGTTAACCTAACTTGCATAAGGCTGTATTCTGGTGTTAGGAAAGCATAGTCTCAAATACCAGAGGTGTGAAAATGAGCCACTGCAGCAGTAAATGTGACTCATAACTATAAAGTTATGGACTAAAAAGCCAAAAGATGGTTCAGGAGTTCTAGCATCCTGTAACTTTTAGATGCACCCTTCTCCAACACACCTGATTCAAATGACTGAATTCCCTCCCCACGTGAGGTTTGGTAGCGACATATTCATTTATTTAGGTTTTTTTGGAGGAGGAATGAATAATGAGTTACAGGGCAGAAGATCTCTGATTAAAAACTTACTTTCTAGCTCAATAAGAGCAAAATGTTTCATTATATTTTCTCACTAAAAAATAGCTGTTTTAAGGGAATCCCCTCATCTTCAAAAACCATCCTCCCTTTGTAGATTTTTACGTAAAAGAAGCAGAGTTAAACTGCAGTCCATCCTCCTGAAAGAACACAAAAGCTTCTCAACAGTAATAACCTCGCAGCAAAATGGTGAGGCCAGCTGTAGAGTTCTCATCCTGCTTGATTACCGTCTGAACAAACCAATCAGTCCACTTTAGAGGAGCGAGCGCTCACAGAACAACTCTGACCTGACTGACCCACGCACAGGGCCGGCCCCCTCAGCCTTGACCTTAGGTGTGGATGCTTATTGTCAGGTCCACAGGCTCCAGCTCTCTCAGAGAGCCAGGGATGCCAGAAATTAGGCACTCGAGTGAAACTGAAGAACTCCTGGCTGAAACTCTTGCCTGCAGAGAAAAGGCAATTCTAAAAAAATCAAGTGCAGTAATTGAGGGTGATTTTTGAGAGTCGAGTGTTGGTAAATGCACTGAGGTGTTTATGTTTTACATGCATTGTTTATCATGTGAGTAGGAGGCAGAGAAGATAATGGCCAGCAGACATGGCTTTCAAACACTCCTAATTGCTAACAGTTAAGTGCAACACTTAATATTCTCAATTAGATTTTCTATTTTATTCATTTTCTTTTACGTTACCTGAAATGTCAAAAGAAGCAGATGATAGCATTAAATTGAAGGCTAGTTTGTACAAGAGAAAGAATATTAAACATAAAACATTTATGCTTTGACATATGGCCGGTTTGCAGGGTTTGACAGTTTTTTTATTTAAAAAATAGTTTTAGGAACAAAACAAATATGTGCTAAACTCTGTAAAACAATTAGGAATTGTAATATTTTATGGGTTTGTGCAATTGCAGTCTAACTTTTTTATGATTTCTTTGAGAGATGTTACCTTACTTCATATTTTTCCTGAGCTTTTCTGCTTAACTGCTTACACTAGCCAACTTACATTCAGGAAGCTCAATTTGTTTAAAGTTTGATGAGAAGTTAAATGCAGGTAAAGTGTATCGTGGCAAAGTCCAGAGTGCAAAACACATTGGATTAACGCAGACACAAACTGGATCATGTACTAAAGCCAAGATATCAGATATTATGGATGGTATTGCTCCAACAAAATGAATGTTGTGTCTGAAAGGAAGAAGTCTCCATGGAGAAATTCCACAGATGGAGGAAAGACAGGTTCATTATGATGTGTTTAAACAGCTATGATGTCTTCCAGTCAATGTTTTGGACGGCACCACAGCCCTGAGACTGCTCTCACCATAACTTGTATACTGTATCTTCTACCAGTATATTGGTATAGTAGAGTTCTTAATTAAACTCCAGGTCCTATCTGTGTTCACCCCAGAAGATGGATAATAGACAGTTTTGTCTGTCTTCTTATCACTTATCACTTATGTGCATAATTTAATCATTTTTCGAGGTACCAAGATTTCCGCCAATCACAGCGGTGGTGTTAATTTGCATAGTCAACCCAGAAAAGAAATAAACCAGAGAAGAGGTGGAGGAACAAGAAGAAAAGAAAACGCAAATCATAAGCACCTGAATAAAACAGAGACAATGTTGAGAACTGCGAAACATGTGGTTTTATTCATCTACTTCTTCTGGTGTTTTTGGATGGTTGTAAAAAACTTTATAACGGTGCATTACTGCAATCCAACCTGCAGCAAAACGTAGGACAAACTCTGAACTCACTCTTCCCCACTAGTGCATGAACTGGCATTGTAAAGTACGGATGGATGTTTCAGGCTAACGGCGTGTGACAACCCTTGAAATTAACGTTTCAAACTAACAAAACCTGCAGCTTTTATGCGATTTTCGTGGTTTGCCGTCACCAGAGCCAAATTAATGGCACATTAACAGGTGCAGAATTAAAGTGTTATGAAAGTCAACTTCATTTTAATTGGGTGAGTTCAAGGACCCTGCTGAAGGCTGATCTCATTACTGCGATCTTAGCTTTAATGTAGATGCGAAGCTGCCCTTCCTTAGCTAAAACCATTTCCGGTTGTCCATCGAATCGAATACAGTCAATTCCAAAACCAGCAGTGGTGGGAGGCTGTTCTGCTAGAAGATATACAATTAATCTCTAATAGCTCTGCTCCTCATGTACATATGTGTAAAAACAAATTCATCAACAAGGTTTATCAGACATTATTATGCTGGTATTTACACTTTGTTGCCATGCCAACAAAGTGATGGGTCAAACTAAGCATGCGGCACCACACAATCTAGTATGGTAAGCTAATTTAATCTTGAATAACCAGCTTAAATGACAAATAATATAGACAAAGTTTTTAAATGTCTTCACCAAGGCCAAAATTTGCTTTAAGTTGACAAAAAAAAAAAAAAAAAAAAAAAAAACAGACGGAAACAGAAAAATCTGCATCTGAATCTTGCATTCCTGTGTACCCAAGTCTGTTAATGGCTTGGAGATTTGGCCCGTGCCATTCACTTTGGACCCACAGTTGATGGTGGGTCCTGGCACTGCAGGTTTTTCTATGTAACCCACACGGCACAAATTAGCGAGTCACAAACAGGCTTGTGCAAAAAGACAAAAAAAAGCTAATATATCCATTTAGGTTTTGGATCAGATGTGTTGAAGCTGCATGGGAGGCATCTAAAACCTGCAGGGACAACGTCCCAATAAGACAATCATATGACATCATCTACACAACTCAACAGCTTGGCAGCTCATCCAGTTTGTGTTACAGATATTACTTTAGATACAGCTTAAAAATAAAAGCTTCACAAATTATCATCGACTCACAGTCCTCAAAGTTAGAGCGACTTTTGGTGCTTTTGCTCGAACGAGGCGTGTTGTCCTGCAGTTTGGAAAGCATGCAGAGTGCCTTTGTTGTCTTCTCCTCCCGTCCGTCCATTCCGGCTTCGCAACTCCGGGGCCTTCTCTCTGCATCCGAGACCTGGGCATGGTCCGTATTTTCTGCATGATTGGGCTCCTCACTAGTGGGGGTCCCATCATGTGAATGGGAGCCTGGAGTTAGAACAGAAGACATGAAATATACTTTAAAAACTCCTGAGGAAAACTAAACCCAGAAATTCTACCTCATTTGTATTCATGATGATCTACATTGAAGTAGCCACCACAACCTATTAGCAGCCCCCCTAATAAATGCTGTTTCTCATCTCATTGTTTTCTTATATGTCAGTCACACTTCCCTTCAGTCCTTTCAAAACCTCACTAAGAAGCGGACGCTGTCCCCGAAACTTAAACAGCCATTCATTTTGTCTCCGACTAGCCAATTAAGACTCTTATTATCCCTTAATACAAAGTCCGCAGAATACACTTCTTTGTGTGGAAGCATGGAAACAAAGAGTACCATCAACGCAGACTTGAGCTTAAAGAAATCTCATATTGTCTTCTGCAATAGTTTCTATTAGTTTCAGCCTCTTTTCTTCCAGCTACCTTTGCAAACCCGAGTGTTTTGTGTGTTAGTACATGAGCCATCATTCAAAATGTGACACATCTGGAGACACTTCTATTCATTAAAAGCAGCGAGCTTGGCCATTTGAGTAGCAGAGGTGGATCAGATTCATTAAGCTTCCAAAAAAATGTGGTAGGAATTCATTTATGCTGCTGGTGTGTGTGCAGAGGTCAGCAGCATAGATTGATGGAGCCACATCTCATTTGACAGGACTTCTTCCACCACGCTAAACACAATCACACGCCTCCACGTCCTGCTGGACGCCCAATGTCACCGATACAGACCACAGGAGAAGGAATTTATTCATCTTCATGCCAGAAATTCATCATTTCTTCTCACATGCAACAAAAACTATTAATGTGACATTATGATGAATATGAAGGGAAAATCTTAATTTTTTAAACTTTAAATTTCCTTTGAATGTGTACATGATTCTGGAATAAACTTCCATTTTTGTATGCTCGAACAGAGTCTCAGGGACATTTTTCGCCCCGACCACCACCGGGTCCGCAGTAGATCCTTCGTGTTAACACGATAACTTGAAAAATATTCATTGTAGAGTTTTCATGTTGTGCATCTAGTTAAATATCATAGAGAGAAAGAACTGATTTTAAGCAATTTATCATTTTCACTGTTTTGACTATATCTCTGAAGCTATTTATCCCACTGACCTCAAATCAAGTGCACGTAAAAGGTCAAGATGTGTCAGATAATGACGTTATAGCCAAATATTTCTATATTTGTATATGTATTCCAGGATTGGGGAAATTGAAAATTGGGGTTGTTCCGGTATATACCCCTAGCCGTTGCGTCTGACTGCGTCATTTCTAGTTCATCAGTGAAATCAATAATTATTCATAATTTAACAATAGTCTTACTTGTTTGTTTTAACCACACCAATAATATGATACTGATGGCTGCTGTTTCCCATTATCTATGATTATTGGATATTTATAGACAAATTCTTAATCTTTTTCATTTCCAAATAAAATGTCACATATATTCAATCCTTACGTACATATTTGCTGTTATCTACGTCTTATGTTATGTTATCTGCTTAGGGATAAAAGATGGAAATTAGCCATTGACTATAGTCTTACACCTTACATCTAAATGTGCATTAATATGCCTGATCCCTATTCATGAATAAATAAATGAAAAAAATGACTAAGAATTTTCATTTTTGGTACTTTGTTCCAGATATTAGTAGTATAAAGTAAATGTGTATTTACCTTGTTTAGTTTGAACTCTCAGGACACAACACAAGTTCTAATGAGCAGTGACAATATTTCACCTCAATGAGCTCAAGCCACATTAAGCAGGATGCTGATAACCAACTTCCTCTTTTCGACTACACCGTTTTTTGCAAACCAACAGAATAGACGTTGAATCTTATCAAATATAGAAAGAAACTGTGTAGAAGCTCAGGTTTGTAGATAAACAACTTAGTTCCCTCTTGAGGGCAGAAATATGTGAAACAATCAGAGCTGTGAGCTGCTCCGGGTTTTGTTTCAGGTTATTAGAAGTTGTCTGCTGAGGTAAAGAGATATGAAAGTAATAAATCCACTTTGTGGTAGAATGAAACATTATTGATGCTGTTGTCTTGAGTCCTCTTTCAGAAGATTCTGTCCTCTTTTATTTAATTTTCTGTTGGCTCAAGTTAACTTTCAGCCAATCAGCATCAAATAACAACAGAGCATCATCTCTGCAAGACAGTCTGGCTGCAGAAGACATGAGTGAGGAAAGTTCCAGTGCAGGTCCCACTATAAGGTCACTTCCACCACAGGGCAGGAAGAAAGCAACTTTCCTGCAACCATCCCAGAATGACACTATGGTAACTGAAACCAAACAAAAGAAAAAGAATTATCAATATTTTCCAGATAACTATAAGCAGTAAAAAAAAACATTGAACAATGATTGAAAATATTTTTTCTTTAAGGAGGACAACACATTTTATTTAGAGAAGGAAGGCTGAAATGGGCAGCATGAAGGGAAAGCATCAGAGGAAAGCATGAGAAAAAACATGAAAGGGAAGCATCAGGGGGAAGCATGAAAAAAAACATGAAGGGGAAGCATGAGGGGGGAGCATGAGGGGGAAGCATGAGAGAAAAACATGAAGAGGAAGCATGAGAAGGAAGCAAGAAGAGGAAGCATGAGGGGGGATCGTGAGGGGGAAGATTGAGAGGAAAGCATTTTTAAGAAGTGTGTTTCTGTAGAAAAATACCAGATCTTCAATGTATAAAATGTTTATTTAACTATTTTTTTTTTCATTCAGGACGTTTCTGTTGCATCAGAAAGTGCAACGCTTAATTTCTATAATTTTTACTGTAACTCTGTTTGTGCTGTAATACATGTGGACAGGTGATGATTTTGCAATGGTCATCTAACAATCTGATAAAAAAAAAATGCAAAAAAAAAAAAAAATTTAAAAGATCATATGAAGAATCCTCATTAAAGATTTCATGAAATACATGATACAAAGCAGTAAAAAGCTTAGTCAAAATTTACTTCCCTGGTAAAAAAAACTAAAGTTCATGTTGCTTCAATAATACATCTTTAAATCTGGGCAAATCTATGACTTAAAATTATTCAGGATTTGCTTCCTTTCTTTAAAAAAATCCTCCTATCCTAACCTCCAACACGGTCTAATCCATGAATGCACAGAGGTGATTGCTGGTCAGTTCAAGCTGGAAACAAGAGCTCATCTAAAACATGCAGTGCAGGTTTCCATACCAACCGCAGCATCTGAGCATAGCAGATAGCTGGATTTGGCTGCAAGCGGCCAAGTCAAATCCCCTCGCTGATCTCAGAAAGGCCACTAGAGACAAAAAAAACAAAACACACACCGCCTGCCCATCAACATCCAGTGCACCAGGCAGAGGCAAGAAGGTTGCGCTTGTATCTTTTTCTTTGCGTGTTTGAGAAAAGGATGAGCATCAGCGAAACAATCAGCTTGCCGAGGCTATTCAGTGATGCCACCCAGAGCCTGTTCTGCTCTATCTCATGAAAGAATGGCAGAATGGGAGCAGGGAGGAGTAAAAAGGAAAATCCTTGCTAAATTATTATTCATGGGGAGGGGATTTTCCTTTCAGACCTCCTTTATCGAGGCCTTTCCCAACACGTCACCCTCTCTATCAGCCCCTGACAAGTGCCAATCACAGGGCTTGGGTCCAGGTTTTTCAGGAAACGCAGGAGGATTTCAGAAACAATAACCCACAAGTCCACAGCGACGGTGGCTTAGAGACAATTGTGACATGGCCACACTGGTAGTGTGTGGTCCATTTGGGGGGGAGACGATCCTTGCTCAGTACACGACTAATCTCTGCCTGCATCAACTCTGTTTTTCTGCAGCTTAATCTCTCTCGTAGCTTCCTCAGTTTTCCTGGAACAATTTACAGAGGTCAGTTGAGATTAGCGCTCTTTGTGGCCCTGCACATCGCTACATTCATTTAGACACTAACATCTTTAGTAAGCAGCTGAATGCTAAACAACAGGGTGAACGCAGAGTGACAATGCAAAGGGAGGAACAGCCTGAAACAAATATGAAGGGCAGGGATTACTCTACCTATGAATCTCTGATGAGCAAACATGGACAAAGGTTGTATCCAAAGCCCTGCTGGGGAGTGGGAGCATTTTATTGCAGCTGATTTGCGGCTCTGGTTTAATCTCTCAACCACTTAATCACTTTCAATTGATCCAAATAGATCATAATATTTGATAAAATATAATCTCCACTCACCAGGATGTTAAAAAAATTCAATTATTTGTCATAAGATTTATTCAGATGTATCACAAAAATTGTTTGTTGTTTGTTGTTGTTGTTGTTTTGATTTTGTCCCTCAAGTTTTATGGACAATTTCTACAGATTTAGATAAATTAGATGAGACAATATCTAAAAGCCTTTTGGATTTATTAGAGGGAATCTTGATTATTAAATCGCTTCTTTTGAATGAATGAAAAATACTTAAAATATTTAAAAAATGTGACATTTTGCTTTCATATTCTAATGGTAAAGATCTAATGATGCATACAGCAGATAGATTGTCTTTCTGACCAACAGACAAATTTCAACCGTTTATTTGTTTTAAATTTAACTTGATGTGATCATAATGCTGCGGCTGCAATCCAGTGTGTTTGTACATTTTGACTGATCTGATAACGGAGTCACATTGAGGTCACTCTCTCCATTGCTCGGAATCCTTATTGAGATGTTGAACTGCTCTCACCTCCAGGGTAACCAAATCTCACCTATCCACACAAAGACATGCCACACACTAGGCATCTTTGAAACACTGTGACCCCAGGCGTGACCTCCGCTCGGCCCGCTGATGACCCTCCTCTCACAGAGGGTGACCATGCCTTTGGCCTCTAAAAGGTCAACGCACAGAGGCTGTCACCAGGATTCTCTGAGTGAGGTCTCTTTTTTCAGGTTTGATTCTAACAAGGCAGTCAAACCAGGAATGTCTTGTTTTAAATGTCTCCAGCCGAAAACACTGGGGTGATTTTCTTTCATTGTACGCCGGGACAATAGAGTTAAATTGTGTTTAAAAAGCTAATAAATCCATCAGCTTCTGTAAGAAATGTCCTGTAATTGCCTTTAACTTCTGAGTTTACTCCTTCCTGTCAGGAACATTTAGTGTAGCAAAGTCAACACGTAGGAAACACAGGCGGAGCTCAGATCTTCTGGACGCCATGGTGAAAGCTACCTTACATGCTTAAAGGAAATAAAGCTTCATACGTAGATTTCTAACCAATCCTTATACATTTACAACAGTTTCCTGCAGTGATGTGCAGAGGTGGATTTTTTCACACAACTATCAAGAGAGGTTTGTAAAAATATCACCATATACAGATAAAACTTCTAGTGATGACAGTTTATCAGCCTGAAAACCATGAACTTCCAATAATGCAATAACATTTTTATTCTAGACTCTGATAAAACAAAAGTGAACTTACAAATGAATGTTTTCTCCTTAAATATTATCCGTGTACTCAGAAACACTGCTTGGGCTCCAAGCAGAATAGGGTCCCGCTAGACCACCTCAGCATTGGTCCTAAACATTCACGTGTACGTTATTATCTCATACACTGTGAATCTAGCACAGTCGGCCAGCATCATACTTGGATGGCAAACTCAGAAAAATAATTAGGAAATATATTAAGGAATAAAATGATGAGGAATAATTTGTTTAATATGGAGTCTAATGTTTAAATGTGGACAAAACACAGATAAAGTAATTAACTTAACCAGTTTTTGTTTTTAAAAAAGTTAGAAAAGTGAATAAAAATACAATTTATTACAAAATAGCTTAAAACTGTTCCCGTCCTGTCCCAGTAAATTGCCTAAAAAAACTAGGGATTATAGAAGAGTTCATTTAAAAGCTGATTATATTCAGCAACTATTATCAATTGAATTTTTACAAATAAACAAATTTATGTTCTATCATTATTCCAGTCCTGTGACCATAATTTAACTGGAAATGACGCACACCAAGGCGATGGCTAGGGATATAAACCCAAACACCCCCAATCTTCAATTTTCCCAATCCTAGAATACATACAAATATAGAAACATTCAGCTATAATGCCATTCAGGTCATGACCTTTCATTTGCACTCGATTTGAGGTCAAATAGATAAATAGTTTCAGAGATATAGCCAAAACAGTTTTTCAGGTTTCCGCCCCCCTGCTGACTAACCTGAAAATGATAAATCGCTTAAAAACAATTTAGTTCATCCTCTCTATGATGTTTATGCAAAACATGAAAACTCTACAATGAATATTGTTGAAGTTCTCGTGTTAACATGAAGGATCTGTAGCGTATACGCTGGTGGTCGGGGCGAAACCACAATATCCCGACACTCCGTTTGGGGAAATAATAAAGTAAAATAAAAACCTTAAATCAACCTCTACTCCACTATGGCCATTGTGCTGTGATCTTAAAAGCATTTGCGGCCACATGTCAAAATGTCTTAAACAGCAATATTAGGCAACCATAAACTTAGCTTTTGTATTGAATTACATTTTCAGCTTTCTCTTAATGTGATCAGGTTTGACTAATGGAGTTTTGTTGGGGTGGGGGGGGGGGGGGGGGGGGGGGGGGGGGGGGGGGGGGGGGGGGGGGGGGGGGGGGGGGGGGGGGGGG
>JBAMHX010000026.1:5866898-5898926 GCA_037177515.1 Pseudomugil tenellus
TACATCACTCACATGTATGGAAGGAAAGATGACAACAGACCCCAGGTTAAAAAAAAGCGAAGTTCTCCTTTAAGCTCTACAAGCTGCCACACTGAGACCACATTGAACTTGAATTCCCTCCATCTGCAGTGAAATAAATGAACTGGTGACACTCGCTCTGTGTTTGCTGTGAAGAGAACAGCGTGCTCTGATACAGCATGGGCCCCCCTGCATCACAGCCCCATACAGAGAACAGTAGATGTCTCTGACAGAAAGGAGAAAATCCCTACACAATTTCCACATTGTTTGCTTTCTTTCATAAAGTTCCTGGAGAAGTCAGATGTCAGTGGCCCTGTCCTTTATCCCCATTGGGAATGGTAAATTAGTGGCTGCAGGAAAGCCATGGAGGTATTCTATTGTGGCAGTCCAGCTCAGTGTTGTGCCGTCAGCAAGCGGTGGTCAGTATGGATTTATGACCATCGGCTGCACGTCTCCTTCTCGCAGCCCAGAGAATAGGGAAATCATCGGGGAGCCGAGGCTGAGAGGCACGGCACACGAGGTAGGGACCCCGTCTTCTATTGTTGGGGCCTCATGCCTTTGAACAGAGAATCAAATGGTACCAGCTTTTCATCAAAAGCCCTCCTTTCTACTCCTGATTTAGAAGAAAAAGAAAAGCTTTCTGAATTATTTCTAACGTGGTGGGAGGAGGTGGTAAAAACAGGCTGACAGCAATGCTGAACGCCTCGCTGTGGATGCAAGCTTTGATTTCTCTGTCTCATTTAATCTCTTTGCCTCTGGGTCCGGCATCATTCAGGACAACCAGGCCCCAGGAGAAAACAGGCCAGCGTGCAGTGGACAGGGAGGGGTATGTGTGAATGATCATTTCTCACCTCTGACAGGGGAGATGGGAGGCAGGACTGGCCAGCGATGAGCCTCCAGCCGAGACGGTGGAAGAGATAGGGTCCGCTTTCCTTCTGACGCTGAGCGTGGAGTGGTCCTCTGTGGACTCGGGCAAGAAGTCCAAGTGGTGGAAGGAAATGTAGGAGTAGCACAGTCTTCATCACAAGGCAGAGGCAGGTTGGGACAAAGATCTGTGGATGTGTCTGGGTTGAGGCTTTCGCCTGTCTTTGTGCTTCTGCTGCTCAGAGATTTCTCCAAGTTAAGATGGAGACCTGGTGTTGGGTGAGGTGAAGGTGCTTCCAGTTGACTGCAGAGCAGCTCACCGAGTGGAGGGATGGTGGTGGTCTTCTCTTGGGATCTTTGAATGCTTGATGCAGCTGGAGAGCAAGACACCCGAAGTAGCTTCATCTGTGGGGAAAAACAAAGACTCCCACCTGAATCTGAATCCATCATGTCTCCTGAAAAAGATAATAAACAAATTGAGAGACTGACCGAAGCCACCACTCCTACCTGAACACATAACACCCAGAGAATGAGACAGTTTTAATACACTTTCAATAAATAATAACAGATGCAGACAAACAAAACTAAATGCAAATATAAAAGAGATGAAAAGCACTGAAGAGTTGTAATGAAATAAAACAAATATTTACATTTTGCTTGGAGGCAGTCAGGTGTTCTTATCTTTTATAATGATCATGGACTGTAGTCTTTTTAAAGTTATTCTTTAGACATGTGTTGCCTTTTCACTCATTTTAGTCCAGTGCTAAAACTGGGAGATTAAAAACTTTCTGCAGCAGATGAAAAGCATCCGATAGGGATAGATTCAGAAACAGGCAACAACCCAGAAAAGGCTTGATACGGGACCAGACAGATGCATCCTGAGCTACATCTGACCTACTGTTGCTTCAAGATTCATCAGAGAAATACCATCAGAAGGGTGACTGTCTAGAAACCATTCATCAGGAGGGAAAACAGGGAGATGTGGAAAATAACATAAGATGTGGTCTGATCTGATGGAGTGATGAATCCTCCCCAAAGCCCCTTAATATAAGCAGTGTGGAATCATCTCAACAGAAAAAACGCCTAAAGAAGAACTTTGTCCTTTCAAGTCCTTCATGAATCCTGGAGAACTATTCCTAAAGGTGACATAAAGAAATACAATAAATTTGATCTATGATGAAGTATTTAGCTGCTCAGACCAAATATTGACTCTCAAACTCATTAAAACTCCTTTTTTTCCTTATATAGTGTTTGACTTTGACACAAGTGAACCTCTAGGTACCAGATCAGGGAGGCTTATTGATTACCAGCAGTGTTTTCATTCAGAATGCTGCTCCTGTCGGTAGAAAGGTTGATGTTACAGCTGAACAAACTGGAAGGTGGTCGACTTAAATCTGAAAAAGACCTCCGTGAGAAGGACGTTGATGATGTAGAGCATGCAGAACCAAATAAGCCGAAGTTCAGCTCCAAGTCTGGCTCCACCAGAACAGGTTGGAGCACATTTTCCTTGTTGGGAGATTTGTATTTGTCCTGTAGTGGTGGAGGATGAGGAGGAAGGAAGGAAGCTGGTATTGGAGTAGTTATTAATTCGTTTTGTCTGCCAGAGTCAGTGTAAGGTGTGTGTAGTTGGGGATGTATCGGATCAAGGCTGGATGGCGGTGGGGTTGGAGGGAGCTGCAGACTTGAAACAACAGCAGAACGCCTTCCTTCGATCAAACCAGCATCCTGCACGTCGCTCTGTCGTCTACCAGGGTTCCAACAAAGGTCTCCTTCAAAGAAAACAAAAAGCAAAACATTTCATTGCATTAGAAAGCTGTAGTGGAACAAAACCACCCAAAAGAACTGAGCCAGTCAGCCTGTGACATTTTTGTTCCCACTTTTCTCCTCAGCGCAGCAAACACTTGTTTCCCTGCTGAGTTAGTCGGCCTGCGAACAAAGGCAGTGAGAATTCTCCCCGCTGCAGCAGCTGCCTGTTTCCAACTCAATATTCACAATAATTATCAGACCTAAGAGCAGCGAAGCGGGCAAACGTCAGCTACAGGTGTCCCAGTGCTGCCTGCGGCAATAAGTAATAATGAAAAAGGCGTTCAAAGACAATGTAAGATGAACATTTTCTAGAGTTCTTGTCCTATGTCTAAAAAATTATTCATGATTCCACGTTTCTCTCATTTTCAAATTGTTTTTAGAAGCTGAAATGAAAAAAATCGCCTCTTAACATTTCCTTTCACCCCCCCTCAGATTCTCATCAATAAACTTCTAATTCATCCAGTGCCGCCCATTTCCTCTCCCTCATCTTATTTTTTTGTTGACCACTGCGAGGGAGGTGGGGGCTGTGGTGGAGGGGAGGAAGTGAGGTTTTAGGGGTGAAGGGTGTCACACAATCTGCTCTTGTTTCCTGGGGGTCTGCCGCCCAGAGGAGTCACCACACTGGAGAGCACATTTCTGCACTGCCTCCTTTTACAATAGCCTGCCATTCCCATCTGTTACACACACACACACACATAAGTGAACATGAACTAGTGTGTGTGTGTACTGATGTGCATAAGAATGACATGTGTCAGAGTGAAAGGCCATGGCGTTGGCGCAGCACGTTTCTTCAGGGAGGAGGGCTGAGGATGATTGTGAGGGAGCCGACCACCATATGGTAGAATAATTAGTATTAGACCTCTGTGCTAAAAAAAGCACCCCCTCCTCTGCTGTATATACACACACACACACAGCTCAGGATGCTGAAAGCAGTACCCTGCTGTGGAGCTGAGGTGTGTGTACCGAGAAATGCCTTTACATCAGAGGCTGGGCTCTGAAAGGAGCGGCAGGTCTTCATGCACCAGACCTTTCAGTCCCACTAAAGGACCCCCAAGAGGGCAGCGTTGTGGGCACTTCCTCACCAGAGAGGAAAGACAGGGGCTCCTTTGCACTTAATCGGACACAACCACTGAAGGTTGATGGCTGAAGATGTTGTTCATGAAAGAAGCCATGGAGCTAAAGGAGTCGGCACTCGCTGGTAGTTGTGACAAAACAGATGTTTTGATGATAAGACTCACCCTCAAACATTTGGGTCTTTGGGGCAGTAAATGTTTCTGTTCTCAGTGTCTGCTGCTGAGATGTACCGTTCTCTTTAGACTTTGAGTTCAGGAGATAAGGAAGGTGGAAGTTTTCAGGACGAGCTTTCATGTGAGACAGAAAACGTGGACACAGAGTGTGATTGGGAGCGAGCTGATGGTGGGCCTGAAAGAAAAAAGATTAAATGTAATTTTTTTCATGAAAAAGTTAAATGAAAACAGATCCATGAATAAATAAAATAATAAATAACAATGCTAAAGTTAAAATACTTTTTGAAAAAAAGCTATGGAAAATTAGTGGAAAAGTGAGATAAAACATTATTTTCAATTTAAGCCTGAAAGCCTGAAATAAAGATATAAGTTATAAGACGGAGTGTTTAAATATTAATAATAAAAAATAATAAAAAATAATAATTTATATAAAACAGCAAATTAATAAGAAACAATTTAATATTAAATCTCATATAATTACTTTGTAAAATAATTTAAATATATCATTTGATATCAGCAAGAATATTTTTCAAGAAATTAAAACTCCAGGCAGGGCAGCAGAATCAGATAAATTAATAAAGCAATGAAATTCAGACTCAAATCACCAAGAAAAATTTAATTAACCACAATTTTCCTTTAATTTGAAATGTCTGATTAATATATGGAATATTATTAAACCAAACAAAGTATATTTTACATTCCAAATAAAAACATCTATAATAATTTTAATTAAATTTGGTCATATTTATATAATTTTGTTAAAAAAACAAAAAAAAAAACATTTACTGCAATATCAAAGAAACATAACATGTAAAAAAACTGCAGCATTAAGTTTGAAATTGAAATCCTGCAGTGAAGCTAAAACAACGCATGCAACCATCACTGCCCTCTTGTGTCAATAATACACATCAGCACTGCTGCTCTTTCTTCCAACCTGCCTTCTCTGAGAGAAAACGATCTAAAAAGCGATAAAACTTTTCAGCAACCCGACAAAGGCACAAGCCAGATAAAAGCAGGTCAATATTGAAAATGTAGACGGCTCCCTTTAGCACGACAACCAGTGAAAACCAGTCAGCCTCATTGCAAGTGACTCATTCAGCCCATCGGTGGCCTTCAGAGCAAACAGTCGTAATAAATGGTCCACAGACGCTGTGTTTTTATTTGAGTTGGATTTAAGCTTCATGCAAAACAAAGTTCAGCTCTCCCCTTTCTTTTACCACACAATTAAAACAAGCAAAGGAGGCACAGATACACCACGTGTTGGAATACAATACTGGAGACAGAAAGGAGGGAGGAAGGCAGGCTGAACTGCCTGTAACTCACACAGGGAGGATCAGCTTTAAATCCCCGTACCATCTCCATTGATTTTCCTTTCTTAGATGTTGGGGCTTTAAAGATTTGTATTCTTCTGATGTAAGGAGTTAGAAGTAAAAGGAGAACGAGAAAGTGAAAGGTAAATGCTCCACTCACACCTCCTGCAGCCTCCTCGCTGCCCGTCACTCTAAGAAGGAGCAGAGTTAGGCTTTGCAAGGGTTTTGGCTGCTTCATCAAGCCTGCAGAACAAGTCTAGGCATGAATGTTCTGCACTTGTATTAAAGACACTTTAATGTGTTCATACAAACACACACACTCACACTGAAAGCACAATAAACTTTCTTATTGTATAAGGTGAAAAAAACGAGCAATTTGCACAACAACACGCCTTTTTTAGCTACAGTTCAAAGTCAGAATTTACCATCCATTAGTAAAACTTAAGCATGAGCAATGCAGGCATTTTTTAAAAATTAGATCTGGTTGCTTGGTTACAAAAAAAACCCAAAAACAATATGGATTGTATTAGTAATGTTATAAAACAAAGGACTGAGTATTAATATTCTGATTGGTTACAAGATTCCCAGTCCTGAAAAGTAACGTCTTCATGGGTATTATCTTCTTCTTAAGCCCACATTTATCCAAACTGGTCCACTAAAGGTTTAAGTCAACCTTTAATGCTCCAAAGCAAACCTAAAAAGTGGCACGGTGCTTTCTCTGGTCCTATTCACCCTGTAAACCTCCAACTTCCAACCCAATACGGACTTCTGTCATGCACAAAAGCTTGCAGGACTGCCAACACAGATGCTCCACGTAGGCAGATTGTACTTCCTTGGGAATCTAGGATTCTTGAGCATTTGTAAAAAGCTGCTGCAGATGTTCTCCTTATGAGTAGTAGCGAGCATCTCCTTCATGCAGTGGTGTTCTTGGGAAGCAACATCATGAAGGGGTGAGGAAACAGACTCTGCTGCATGTACAGAGCCAGACAGGAGGACATCTGTGGCAGAGAAACAGGCACTGAGCATGCTTCTGTCAACATCTGTAGTTTACAGCATCATGCTGAGAAAGGAGCAGCTTCACTCATATGCGGCAGACATTGTCCCATTGGACATGTGAACTAAGAATATCCGTCCTCACCTGTCCTATGAGACTCTTCTGCTCTACTCAAGGAAGATGAAGAACAGTAACAAAATTACCGACACACCTATCATCACACCTTTACTGCATGTCTGATTGCATTCCATCTCAACTATACCTGATCTGAAAGACCACAGCTGATTTGCATGTAATCTGTGAATAATTATGAAACTGCAATGGTTACTGAAAGTAACATTTTCTGTTAAATTGTAGAAACCACTGATATTAGTTGTTTTGAGCTAGTTAAATAGATTTTGTTTGGTTTGATTTTGCAAACAGCAGCTAGTTTGTACATTTTGCCAATACACGTAATTTACAGTTAAATGACAGTTTTGACTGCAACTGTAACTCTCTGTGTTTCCATCTACAATTTAAAATATGGCAGAAAATCATCAGCATGTACCAACTAGGGGGGTAAATCACAAGTTTGATCACATCACATTATATTAGTTCAGTGGATAACACGTACATGCTATCACACAACCACTTCCATTTATTAAAAAATCAATGGCATAAATTAGAACTTTTTGTTTGCATTTAGTGGAGTTTTGTCAAATTTGGGTTTAATTTTCTCATTTTGCCTCCATCTTTCATCGAGCTTCATTTTCTGACAGTCTGCCAGTCTGATGTCCAGCATACCAGTTTAAATGAAAACACCTGAAATCAGACAAAGAAACACTTTTATGTCTTGACCATGTAAACATGAAAGGACCACAGCTCGTCCACCTTTGTGGATCATAAGGCTTAAAGTAGCCTTTAGGTCAATTGCTGCTCTGGAGCTTTGCTGCTTTGTGTTGCCTGGTCTATTACTTGTACTGATAAGTCCTGTTCAAAGGGTTGGTATGTGTTATAGTCTTTTCATCATCAAATAATGTTCAGAGAAAAGCTACGTAGGCCGTAGTTTTCTATAAAGTCTCCACACTCAGAAGTGTGCTTAGCGTTAGTGAAACAGCCTATAGTGTACAAAAACTACCCACATGCTCCAGTCCTCCGTTGCCTTGCAGTTGCATATGCCAATCTCATTTATCAGATTAGTAATCTCATCCTTCCACAAAAAAGACAATAATAATAACAAAAATGTATTTATAGAGCACTTTTTAAAACAAAGTTACAAAGTGCTTTACATAAGAATACAATAAACTCAATATAAAACCCAGACAATGAAAAGAAGAGACAAAGTAAGATAAAAAAAAATTAGATTTTCTAAAAATATGTTTTTAGTTTAGATTTTAAAGCAGACACAAATGTTGCCAACCAAAGTTCCTCGGGTAAGGAGTTCCAAAGTTTTGGAGCTATGACAGTGAATGCCCGATCTCCTCTGGAGAGGAGTCTAGAGGGGGGGAGCAGTCAACAGGATTGAAATCCAGCAGCGACGACAAACATAAGGGGACAATAACTCACTAATATAAGAGGGGGTTGACATTTAAGGCCTTTAGAAACAATAAGTAAAATCTTTAAATCAATTCTAAAATGAACTGGTAATCAATGAAGAGATGCTAAAATGGGTGTAATGTGTTCTTGTCTTTTTTAAGCCTGTTAAAAGCGTTGCTGCAGAAATCTGGACAAGCTGCAGTCGCCTAATACTCTTCTGGCTTAGTTCTGAAAAAAGTGCATTACTGTAGTCGAGTCGACTTGAGACTAGTGCATGGATTACTTTTTCTAGGTCAGAACGGGAGAGAAAATGTTTAATTTTTACAATATTTCTAATATGCAGAAAACATAATTGCTCAAAAATTGGTCCAGTAATTTAAAACACATTTCTTTTCATTTTCCTGTATGTCAAATCTGCACTCTGAAGTGTGCAGACCCTGAATTGGGACACAGATGTAGTGTTTAGTTGCAGATGCATCCTGGTAAGTTGCACACAGGTGAATTTTAATAAGCTGATCATGTGACTTCTGAGGGTAACTGGTAACAGCTGATCTTAAGTCAGGGATTCAGAGCCAACATTTACTCACTACTTTCCTTGTTTCCCCCCTCTTTCATTTTACATTTGGGTTATTTTAATATTTCCAAATCATTACTAAAGTTTACTGTAATATGTCACAGAGAAAGGCATTTCCAGCAGTGACAGTAAAAAGGGCTGTGCTTTCTGCAGACACCCATAACACTCATGTGGGCTCCTTTGGGTCCCTGCAGGCCCCCAGGAAACAGGCTGACCTCCTGGCGTCAGGCAACCCACACGCTGTCCTAACGCTGCCAGAATTGGCTAATGTCATTACAGGCCTGTTTGTGGTCAACAGCTCCCTGATTGAGATGTACAAGTCGTGCTGCTCGATGAATGTAGGAAGTCTATTAGTTAGTCAGAGTCCCAGATGGCCTGCAGAGGACAGCCTTGCGTGTGCTCCTTCACCCCCGCTCCACCTCTAAATACAGACAGACACACAAGCATGCATAACCACTGATATACACACACACACTTAATTACACTGCCTTGGAGTGAACCCTCTGACAGGCGGACGACTACGAGCAAAGACAGAAGTGTGTCTATGTCTTGGAGTCTGCAGGAACAGAGAATTCTTCACAGAGCTGATGCACAAGAAAGCCAGGCTTACGCCCTAACAAGGTTAAACCCCTGAAAAAGAGTGACTTTTTAAATCGTGCAGATTTGTGTTTCTGCAGGGTGTAATTAGCTTTACTGCGGGGGAGGAGCGGGGGTCGGGAAGCTGGTGAGAGGCAAAGTGGGGGACGATGACACTGGGGCGCATTGTGGAGTCCGGCGAATTCAGGGGAGTAAATCTGATTATCAGCTCGTGTCAGAAGCCAGGCTCAGATGCAGCTTAACATTCAGAGCAACTTTCTACTTTCGATAGTTGGACAATGACCCCGCTTTACAGGCACTCGCAACAACAGGAGGCCCAGCAAGCCCTGAAACCCCTCAACAAAGAAAGAAGACGGCACAGCGTTGCAGATTTACACATCTGTGAAAGCACCAAGATCTTCTACTTTTACATGAGAGATTTTGGAACTCAATGGTTTTTGTTCATTTGTCTACAATCGATCGACAATCAAAGCCATTCTGGTCAAAATCAACTGATGAAGCTTATAAATGAATTTATTTGACCTGTCAGTCACACGGTTTCAAATATAGAAAATAGAAATTTGACTTTATAAGTTTATCTTTTGATTACAATTACGGTATATTAGTCACAGACATATAGGAATATTTTCAGCAAAAGTTGAAATTTCACAAAACCAGTTTAATATACTTTTATTACACCTTACTCCAATGAACAATAGAAATTAGTTAAAAATAGAGAATAAAAAAACACATCAGATGTTGATACAAATTATTTTCCTCTCTTCCTCACTTCTAAAAGCAGCTGCAACAGCTTTTGCACAGTTCAGCAAGCAATCCACAAATGCAGGTTCCATCATGCAGAGAAGAAGCCATATGTGAACATGATCCACAAACGAGGGAGAAAGCATGTTGGTTAGTACCAGCAGACAGTCGCCTGATGCATCTCTGATGGAATGGGTTGTGGGCAGCTTGAACATCTGTGGAGGTTTGGGAGACATCCTTTTCAGAAAGTTTTTGAACTGGCCTGGCTGCAGTCCAAAACCTTTGCCAATAAAAAACATGGGATAACATCTGGCAATGAAGGGACTGGACTGTTGAGGAGCTAGAACTCAGCATCAGACTAGATTGGGACAATATACTTCTCATAAAACTCCAGACTGGTTTCCTAATTTCCCAGACAATAGTAAACATCACAAATAAAAATAAGCATTGGATAGATGTTTTGGGCATGTTTCACTGGAAGGAAGCCTCATAGAAGATCCAGGAAATGCCAGAAGGACTACTGAGAACACCTCAGGTTCTCCCAGGATGAGCAGGAGCTCTGCCAGAAACGTTTCATGGGAGGGAATAGCCGCAGCGTACAAAGGTAAGCTGCCCAAGTGCTCCGATCCTGACTGCCTCCAAGCATCTGGTGGAAGATAGATGAAGAGGCTTTGTGGGAACATTACTGGCTGCTGGAACGACAGGAGCTGCCCTGAAGAGGATCATCAAGGAGCTGGCAGAGGTGGAGAAGGCGGGCTACTGGTTGTGGCTACAGACGAGCAACACAAGATAGGTGCCCATAAAGGTCTGGAAGTCAGATAGACTAACATCTATACATCTTAACTGGGCTGTGATCAATTTGATACTTTTTTTTAAACAGACATGAAAATAACTGAAGAAAACTCATGTCTATGGTCATTTTGTGATGTGTCTGGCCTTTAAGACGCATTACTTCACTTTCCAATCTCATACTTCTGTGTCTCTGACTTGTCTGACGGCACAAAAGACGTTTGTGCAAAACTTACACAGCTCAGCAACATCCTGAGGCTGAGAAACTGAACAACACAACTTTTTTCTTCCAGTGGCGTTTTCACTTTGCCTACAGCATTACATGCAATGAAAGGAATAGAAACATACAGGCAGTTTTGAACTCACACAGTTTGTGAATCAGCAAAGAAACATGAGAATACATTATTAGAGGAAGTAGACAGAGTGAGAGACAAGACACGAGTCAAGACTGTCTTTAACTGGAGGGAAGTAGGACAAATTAATTGTTGATGAAATCTTCAGAAGTTGGATGAGTCACATGCAGCTGTCAGAGAGAAGATAATTGTCTCATATCTGATCCAACAATTTCCACATTTACTTTTACTTTACTTTTAATTTTGCATTTGCTTTCATTCACATAGTAGTTTAATTTTTTGTCACCATTTGGTTTAGTTTAGAAACTAACACAGGTGTGGTCTGTGTCAGGGATTAGGATTAAGTGTTAATAATTTTATGTGCGGTTAATTTGGGAAATATCTTCTGGAAATAAAAACAAATCTCAGAAATGTGGGCTTGGTTTGAAAAACTATGACTACAAATGCACTAATTTTGAATCTTAAAAAGCCTGTTTTTCTGTGTAACTCAGTTCTGTTATTAACAAATTCACGTCACTCTGCTGAGGTAAGACACATCATTACTCTGAAATGTTGTAGGTTTATGAAATTGCATCCAAAGGAATTTTTGTCTGCAGGCAGTTCATAAGAGTCAAGAAGCTCCAGACTAATTTGCCTTTGTGCAATTATCTTGCAATACTTGGCTGAACTCTGAGAGTAGAATCAATGTTAAGCTGCTTGTGCACAAACACTCATATATTAAGATTACATCAGAGCTGTAGTGCACTGTTTGGGCACCTGTGCATTCTCACATTGCAGCTTGTGTCCCAGGTGACAGTTCAGACGCTTCAATGTGAGAAGCAGGTTGCTGGGTCAACAGGCTCTTGCAGTTGCCTGCTTGTTTAGACAGCGACACCCTTCTTGTAAAAGTTGTGACTGTATGACAGGAACAGTTTTAACATCACAATGCTCCTCGTGATTTATTAGATGTACCAGTAGCAGAAGTGGAGGATGCTGGGAGTGATGGTGGGCCCGTTGAACTTGCAGAAGCAGTGAAGGCCGTTGAATATGTAAATGAGGCTGTAAGGCCTGGCGGGCCTCTTTGTCTGCCAACTTTACTTGTTTGTTTAACCAGAAGCCAGGACAGGAAGCCAACCCACACAACTCCAATGTCTCCATGGTAACCCCACTGTTAATTATTGCACATCCACTCCCAGGCTCCTTTCAGGAAAGTGGAGAGGTGGGGACTCGTGAGTGTTGAAGGGAAGAAAGAAGTAGAGGGGTACGTGTGTGGGTTTGGGTCTTTTGTGTTGCTCGTTGACAAGAGTGTGGAGATGTGGTTTTACTTCTACGAAACCTTTATTAAATCATAATTTCAGAAACAATATTTCAGCTGTGCAAATAAATGAAACTTGAATTATTAGTTTTAATCAGGAGGGCTACACACTGCTGTGGTATCAGCGCCACTGTTTTACAGCTATACGATAGTCAGATGGTACTTATAAAGAAAAGAAAGTATTAGGTTCTTGGGAACCCAATACTTCAATAAATGAATATAAACATTTGACTCATTTTGACTGTATCAAAAGCTAAAATGATGTAAACCACTAACACTCTACGTAAACTAATTCTTTTCTTGTTTACAGCTTCTCCAGGAACTGACAAACAGGTGCCTGATTAGAAATGTAATGCTGATCTTCTGCCTATGACTGCTGAGTCTCAGTGTGGAGAAGGTGTGATCTCTACACTTACTGTTGCACCAATAGGGTGACAATAGCATTTTACTTAAGGATGATTTCATAGGACAGTTTAACCATAACCTCCATAGGCTCTGTGTAGATACGGTAGAGGCTCAACACACATTCATTCAGACCAGATGTGCATCTCTGCTATATAAACTTACTCCCTTGTGATTGGTCAGGTTGTGATTACTTGTTTCTGCTACCACTTTGCTGATTTACTGCATAAAATACATGGAGAAGCCAAAATAATGAATCATAAGCATAATTAAATAGCCACACTTTGTAACTCTATTTATCAATAGCATTACATAAAGACTGGTTTTATGTATTTTACTTATAGTAAACTTATTTTGTTGAACTATAAACAAAGCCAAAACAACCCTAATAAACATGTGGGATCAGAGTTTTGTCCTTGCTTGTGGAATCAGCTTTGATGCGCTCCACAGTTGGCACCAGGCTGGGTCTTCGACATGTTACTGAGGCCTCTGCAAAGTTTTTCATGGGAGTCAACACACACACTCAACCCCCCTGCTCACACGTTGTTACATTTAAAAAGGAAAATTAATAGATCTTCTTAACACAAGATTTATTGCCATGAATTTTTGTTACAATGAAATAATCACATTCCCTTTCTTTTGTGTAAAATTTACTTTGAGTGAATAAATTTAGACTACAGATGTATGAAGACTACAGTTGGATTGTCCAAAGCCTACAGCTTGTTGTTTTTCTGTTGTGTGTGGGATTTATTTTACTATAACTCCACTTAGTCTTGAAGAATTTTATGACAATAGCTTAAAAGATTAGTCTGATTATGAGACAATAATGATGCACTATACTTTCATATAAAAACGTTTCATGTAAAGTATTTTTTACAGTTCCCTCCTGTCAAAGTGGGATTTAACTGTATTAGTGACTAATAAGAGCAGCAACCTTTTATGAATGACGACAGGCAAATTTAAAAGACAATCTATGTTAGAAAAGTTGACTTACAGTGTAGTGGTAGTCTCCTCTCTCCCAAAGAATCGCTTTGCTGACAAAAGACACAAAGATGGGTCTCTGCAAGAAAATGACAAGAATCCAAATTATGACTCATTGCTTGTTTACAAGGTGGTACACGTTTTCATTTCAAGTAAATCAATAGTACTGATAAAAAAAAGTTTGAGTGGATCTGCTGAGACAAACTTAATTCCACACAATAAGCAAACTCTTGGGAGACATTTAAACCCCCATCAGTGCTTTAATAACCCCTCCGTCTTGATTATTGAGCATCTGAGAAACAGTTTCTGCAGCAGGAGTTGCAGACTCTTTGATGAAGTCTGTTCTCCCACACTGACATTTTCCAACATCTGCTTAACGTCTGCTGTGTGTCTTTTTTAACAAGCAGCTCCATCACAGGACAGTGTGGTGGCCTTATGGTCTGGGTGCATCAGTATGACCTGTGGAGCTGGACGCTGAGTGTTAACTCATCAATCAAGGGGGACACATCACAAGCAAATACCCAGCAGCTCATCCATCTCTCTTTGCAGTTACTGGCAGCTCCCAGAAGCACTGAATCAGCCCCAGTCGATCCACTGCAGGGAGCAAGAGAGCAGATCCTCCCAGGATTCACCCTGCATTCATGGGCTCTAACCCCAGCACAGAGTGGGTGACAGGGGGTAAGAGGGGCTTGTAAGGTGGAACACAATGGACCTTCATGTGCATACATGTGTGTTTTCCTCCCGAGCGTGTTGGTGTTGAGCCCTCTGCCAGCTTGTGCCACATTCTCAAACCCCCTCAATCTCCAAATGAGTATAACTAGAGGGCAGCGTCAGGTCCAGCCATCTCATCGCCTTTGTCTGCTGGCTTAATTATACCATACCTGTTGTATTTAACAAAGCACATCATGTATGATTATACACATTATGCCAGAAGCAAAGCACAAGCTCTTCACTCCTAATAGAAGCCTTAATTGCAGCTGAATAATGAACTGGTGAGGGAAAACAGCCAGTTTCCCAGTTCATCATGGGCACTCGTGGCCTCGGGACCTATATGTCACTAATTATGTTGAAAGTAAAATCAAGTGCATTTTCAGAGCGAAGACAATGAAGAGGGAGAGGGGTGGGGGTAGATTTGACAAGACTATTTCGAAGAAGGCAGATGTAAAAGGATTATATTAAAATCACTACAAATATGCAAAACTAAACATATAAAATAAGTTTTTTTAAATACTTTATGCTAGAAAAATCAGTGATGAGATTGTCAAATGTCTGCAAGAATAACTTAAATAAAAATGAAAACAGCAAATGCGATTTACTTTTTTCATGATTATTAATAACTGCATTTCTCCACCATCAATTTTTGTTAAAATATTACTCCTGAACAAACTTAAGAGACTAGATTTTGATATCATGCAATTTTGTTCACAGAGATTAATTTAATTCCAGCATGTTAGCAATTAAGTCAATGACAAGGCATAAAATAGTTAAAGAAAAAAAATAACAAAAATTATACCATATTCATACGCAAAATATAGTCCCGCTAATTCAAAAAGGATTTAGCTCTACTGACTCAAACAAAACTGCATAAATGACTTTGCTCTGCCTTTGATGCCAGCATTTGACCCATCATCATAAACACAACTCATAATCCCATAGAGGGTTTGTCTAAAGTGATTTCTGCTCCTCTTTTCCTTGTTCAATTCAGATGATGAGATTAGGGAGATTCCTGGCAGATGGGATTTCCACTGTGCATGTGTGGACAACATCTATCCCCTCTTTTCCACTCAAACCCCACCTCAAGGTGCTTCCTGTCAGATCTATCGAGTTCACAGCAGTGTGTGCTGCAGGACTCAAGTGGACAGGAAGAGCTGTGCTGTCAGTTCAAGCCAGCAGGGGGAAATATGGTCAAATATGGTCAGACTTATCAATAATGAGTAGGTGGAAGGAGCCAGATCAAATTACCAATTTAGAACTAATCACCAAAGTGGTGGCTGGTCTTTGCTTTATCCACTCTGCTTTGTCCTCTGTGGTGATTCCTGCCACCATCTGTCTCTCTTTCTCAGGGGAGTTCTTCCTTCTCTCTGGAGCACCACATTGGATGTTTTATTAAGTCTGTTTCACCTGATTACACCCCGTCTGTGAGTCAGCACACATTAATAAGCATTTAATCAACATTTAATTACAAGAGCAGGCGTGGAACAGGGAGCTGAATTACAGCTCACATCCTGGTGAGGTTAAATGCAAGGACACACTTTAAGCACATGGTTCCAGATAGCATCTAGGTTATCTTAAGGTCTGTGTAAATACATTTCAGTTCAGTTTTCTTAAAAAGCACGGCCCATAAAAAATAATCTCAAAGTACCATCAAGTCTAACTAAATACAATTATAATACAATTAAACCAAATACATTTTAATGGTTTTATTCAATAAAATATTTATCATCTAAATGTCTAAAAGGTGGAGGTCTGCCCAGGCTTTAGACTGGTGGTGTATTTTCATTTATGTATGCATATGTGTATTAATTATAGTAGTTGCATGATGGTGATGTTATATTTATACATGTTATTATATTTACACTTTTGATTATTGATTAGAGAACTGACAGGGCTTGTTGAATGGTAAATTATGTTGATCTGGACGAATGGTGGGAATCAAAATGTTTAGACTAGCCATTCCTTTTCAAACGGGAAATTAAATGACACTTTTATGATGGCTTGTGTTTGAATGCGGCAGACTGCACACCTGTTTGCTTTGCTTGTTGCTTGTAATAAAATATAAGCACAATCAGATGCTTTGATAATAACTAACTCAAAACCTTTCCAGTTTAAATGTGGAATGAGTTTAAGGATTCATGTATAAAGATCTCATTATTCAGTCACCTACTTTCATCCTATATTTAACCCTTTTATTGCATGCATTAATAAAAAGCAACGTTATACATTTTTTAAATACATTTTTTAATGATAGTTGACTTGGTTTATATTTATTTATTTAAATGTATTTTATCAAATACTGTCGTCTTCCACTTATCCAGGGTAGGGTCGCAGGGGCAGCAGCCTAAGGAGGGAAGCCCTCTCCCCAGCCACATCTGCCAGCTCATCGGGGGGATCCCGAGGCGTTCTCAGGCCAGGCGGGAGAGATAACCTCTCCGGTGTGTCCTGGGTCTCCCCCAGGGCCTCATGGAAGTGCCCGGAATACCTCACCAGGGAGGCGGCCAGGAGACATCCTAACCAGATGCCCTAGCCACCTCATCTGGCTCCTCTCGGAGCTCTACTCTGAGTCCCTCCCGGATGACCAAGCTTCTCACCCTATCTCTAAGGGACAGCCCAGCCACCCTGCGGAGGAAATTCATTTTGTCCGTCTGTATTCGCGATCTTGTTATTTCGGTCACCACCCAGAGTTCATGACCATAAGTGAGGGTAGGAGCAAAGATCCACCGGTAAATCGAGAGCTTTTCTGGCTCAGCGTCTTCTTCACCACGACAGACCTGCGCAGCGTCCATATTACTGCAGACGCCACACCGATACGTGAGTCTATCTCACGCTCCATTCTTCCGTCACTCGTGAACAAGACCCCGAGATACTTGAACTCCTTCACTATAAGCAGGACCTCACCCCTAACCCGCAGAGGGCACTCCACCCTTTTCCGGCTGAGGACCATGGTCTCGGATTTGGAGGTACTGATTCTCATCCCAGCTGCTTCACACTCGGCTGCGAATCGCTCAAGTTAGAGCCGGAGATCACAACCAGATGAAGCCAACAGAACCACGTCATCTGCAAAAAGCAAAGACCCGATTCTAAGGTCACCAAACCGGATCCCCTCAACGCCTCGACTGCGCTTAGAATTCCTGCCCATATAGGTAATGAACAGGATGGCTGACAAAGGGCAGCCTTGGCGGAGTCCTACCCTCCCCGGAAACTAATCCAACTTACTGCCGGCAGTGTGGACCAAGCTCTGTCACCGGCCGTACAAGGACCGGACAGCTCGTACAAGGGGGTCCGGAGCACCCCCCCCCACTGGAATCCCCGAGGGACACGGTTGAACCCCTTCTCCAGATCTACAAAACACATGTAGTTTGGTTGGGCGAACTCTCATGCCCCATCAAGGACCCCAAAGAGGGTATAGAGCTGATCCACTGTTCCACAGGCAGGTGAAATGAGAGAGTCTTGATGGGCCAGATGGATGGGCCCTTGGCTGGACCAGTAAAGGACAGAGGGCTCAGACGCCAGCAAGGTGGAGGTGGGGTACTGGTATGGGCTGGTATCATCAAAAATGAGCTTGTGGGACCTTCAGGTTGAGGATGGAGTCAAGCTCAACTCCCACTTCTACTGTCAGTTTCTGGAAGATACCTTCTTCAAGCAGTGGTACAGGAAGAAGTCAGCATTGTTCTAGAAAAACATGATTTTAATGCAGGACAATCCTCCATCACACACATCCAAGTACTCCACTGCATGACCAGAAAAGGTCTAAAAGAAGAAAAAATAATGACATGGCCTCCTTGTTCATCTGATCTTAATCCCATAGAGAATCTGTAGTCCCTCATCAAATGTAAGAAGTACACCAGTACACCTCTCTAAACAGTGTGCGGGAGGCTGTGGTTTCTGCTGCACGCAATGTTGATCGTGAACAGATCAAGACACCGACAGCATCTATGCATGGCAGGTTTTTGAGTGTCCTCGCAAAGAAAGGTGGTTTTATTGGTCACTTATTGGTTTTTATTTTGTTATTGAATACCAAAAATGCATATTTGTACATTTTGAGTTGTTATATTGGTTTTCTTGGAGAAAAGAAAGAAGACAAATTGGTATATATTTGTTTTTTCTTAAGTTGCCTAATATATATGCACAGTAATAGTCACCTGCACACACAGATATCCTCCTAAGATACTAAAACTAAACAAGCCACACCAACTTCCAAAAATATTCAGCTTTGATATTTAATAAGTCTTTAGTGTACATTGAGAACATAGTTGTTTAATAATAAAATTAATCCTCAAAAATACAAACTGCCTAATAATTCTGCACATGCTCTAGATGGTGTCCTGCTTATCTAAGATCAATTATGTAAAGATATAAAATATCCCCCAAACATTGCTTCAAATATTTACAATAATGATGCATTTCGTTTAGTTACGAGAAGAACTAGTGTGAATGAACTGTTTGTGTCTGTGCGTGCAAACACTGTAGTCTGTACAAAGAACTCTGATGTACAGTTTTATTTGCAAAATGAATACATCTGAAAATGAAATTGCGAGATTCAGTGCTACGCTATCATTCCAATATGTGGAAAAAGTGGTGTTGTTACCTTTTAATAACTTTTTTATATTTTATGTAAAGTAGAGATTTGATTTGGAAGCTTAAAAAAATGAATGAATTAGATTAAAATAATGAAAGTTAATTTAAAACAGGCTTGTTTAGAATGCACAGAAACAAACAAATGCTTGAAATACTGCAATTCAGGTGGCTGATCCATCTTGCGTCCAGATATCTGCACCAAGTCTTTTAATGTAAAAAATTTTAAAAAGTGTCTTCACTAAACATGGCAGGGTGTCAAACAGGGTGCTGCAACACACCTAACTGAAATTAAAAGGTAATTAAGAAGTAGTTGAATCTATTGATTTGATTAAGGTTTGATAGATCTGTTTACAACTTGAGTATTTTGAGAAGGAATTATTAAACCATCCTCATCTTTGAAAGGTAGTAACTAACAGCTGTAATAGTGACATCTGGAATGAATGTGTCAACAGGCTGACCCTGAGACAAAAAGGAAACAGTTTCTTCCGCAATCAAAACTGTAAAAGCACATCACAGGAACAATACAGCACAGCAACGGAGCAGGTCCAGCTGAAAAAAACAATCACATTAACGGCAAAGTTATAAATAGAGACAAAAGGCAAGCGGGACCACCTCAGCATGGATTTGGCCAGGTTACAGCCAAAGACATAATAGACCAGAGAGGACCAGATTAAGAGAAAGCCTGAGGTCAGCTATAATGAGCCATGAATGCGAGCATCCAACCAATCCTATTTACCGGGGTTCATCCATAGAAAGGTTTCTGTACTGCCTCAAACCGGGGTTTGTGTGTTCATGTTGGGGTCTGGGTCAGAATACTGCAAGGACTCTGTGACCCTGAAATGAGCTCTGGGAGTCAGCAAAGACCCCTGCAGACAGGACAGAGCTCCTTTTATGCTTTAATCTGCAAGCAAGTAGGATCAATATGGCGACTGATGGTGCAGGAATTGTGTGCTGTGGAAAGCAGCCCAACCATTTTAGACGTCTCACGGGGGGCTGGCGCACCCTGACAAAAGCACAGCTCTGTTGCCACTACTGACCACAATGACCAGTGGGACACTGGCACACCAGCAGCTAACCTACTTAACATTCATTAGTGTCAGAGAGGTGGACAGATGCTCCAGGACTTACGGATCTGGTCTCTCATGTTCTCCACATGGGCTTATTCAGCAGAATTTGACATGTCTTTTATTTGAGATATTGGAATTGTGGGCGGTGGCAGCATCGGGCCACTCGGCTGTGAACTGAGGAAGAGCTGGGTGGGCATGGATGGACTCACCCTGTGCAGCTTGTGGTGTGCAGAGTTGGAACCATTAGGCAGCCAGGTGCTTGACCCAACGGGATCCCTAAGCCGAGGTAGGAGCCTCCGAGGATGCGTGAAATCCGCATTTCTGGAAGATCTTTTTTCACATAGAGGCTCCAGAGCTCCTCTTCGTGTGACAGAAGACATATCCAAGTCTTTTGCTCATTTCTTTCTCAAAGTATGATCACAATCCACCTGAATTCATAACTGAATTAGCCTGTTAGCATGTTTAACTTGTAGCAGGAGTGAAGTATTCTCCTCTCTGTGGGGGGAAAGAAAAAAATGCAGCATATTAGCTGGTTGCTGTTAATGATTACCATGCAGCTTAACTGGTAAGACTCAGGTTTGCTTCCATGGTCAAAACAAGAGTACAATAAACATAAAGCCATTTTTAATCTACATACACAGAAACAATGACAAAAATCAACAAAGGCATTTAATTAAGAAGTGAACGGCAGTGTCGAGCCGCTCAGTGACAGAGGCCAGAGCAGAAACAAGGAACAGCTGGACAGAAAGAGAGCTTTTCAACCCGACTCCAGACACAACATGGATCAGGTTCTGGGCAACCATACAGCAGCATAAATCTCCTGGCCTTAATCAAATAAAAGGGCATTTGGTGGCAAGCTCTGAGGAAACAATGGATCCTATCAATTCCACCAATTACAGCTGACCAGAGTTTGTGTGTGTGTGGGTGTGTGTTTGCATGTTCTGAACAGGCCTTAATCTGCATCTGCATCAAAGCTCATTATCTAAAGTGTGTCTTGGGCCTGAGGCTCCTCTTTTAGGTTTGTAGTGCAAGAAAATCCAGGTAAATATGTACTTGGTATAACATTAACAAGGGGATGAGGACAAGCAAGAAGTGAATGGTTCCCATGGTGACAGACCAAACACTTGCAGAAATTGTGCAATCAGCCACCTACACACAACCCATTTCTTAATTCAACTGAAAACATGCACTCATACACATCTAGTTTTAATTCAGTGACATGCGTTTACTACTAAATGAACTACACAAGTAACTAAATGCTTTATCTAAGCATTTTAAAATGACAAAGCGTTTAGCTGTGATAGTAAATTTTTCAGAAAGTTCTCTGAGCACAACTTGTGTCATGCACTAAAGCCTCTTGAGACGATATGAGATCAAGACCTCTCTTTTACAGCTCCCTCACAAAGTAGACTGCCTGAGATCTGGCTCTGTTCAGCCCAGCAGGGATTCTGCAGGGAGGTTTAGGTAATCCAGATGCCACAATACCAGTTGCTAAGACACCTACAGATAATGCTTTATGTGACAATGAGGATGAAGAGTTTGAGTATATATGTGGCAGAGATTAGCAGAAAGTGCAATAAATATGACAAACGTAAAACGTGAAAGTTTATTGTTTATAGTACGAGTTTATTACTATTTCATTTTCACTTAAAATTGTCATATTTATTGACATATGATATGATCTACACACATTTGAATGTGTATTATTTTGTATGCAAACAGTCAACAGACCAACTCTTCAGGACACCATGGCCTCATAGGCCTGTCGCAAAGCATTAAGTCAATTAATTGCACAATAAGGAAATAAGAGCCCAATAATTTTGTCGGCTGCATAATTTTAGTTTTTGTTTTTCTTTCTTTACCAAAGACTGGATTGCAATAGGTTTCACTATAGTGCATCATAGCGCAGGAGAGCAATTAAGAGACAGCAGTGCCTTTGTCCACAACGCTGCCTATAAGATGACATACATCAGACATAAATTCACTTGTTTAAGTTAAAACCAGACCTCATATCAGCAGACACTATGTAACTGACTGGACCCTAAACTCTAAATGTTTGTATGTTCTAGATAACAACACAGCTGAAACACTTGAAGACCATGAACTAGTCTGCACATCAAGCAAAATGTTCTTTATAAATTAATGTTTATTCTTTGAAAGGGTGTATTTAGCTCTATTATGGCTTATTATTATGATTGAAAATTACATTAAGTGCAATATTATCGTTTTTTGAAATCATATCTGAGCAAAATATTTTATCGTGACAGGCCTATGGCCTCAGACCCCACACTATTTACTCTCTGGAGATTTCTATACAACATGTATATGTATATATATGTATATATGCATATATTTATACAATGTTTCAAATATGTGACTAACAGCTAAGCATTTATTTTTTGTGCCTAAACAAAAACTTTATAACAAAGACAGTATAGGTATTAAATGTTTCTTATTACCTATTTAATACAAACAAGTGTGACAGGGAAACTATTAAATAGTATCTTTATAGTACGGCTTTCAGAATTTTTAACAATAAACATATAGGTGTTGCTGGCTGAGACGCTACAGCGTATACACTCCGTGTGTATTCCAACAAGTGGAGTTACCGCATATTTGATAGTGCAAAACAGTAAATCGTAATATGTCTCAAAAATGTATTCTTCTTTATACACAAATACAGGAACTTGCAACAAAGACAAACAAGGCTTAAGACTTGTTTATCTTTGATCCAAAGTTTGTCACCTTAAAGCAAGTAATACTTTCTGATTCAGATGTGTTGGAGGAGGAAACATCTAAAACATGCAGGACAATGTCCCTCAAAGACTGGAATTTGACATCCTTCTAAAAAATAGTGAAGAAGAGCATAAACAATTGGGTTAAACAAGTCTCACAAGCCAGCATGTTAGTAAAAAGCAAAAACATGCAATAGCATTGCATCTTTGGCCACAATTAAAAATAACGTTCTTATGCTTTTAGATCTCTTCCTTCAGTACTGATATGTGTAACATGTTAAGTCAGGGATATCCAAATCTTCCAACTGTAACACACTGAACAGCTACAACATTTTACAAGTTAGCAAGCTAATATTCTGTACTTGGTATGTACTGCACACCTTTTTTAGAGTTTTTTTGTCAACAATCCAAAACACTCAGCATTTCACAAAGTTGTGACTTTCTTGAACTGAGAATGAGATCTTGCATGTGGAAAATACACGATTGAACGGGAGTGTAATCACAACAGTGGTCTCATGCTGAATAACTATTAATAATCTGACATGACTGTTAAAAAGGTGCTCATTTTAGAAGTTAATATGTTGTTATCCTTAGATTGAACAAAGAGACAAACAGAAACAACATAACAAATATGCTGAAATAATGTAAAATTTTTAATCTATATCACACCAGCATATATTTATATTTTGTTTGCACAATTTTTAATGGGTGTAAAGGACTGTACATACTCTGGGAACAAGGACAAGTCCTTTAAATTTCATTGAATGGATGAATACGTCCTTCAGAGATCACTGGCATTCCTTTGTCAAGATGCTATGAATTTAACTTTAAAGCATCTGTTTCATAAAAAAAGAGTAAGCGAAACGGAAAGCAGGCTGGAAAACCAAACAACACTAAAAATGTACTACATTATGTTTTTTTGTGTGTTTTATCTGTAATTACATGAAAAAGTTTCTTACTTTCATATACCTGTTAGCTTCTAAAACTAGCCGTTGTCTGAGCTTTAAAGTTACATACACATGCTTGAACATCGTCCGAAAAATAAACACATACATCAGCACACAAAAGCTGACAAAGCCTTTCACAAAACATATAAAAATACCATTACAAGGGCCTTCGTGCTGCTCTAAGAAAAGCAGCCCTGCCCACTGCGTGCTGCCTTTTGTCAGATGTAAGACCCAGAATCAAAGAGCTGTGACCTGCATTGGTTGTGGGCAGCAGGCCAGCAGGGAGTCCTGCGCTGACTCCAAACCCCGGTTACCATGCCATGCTGGGAGTCTCCACTACCCTCCCTTCTCTTGCCCCCTGGTTAGCTCTGTTATTTCCTCATCTCATCAATCTGTCAGCTAAGCCCTTTGACACGCTGCATAATATGACCCCAGCATATTTCAGTCCAAGCCCACTCTTTCAATATGGTTGCAGCATTAGTCAGCTCATCCACGAGGGCGACTCCCCCCCTGGGTGTCTCAGGACCAGAGGTGAGGATGGTGATGGGGTGAGTCAGCAGCAAACATAACAGCAATCAGCACTGGGGAGGTCCTGAAAAGCTTTATACTCTCCTGGATAGTAAACAGGTTGGCATGCTCACAAAAATGAATATTCTAGCTTTCTTGATGCTGGCTTTTGCTCAAAGGCTTTTCTTTTGGCAAGAGTACACTGGTTATTGCTGAATTGGCAGCAAATGATTTGGTAGCAATTCATTATATTTCTGAACATGGAATGTCGGAATATTATGGTTTCGCCCGGTCCTCTGCTGGAAGTCCTTCATGTGAGTTCGATAACTCAAACAACTTTTACAATTGGATTTTGATACTCTGTATAACTGTTTATGTCCCCAAGAGGACGATCTGTATCGAATTTCACAATTATCGGATTTATGATTTCCCCATCAGGTGGCGCTTTATTAATAAAAAAAATTATATTTTTGGTTATATCTCTAGAACTATTTCTCTCATTAACCTCAAATCAAGTGCAAATAAAAAGTCATGACCTCAGGATGCATCCCGTCCTAACATAGTTCCAGGCTGCTTCAAAGTTTCAACACCAGGTAGAGCTTTGTGACTGAACATGTTCAACTTCATATTATTGTATTGTGTCTATTTGATGATTGGGGAACAGAAGGATGGGGGGCTTTCAGGGATATACCCCTAGCTGCCGCTTCCGAAGGCATAGGCCTTAATTTTTAAAATTACTTTATGTACACATCATGTCTAAAGGATGCAAGAGAAAATAAATTATTGTGTTCCTCGGACAAGAGCCAGGGTTAAAACTGAATCTGAACTGATGTCATCTCCTAAAATGGACAAAGTGGTTGAATAGTATGAAAAACTAATTTATTTCATCACCTGGAAAACAATCACCCCAGCTACATGGCAGAAACCATGGAAATGTGGGCTGATGTTATATGAGGCATGTACTATGAAGGCTGGAGGTAATGTCAGGGTTAACTCTCCTTTTCCGTCCTACAAAAATGACAAATTTTTTATCAAGGTAAATTACCAAAGGTGACTTAAGATGAATAGCTAACTTGCTCTGGAACAGGTTATGTTATGATAAGAGATCAATCAGTTCTCTTGGAAAATGGCTGCCCATAGAACATGCTGTCCGGGTGTGTTCGTGGATTGTGTGGGCTGCAAACATACAATAAATAAATTCAGCTGATTTTGTTCACATGACAGAGACCGTGTGAAGAGATAAGTCTTGTCAAGTTGGTTTTTGTATGTGTTCTGTCCGTTTAGCTCCATTGGAGTTTCCCTGATAATGAGGTTAATAATGGTCAAATGTGGCAGAACTGTAAAACAACTACGCGTACCGTTGCAGTGGGGAATTAATATTCCAACACAAAACACACTGATATGGGGTGCTAAGCATAAAAAAGTATCAAGTAAAGCAATGGCAGCAAGGAAGCACTGCTGAAAACTATGGTGCTGTTATAAAGATAAATTATGAATTGTAAGTTTATCTTCTCTATGTTTGCGATTGATCAGACACGGCAATCACCAACCCCTTTTATATGAGCGAGCTGATCAAGATTACGATGCTGATTAAATGACCAAGTTCATGACCAGTTTCTTTGTCGCACTTATCTGGATTGGAAATGTCTGGGTAACCCCGTTAACAGAGACATAACCCAGGTATGTTCATCTCACTTCGTAGAACAGGCCTCTGTTCTTGCAGATTACAATCTGTTTCATATCAAGCACCAAATGACATGATGTTTTTATATTTTTGGAATTAAAATCTACATCCTGAGCAAAACTCATTCAGAGTATTGTGATAATATTTTCTGCTATAGCAACTAGCGCTACTACATTATGGCTTATTTTAGGATGATCTGGGAATACAGGATGGTATGTGGTCTCATTTAAAGTTCTTAAATACAAAATCAATCTAACATACAAACTCATTGAGTTTTACATTGATTTGGTATTTTACATGTAACATCTCCTTTTGGGACATAATTGTCTTTTTCCTTTTTCTTTTATACAATTTTAAAATTTGATGCAAGGCCTCTTCTCCTGAGAAAGATGTCTGAGAGTTTGTCTAAAGCAAGATTCAGGTTTGTTAAATTTTTTATATTGTATATTATAGACTAAGTTAGACTGAAAATTAACTCTAAATCAGAGCGGTACTTGGAGGACAATGCTCTACCCCGGGGGTTTCCAGATTCGGTCCAGACAGGTTTTCCATGCATCCAACCCACCCGACTCAAATTTAACTAGTCATTATGCTGAACTCCATTAGCTGTTGGACCCAAATGTAAGCCAGGTGTGTTGAGCAAGGACACATTGAAAACCTGCAGTACAGCAGCCCTGGAGGAACAACTTTTAACAGCCCTGCTCTACTTTTTCATGAGGCTTTAAACACAGGTATCAAGATTCACACCAAACACATGAATTTTTGTGTTACAAACACAAAAGTCCAGATAAAGGAAATGAAGCAGAAACTTCTGTGATCATTTACAGCAATTTATCCTAAAATATTTCAAATTATAAAGTAGTTTTAATATATTTGTTTAAATAAATATAAATAAATACTACATCTTATTGTTTTTGTTTGATTTGAGGAATCTGGTTATGAATTTAAATAATTAATCACATCTTTAAAATTTCCACCAAGCCAATGACCCAGGGTTTACGAAGTTCAGTCAGGTCTAGATTCAAAGGGTTGCAGTATCCGGAAGCTTTATCTGATAGACTGAATGTTAAGAATTATCATCAATAGACGAGCTTATCCTGTGACGGCATGGCTAGATTCTGAGATGATTATGCCAGAAATGGTCAAAAGTTTGTGAGATAAGAAATTAGTTTTACATACAGACAGACCACAAAACACCCCAACTGGGGAATTTAATCAAGAAGACGAATCAGTGGTACAAGTCTCCCATCATGAGCAAAAGATTTTTGTAAGAAGTTGGAGAAACTGACATAAATTAATGCTTATCACTGTAGAGGCTTAACAAAAAAAAAAAAAAAAAAAAAAAAAACAGCAAAGGAGGTGCAACAATAACATTTTACCAAGAAAAGAAACTGCACTGATTTAATTTTGATTACTTGTAATTCTTGCCGTATCTGTGGAAGGAATTGTAAGTTAGATGGAAGTCGCTTTGGAGAAAACCGTCTGCTGAATATATGAGAAGATGTTGGACTGGACTCACTGGAGGACGGAGCATTCAATTTATTTTCAAGTCGAAATGAAAAGAAGAGTCCAAACTATGCTTGTCGTCTTTTCACTGATGACGCTCTTTAAAAGAAAAGACAGGGAAAAAAGAAAAAAAGAGTTGGGTAAGGGTGGAGGGATGGAACGCTGCATACATTTTACATGCACAAGGCAGCATACAAAGTGATTGTTGCTTCACCAAAACTTTTTTTTCTCCTCCAGAAAACACTTTCCTTGCTGAATAGGCACCTATTAGTGACTCCATTATAGGCACAGGGCTCTTGAATGGCTCCTCACTGTGCGTCTTTATCATAGTCAAACCGTGAATGCAGCCAGGCCCCTCCTCCTGCAGCCCCAAGCAAGCTCTTTACAGCCTGCATTGATAGGTGCTGGTGATGATGGTTGAAGCTGGGGGAGAGGTGGGCTGCTACTTTCACCCTGTTGTGGGCTCCAGGTGTGGTGGTTTAGGCGTAGCGCTCTGCAGCTTCTATTGTCCCACATACTTTTCTTCACCACTTGTTCCACTAGAAAAAAAAAAATGATGTAGCTTACATGCATTAGCTGATCTCCATAATGCCATTCCCCCGCCCTACCCCCAAAACAAGTCAGGCCTCTGGCGAATCGCTGCACACTGCTTCAGAGCCCTGTATTGTTGCTGGATTATTCAGGAGTTAGCTGAGAGAAAGAGGCAGGGAGAGTGGGGTGTCTGCACTTTATCTCCAGGGGAGACAGGGGCTAAAGAAGGAGCTTCTTTAGAGAAGTGAGTTACTACTGAGAAAAGCTTGAAAACACCTGCAGCAGACAAGCGCAGAGGCAAGGAACTCTGTTTATCTCCCATCCAGGGCACTGTAAACTTAGCTTCTTTGAATGGTGATGCTTCCATTTATCAAGAATAAACCCATCACAAAATACCCCTCCCAACTCAGGCTCCTCCAACTCTGCTTCAGTCTCTGAGTGAAAACACAGAGCAAGCAAATATTTGTGCGTGTGTCATTCAACTTTGAAGTTATGTGTGTACACAGAGGAAGGAGGGTGACACCGCAAGTTAGGCAGACTTTATGATGAATATGGAAGCATTGTTCAGCCATGCTTACCTCCACAGGGAACCATCTGCTCCCTGTCAATGCATCACCTGCTCGTCTGAGCTGTCTCCAGGGCAACAAGGGGTGGGGGGGATTAAGAGAGGTTATGGCTTTGGTGGGAGGGGCTGTCACTGGGGATAAAGGGGAGGAGGAAGAGGAGGATTTTTCAATGGCAAACAGGTAGCCGAGCCACTGTCGTCCTCTGCTGGAGGAGAAGGAGTTGCAGCTTCCCTGGATACGCATGCATGTGCCACAACAAACCACATCTGAGAAGCTGCAACTTTTTGAACACTTTTTGCAGTTTACAACAAAGCAAAATGCATATTTTGGATTGTGATCACTAGAAAGCAGCATCTCATTCAAAAGTTATCAGTTACGCTAATGGATCATCTTTACCAGGCGTGTCCAGCTCCAGTCTTTGAGCAGTTTTCAATGTTTCACTGCTCCAACACACTCAAATTAATAAGTCAGACTAAAGACTATACACATCTGGATTCATTTCATTTGAGTCTGGTGTGTTAAAGCAAGATTGCGCTGAAAGTTTGGAGGACAGAGCCTTCGAGGACCAAATTTTGACCTTGCTTATCTATAAACTAGTTTTCTGAAAAGGGTTATTTAGTGGAAGGGCTTTTATTTTTGATTAAGATAACTTGCAAATCTTCTCAGCACAGCTGTGATTTTGGAGGCTAGAAACTAAAAGGGTGGGTGGTAAGTGTGATTTTCCAGCCCAGAGACACTGCAAGGCAATAACAGCTCCAAGAACCTTCTAGATGAATGTCAGCGTGCCAACAAAAGTAGTCAAGCAGAGTTTGAAGGTTGGATAATTATGTAGTTCTGCCTTAAATTGGGAGTACAAAATAAATAAATAAAAAAACATATTGTTTGGGATTGCGAATATAAGGCATCTCCATTCCTCACACTGGATCGTTATAATAGGACTAGTATGATGAGTAGAGCATGAGCTGGTTTACCTCAGAGTAGCAGCTATAGCTAAAGGTTCTCACTGAATCACATAATTTGGTGCCTCCTTGATGCCAAAAGAAGTCCAACAATGACAAAAACTGGATGAATTTAGTTAAGAGGGAAGGTGAAATGTGCAGACCTGGCAACAAATAGCAAACTGACTGAGTGAACTAATGCTTAAAGAGTAAATATGGTAAGAAAAGAAAATAATTTTATGCATTTTTGGAATGACTGTGGGCAGCTTGAATGAGATCTCAAGTAGTACATTTTCAGCCACTAACACATTAAGACAAGGGTGCCAAGTCCGATAGAGATCTACCATCCTGCAACGTTTACATGCAACTCTTCTCCAACACACCTGAATTAAACAAATGGCTCGCTACCAGAGGTTTACATCTCAGGTCTCTGCAGAGCTGGATGACATGTTAATGTGGGGATTCAGCCATTTGATTTGTTAGATGAGAGTTGTGATCGACAGTTGGATCAGTGCAACTCCATGTTCCGGGCACGTCCCTGTGGGAGGAGACCCCAGGGAAGACCCTGGCCACAGTGGGAATGCCCCTGGATCCCCCTGGAGAGCTGGCAAATGTGGCTGGGGAGAGGGAAGTCCGGGTTTCCCTTGTTATGCTGCTGCCGCCCCCAACCCCGAATTAGTGTCAGAAAATAGATGGATGGATGTAAAAGTTGCAGGACGGTGGACCGAGGACTGGACTTGGGCAGTAGATTTTGTGTGGGTGGTAAATTACAATGTGTGTAAATAAAACAGCTGCTCTGCATTGTTGTTGTTGGAATTATTGTCACAGTTGATAGAAAACATGAGGAAATGACTTTTCTATGAGTGTTGATTAGCAGCTGCAGAGTTGTTCCCCTTTGTGCCTTTTCATGCAGGTTCGGTGTGATGAGCAGAATGAATGCGGATCAGTGACAGGGATTTTATTAAGACTGTGTTCCTCCACCTACAACACAACACACATTTTGCCAACAGCGGCTGTGTAAACACTGACCTGAGGACAGCTTGACAGGCAAACACAGAACACTACAGCAGGAGCATCACTGAGTAACATGAACTTTAACTTTGAGAAACATTTACATTATAATAAGGAGGTTATTACACATTATTTTGTCCCAAGCCTTTAATGTTACAGCTGTTTCCTTGCTAGATTTTTTACTTTATAGTTTTTAATTGTTATCTCTATTGAGAAGGGTATCTGATTCTTTATGTTTTAGATATGTTATTTAAGCAATTTCAGTGTTTCAGATGAACATGTTTGTGTAAAGTATTCAATTATGTGATGTGCATATAATAATAATAAAAAACGAACTGTTTGACCATCCCAGGAAGTTTCCCACAATGGAAAACATCAGGGACAGCTCCTGTATTACCTTGATGTTTGGGACTCCCAGGTGATAAAGCTGCAGATGAGCCGTTAGCCACACTTGAGTGCTCACCTGGAGCTGTCCTCCACAGACCCTGTGTGACACAGAAAGTCTGAGTGACAGGTGAAAGTGTCCACAGCCGAAGGAAAGAAACAACTTTTGTATTTGGTCACAGAGCTGGACGAAGGCGGTGACCCAGGTCCCCCTCCCAATGAGCTCGTCAGCCTGGGGACAAGATGGAAGGTTCTGAATGACTTTTAACATCAGTTAAACGTCCCCCAACAATCACAAACCAGCAGCATCACCCCCCGTATCTCTCTCCCCACAGTATGTAACGTCAGGTCTGCCCCCTTAAACCAAACTTTATCTCATCTCCATCTTTATTAATACTAAAGGAAACTAATTTTACTCAAACAGCCAGCAGTGCTCCACCTGCAGGTAACCCTACACTTCTTATCTGCTGCATATCCTGCAGAGCTGACAAAACATCACATTTTGGCTCTTACTAAATCTCTCTAATCATTTTACATTAAACACACACCAGGGACAGAAAAGTACAATAGTTTGCAGAAGCTGTTCTCAGGTGGGACTTTGAAGCCCACCTGAGAATTAAAATAATTGTGTTACAGCAGCTACAAGTCAGTCCAATACAGTTCAGCTCTATTGGCCGCAAACAACTGTTCATGTCTCTAGACAGACTTGTGCACTTTGCTTAAAGGTCCCATGTTAAACTCCTTTAAAAAAAAAAAAAAGAAAACATGTAAAAGTTACTGAGGTGTGTCTGGTCAAGGCGTCAATCATCCGATAGAGGCAATGAAACAACATGCCCCAAGGCTCAGATGTGTAAAAACTCTCAAACATCTCATCTTTTTGTATCACATCATCTTCCATTTATGTCATGTTCAAGTCATTTAGTTATTTATTGGCTATTTTACATTTTTGTTGGTAGATATGTGGACAAAAGGTAGATGGCGAGGTTATCGATGAACCAAAATAGACATTAAACACAGTTTTTAAAAGTGTATGTATAATAACACAGTATGATATGAAACGGATATATTTGCTCAATCAAAATTTAATTTCATTAGATTTTACTCAATGTTGGTTATTTTGTCTCATTTCTTTTCATTTTCCAGGCTCAATGTGCATTTAGCTTTCTTTTCTCTAGCTTTAAATGCTGTTTCCAGTTCATATTTGAATATGGGTCATTTTAATTTAATTCAATTGTAGAAGAATTTCATGATTATCATAATTACCTTGCTCTTAATTAATGTATAGCTGAAAGGTCTGACTATAAGACTCCTAAACTGATGTCATTCTGACCTTTAGTAAACCATCTGCTAAGACCTTGGTTGTTGTAGTCAA
>JBAMHX010000026.1:5958069-5990894 GCA_037177515.1 Pseudomugil tenellus
GGGGGGGGGGGGGGGGGGGGGGGGGGGGGGGGGGGGTTTTTTTTTTTTTTTTTTTTTTTTTTTTTTTTTTTTTTTTTAAAACAGTATGCTGAAAATATTGTGTGAAATGGCTCCTTTGTTTGATTGCGCTACCAGATGTCATCTTAGCTCCCCACAATCTGGCTGCCTTCCTGTTTGAGTGCGCTGTAATGGTCCCTGGGCAGCTCACCGCTTCCTGAACTCGGCGAGCGGAAGCTTTCTGCATCAATTTCACTTTGAAGATGCCATATCAGTCGCGTAACTGGACTAGCAAGGGAAACTTGAAAGGTTATTGTTTCCTGCTGTCTGCTAAATGACTTTATCCCAGACTTCTCCAGCGGTTTCATCATGTACTGACGTCAACTGGCAAACTCAAAGATGGACAGATTTAGTTTCTCTTGTTGGGATTTTTCCAAATCTGTTTCTCAGTGCCACAGATGTTTCAGACATCACAAAGCTTTGCTTAAATCTTACAGTGGTGCTTCTATGGACATGGGTGCATTTGATCTCTTTCTAAAACCGCTGGATTGGGATGATTGGCTCAGCTTCTGCACTTGTTTTTCAATCCATCACCTCCATGTGGGAGCACATGTTGGAGTATAAAGCAGCAATGATGGCTACCTAGAATGCATTTTTGTCCAGCATCTCTAAAGTTTGGTCAATCTGTGCATAATTGCATGAAATCATCTCTGCCACTTGTTTGGCTGTATTCACGCTTTAATTCCTTTTTTTAGATTAAGGTGTGTCTCACGCTGCTCTTCAGCCCTTCTGCTTGGTCTATAAAGGAAAAAAAAATACTACTGTTCTGCTTTAATTTATCTTTTACTCATTTGCAGCCTTATTTGTGCAGAGAAGTTGTCATTTCTAGAATAAACACAGTATTTGCTGAAGAAGTACTAAACTAGAAACGAATACCTAAAGCAATTTTAGAGTTTCTGTGGGAAGCGGAGCAATGTGCATCACATCAACTACTGCTGCAGGTATTCTGGCAGCATATGAGATGGTAATGCTTAGTTGCTCAAGCATCTGTATCTATACTTGAGAAACTAATATGAAATAGTTCTGAAACTTGGAGAAACTTTTCTCTGCAAAGCTTGTCAAGGAGAGAAGCAGTAAAGTGAAAACAAACATCACATCTTAAACCAATTTTGCTCCATCAGACTGGGAACAAGGTGGAAATGGCTCTTTTTTTATTGTAAACGTAGAAACATGTTACGTGTATCTTTTTTTAAATGAATGTTTTCTAAAATTAAAGACCTGTGTGAATGATAAACCCACTCAAGTTAACCCCCCCCCACCCCACCCCTTTTTCCTTCTCCCTACTGTCGTCCACTGGGCTGAACGGTGAAATCCTTGGATTGTGATAATGCTAAGTAGACGTACATCAAACGGTGGATAAAAAGCTGTTGATCTGTGTGCCCCAGGGCAGGGATTGTAGCCTTCAACATCATTTACTTTGTTGTAGAATGGCTTTTCACAGAGGCTTTTAATGAGTTGCATTGCTTCTGTTTCAGATGTAATTCCACTGAGACTAAAAAGTATTTCTCTTCATTAAGTAGAGTGAAGCTGGACTTGGGAGAGATTCATATTAAAGCAGTTGCTGTGAGGTAGAAGCCACATAGTCATAAAGACCTATAACTAAACTTAATGACTTATTTTTTTTCCCCTAAATGTTTTTTTTTATTATGGATTATTAATGAAAACATACATTTCTAGGACTTTAAAGTTAATATCACACATGAGTAGCAGAGAAATAGTTGAAAATATGCAGAGAATTTAGTGTAAAGTTAAATTCTCACTGTGGTGCTGCAGCTGACAGAATATCAGACTAATTATTGAGCATGTATAATATTTAGTTGTTGCATAAAGCTTCTTTTGTTCATCTGCGTGAAAAACTAGCAGACAAGCTATTTGTTGTCGCTGGCTACGGTTACATATTTTTAATTTTATTCTAATTAAATCGCTCTAAATTAAGTGTTCTTCACGATTACCTGGACATTCTGAATTGAATTTTTACAGGAAAAACATGTTTAATTGACTTTTCTTAACTCTGTTTTTGACCTGGTGGTTGTGAAGGGTTCTGATTAGACAGCGGATAGGCATACATAAGAGACCAGCGTGACATTTTGCATTACTTTATAGTAAAAACTTTGCTCAAAATTCTGTGGAACGCAGTCTGATTTTTGTCTTCTGCTCCTTAATGGACACTAGAAATTTAACATTACTCATGGTAATAAACACTAAATATCCCTAAAAAATGTTTTGTTATTTTTTTTTGTTTATTTATTCCTTTTTAACAAAATGTAAAAAAAAAGACCTCATATTTTTAAAAAATGGGATATTATCAGTTTTTCATGGGTTGGGTCTTTAAGGGTTAAGTCTACAACTCCACTTCCTGCTTCTTGGAAGAAAACAATATGAACAGTATTCGCTTTGATTTAGATTGTAATTTTGAAGCACCAGATCAACACAAGCATGCAACTCCACTTATATCAGCAGCTGAAGAGGAGAAAGGAGATTGAGTAACAGAGCCAGGAAAAATAACCCCACGAGGAATATGTTTGTCAATGCAACGGGGAAAGAGAATGAGCATGAGCACAAAGCAACTGAACTCTAGTTTTATTTAGCAGCACTTGTTGATTTTTAATTTATTATTATTATTATGCAGCATTTTTTAAACTATTCAATAATTTCCAAACAAAAATAAGAATAAAAATCCACAACTATGTGTCATCAGGATGCTGTGCATTTCAAAGTGAATCCCCCTCTATAGAAATATTAACATTTGGGGAAGTTTAGAAAAAAAGGCCAGAATCAGTTGCGGTACCAGCTGAGACAGGGGTGCCCAAGTCCGGTCCTGCAACTTACCAGGGCTGTGCAGAGCTGGAGGACACACCGATGAGGGATTTTAGCCATTTTGTTGAGTTGTGTTGGAGAAAGGATGAATCTAATTGTTGCAGGATATAAGAGCTCCAGGATTTAGTTTAAAATTTGACAAATGTCCCCAAATATAACATTTCAACTTAATCTGGGAAAGTTAAGAGTTGATATAAAAGGACTCCAGATCCTATTGTTTTGGTTGGGTAATGACAGAGTAATTGATTTGGAACATTATTACTTGTGTTTTGTGTTATGTTTTTCTCTTTTTGATAGCATCTGTTATTGATTTTCCAAAGAGTTATGTCATCTTGTTATTTATAAAACATGACTGTAAAAAGCCAGGCACTATGAAAGGCAGGAATTTTGGCAACCAGCTCTAAGATACAGATCAAAGACATGCTATCATTTTTTGTTTTTATTAAAACACCATCACATATATATTATGCATTACCAAAAACTATCCGCAGTTATTCACTCTTAATTACTTTGGAGATCCCCGTTCGTACTTCATTCAATGCCACCATGGTCTGATATTTGTGGATTGTGAAATGCCATGGCAGCTATTGTTTGGAACTTGGCACCAACATTTTTATTCCCTTCAAGATAAACTTTTAACTCAAAATAAAATTAAATAAATATAATTATAGCTGTCTTAACAATTCGTACCATATTTAAATGCTTTAAAAAAGCGACTGATAAATACCATTTTAAGTGACGATGATGGCTGTAAACATACAACACTACATGCATACCTGAATTTAAAAATGAACTGAAATTTTATTAATTTTTTTTGTGCTATTGTGTCAAAACATTATAATAAAAACTTGAAAGTAGGTTTATAAAGCCGGGAAACCAATGCTAAATGGGCTGAGCCCCACACAGATTTATCATTACCCATGTTGTCACATCTGCTAGATTTAAGATGTTTTCTGTTTGATTGCAGCCCAGAAATGGGTTTGTTCGATCCCAGTTTGCCTGCACATACAAAGATGAAGACCTGCCACTCAACCGGATACTAGACTTCCCAAGCACCAGTCAGGTCCCTAGCTGTGTGCACCCAGCCCCCAAGTTAAAGATTACCAGCTCTATGGAGGAGAATTTCAGCTCTGATGCGCACAATGCAAGCACAGGTGTGTATTAAGACTTAACTTTTTGCAAGTATGCCATGCTTCCTTGCTCCTGTGACCTGTTTCCTATGGCGCTACACAGCTGGATAGAGACATAAAATCTTCTCATCTTTGGACTTGAACCCTTCCCAGTCCCTAAACTGGGACTAGTTCTTACCATAGACCATTAAATGAATCTTCATTCTATAAAGTCGGCTAACCCCCAAATCTACAGTAAAACCCAAATGGCACACACACACCCTTTCTGTGTGTTGTTCTGTGAGAATTTAGGTTTGGCTTCATCAGGTTTACATCACAAATGTTGAACTTAAGCTTTGTAGGATAAACATAGCCTGCTTGGATGAGCAGCTAACGTCAGCAATTCCATCACAATGTGTTCTTTTTTGCTACCGACTTGTCAAATTTGCTTTTTGCTTTGTTTCAGCCCGTGCTGCCAAGCCTGCTCCTGAATGTCGGAAAAATGAGATAAGTAAAGTACAACGAAAGGCTGCTCTTGAGCTAATAAGTGGAAATGCCCAAATCGGTGCGGTGCTGAGTAACAGAAAGAAAACTGGCATTCAGATGCAGAGCAGGGGTAACAAGAGGAAGCAGCTGGACTCTGACCAATATGATGGATCAGAGAATGAGCCTCCCGAGAAGAAAAAGCACAACCATGTGTCAGTCAAAGTGCCCAAAAATGTCAGCAAACCCTCCAATAAAAAGAAGCTCATAGCTGGACAGGGAAAGCTAAGCAGCTTCTTCAGACTTTGAACATTACTTGAATCAACTGTTGATGTCATAAGATTTTCAAATGTGGTAAATATGAAACAACTCATATGGTTTGGCCAACTGGTTTTCCCAACATGTGCTATCTAAATGCTGTCTTTTTTGTGATTTTATTTAGTAATAATTGGCTTTCTTATTGACAGATTAATTACAAGTCAGAACCATTTTTATCATTCTGGCTTGTAGTTGCAACTGATACAGTTAGCATCAATTAATTTAAGAAAGCATGACATCTGATTCTTTTTTTTTCTTTTTCTTTTGCAAGTTATAATGGAAATTTTCTTTTTTTCTCTTTTTTTACGACAGCAGCAGGAAGTATGTTTTACAATAAAAACATCGGAAACATTTGTAAATTCTCCAAACTTCAACTTGAACTGGGCTACGTTCATCCTGCTTTGACTGGTTTCTCTGTCTTATACCTTTTTTTGTTTTTGTGTAGGCTCATCTACATACGCTACTGTCTTGAGTTAAAGGCCAACAGAGAAAAATACTATATGGGCATTCTCGCTAGCTGCTAGCAATAGCTTCAAGGTTAGCTTAGTTGTTGCTTTTTTTTCTTAAATATCAAAACTGACTGTTTCAATGTTGTGTAATAATGTTCCTTTATGGAAGTACACCTATTTTTCTTCTTTTCAATCGTTTTATCCAAGATTCTTTAAGTGTTTATTTTATTTTCACCTGCTGAGCAGCAGTATAAATGTGGTCAACCAGAACATATCAAATGTGATTCAACATTTGTACTTTGCACTTTATTCATAATCATCTTCATTACATAAACAAAGATGTAGCAAGGGAACTGTATTTAAATTATTCATTTTCTTTATTTTTCAGCCTGTAATAATACAACATAGGCTTAAATCTCAATAAACCGTTTTTCTGTTATCCACATTTGTCCAGTTTTTTAATTCAAGGAAATGCATTTAAGTACAACACAAAAGGAAGAAACTTTCACAGGATATTCATGAGCCAGCAGCGTAAAGGAAACACTTATATCTCCCAACAGGGTCGGTATACTCTTCCTATCATACATCGCAGCACTAAAAAAAAAAGCAAAAAACATCAAAATATCAGAAATTACATACCAGGAAAAAGTAAAAGGATATTTAAACAATTTATGGAGAAAGGTTTTCCAAATACTTACTGTCAAGGTCAGTATCTCTTCTATCTTTGGAAGTGGACTTGCCAGTGTAGCTCAAGCTTCGGTCTATGAGCAGAGGATGGTCTCGAGTTGAGACAGAGTTCAGCCCATGAGCATTGTGTGCTCTCAGTCTTGTGTTCTGAAACATATTCATAAGTCATTAAGTTTGACATTTTTATACCCGTGTTTGTTTCATACTGTCGAGTATGAATTGCGGATGGCCAGACAGATTTGAAAGATGATCTTCTCACTTGCAGCACAGGTGTTGGATCTGCTTTTATCAGCTGACCCATGCCACTGAATTTCCGAATGGAACAAATGTGTTCCCTTTTATTTTCATCATATCACAGTGTGCTGTTTTTTTTTCCATAGCTCCATGGTTCACCAGATGTCTCCATTACGGCTCCCTCTTGTCTATTACCACATAGATAACCACCATGTTAATGAGACACAGTCGCCAGATAAACTCCAGATAAACACATCGCAGCCAAACATTTGATGGAACACTATTATATCATTGGTCTTCCCACTGTGATTTCAATAAATGTTTATAGACTTGTGATCATTTGACCTTTCCACCTAAGAGTATTTCCCAGTTTTCCATTGCTATTTTAAAGTTATTTCATAGATGTGTGTGTAAAATATTGACTTGACAGTAGATCAGGCTGATGGTAACCAATTGAGAGAGGTCAAGAGTTCATTCATAGAACGCAGATAACATGCTCTTTGTTGCTGAACTATGATTAGCCGGGGTTGTTTATACAAATGCATGACAGTCTGGCAGAAAAATTGCAGTGGGTTTTAAATCAAATCTAACCAATCATTTTTAACATGTAAGTTTGCAATACTAATATGTTTATAACATGTTTCACAATCAGACCTCAATCTGTTCTTGATTGTTTATTGTGTTTTCCATAAATTGTTGCAAAGAATTAATAAACTTTTGTAATACGTCTTGAGAAAATAGTTCAGCATATCACAAAGGTAACAACTTACTGATAAGTAGAAGAGGATTTTTGGGGTCCCATCATCGCGCATGTTGCTGCCCAAGGTGACACTCCGTCTGTACACTGGTGGGACTACAGCAGGCTTAGTCATGGACTCTTCACCTCGCATGGAATCGAAGCCTTCTTGTTCCGTTGCTTCGTCCTCTATTGTTGGTGACGGCATGGCTACAGTGACAAGGTGGCTGCTCAGTTCAGAGCACAGCAGTAACGTGAACAGGATAGGGTAGATGGAGATCATGCTGTAGGATATTCAGCAGCCGCACTTTTACTCATCTATCTCCACCGATGATCCACTGATGGTTGATGGTTTTTAGCTGCCATATATACTAAGATGAAACATTGCCGCATCCACGTGTGGATATCAAAGGTCAGAGGAAGTTTAAAGGTGATGTCAAATGAGCTACAATCCCATCAAAAGGAAAGAAAAGGATGAACAGCTTTATTTAGTCTATTAAGGGATGTGATTAAAGAAGGGAACATAGCGGGGTCAGAGGGCAGGATGTAATGGTGGACCTCTTCTTTTTAAATCTGAAGGAGGAAATGAACCCAGCAGGTGATCAGACAGATAGTGACTGCTAAGAAAGGTGGCCTTTAAGCAGTTGGAGTGAGTCATTTTGAGTGGCAGCAGTGGTTTAACAAAGCTTCTGAAAGGTCATCGTCAGAAAATGTGTCATGTTTGAAAAGTGTTTACGTCTGTTTGTTTGTATTTTTAGTTAGTATTTATTACCTAGTTAGGAATGTTTAAAGTCTATCAAGTTACCAAAGTCAACATGAAAGTTATTTGTGTTTTAGATCAGACTCAGGATGTTCACATGCACAGTGAAGTCACATTGTGTACAGTTACATGATGCTTTTAATTCTGAATGATTAATTCTGAATTAACTAATTCCAAATTAAATTCTTCCTGGCTTTGAGTTTGTTCAGAATTAAAATTCCCATGTAAAGGTTTCCATGGTATCACCTTTATTCTCATCCTGTTAATTCCGACATGATGGCGGAAGTGACGTAATCATGCAGCCGGTACTACAAAAATCTCCTTCCTGTTTTTAGCCTTCGTGGCTACATGGAAAACAATCTAATATAAAATGTTTTAGCTTTAATTTTGATACAGCTTTTGAAGTACTAGTTTGTCACAAGTATACGACTTCACTTTTTTGAGCATCTATGGAGTAGAAAAAAAATAGACAAGGCAAACATTTTTTTTCAACTTTATTGCATTTCCAAAACAGCAAGACGGGACAAAATGATGAGAATAAATAAGCCACTTTATTTGGAAATTAGTTTAATTCCGAATTATGAACCATGTTTACATTACTTTTCTCCTATTTAAAGTGGAATTAACTTTATTCGGAATTAAAGCAAAATGAAAAGTCCCATGTAAACAGGGCCATTGTGATTGTAACTCAGCCCTTTAACTGGCTACTGCCCTCGTCCCTGTATAATACATGGGATTGAAACTTATTCATTGGCTTTAGTTAAGTTCATTTAAAAAGTCACTGCAATTTTTTCTGCCAGACCTCCAGCTTGTTGGTATCAGACATAGCCGAAAAGTTTACCTGTTATGTACCAGGCCACAAAAACTGGCAAAACAGCTTGTGGTATGTCACTACCACGCTGGGCAGAAAACTGGAAAGATCAATAGTTCTGTATCTTTCAGAAGTGATGAGTTCTTTATATTTGTCTTATCAGTAAAATTCAAAGTATTTACTGTGGTTATTCTCTATCAATGTCAGATTCTTCTTTTCCAGGGCCCAAGCTTTTCCTGGTACCAGTTAAAAACGAGATAGTGGAGCAGGAGCAGAAGATCTAAGCATCCAAGATGTAGTCACTGCTTAGCTATGTTGTTTTGGTTTGTTAATCTAACTTTGAGATGAGGAGTTTCTACAGTTTCAGTCTAAATATTTACTGTAAATCTATTCAAAACTTTGATTTTTTCCCCAATATCATATTATTGCCACTCCATGATCTACTTAAAATATTTTGCTTGGAGTCCATCCTTTTTCCTTTTTTTATGTAATCTTTTAATAAATAAATACACCAATACCTGTTAGTGCCACTTTGGATCAAGTTAAATAAAATAATTAGGTTAATTAAGTTAATTAATAGTATGCTGATCTAACATTACATTATTATTATTATTGTTATTCTGATAAATGAAAAATAAATTAGAAAGAAACTAATTTATTGAAACAGCAGCTGCTGTATGTTTGACACCAAAATTAGTGCAGATTATAAGTTAGTTTTTTTTTGCATTTTTGCTAGCATGGGCTTACAGACAAAAAATATACAAAGAGTGCATCATTATAAACTACATGAAAAGAAAAGAAGGACCAGGTCGATTACAAAACATTCCTACATTATCATCTCTCCAAATGCCCGTCTGTGTGACCATATCAGTCTTTTTAGCCTGTTTACATTTTATAATGAGGATTTCAAAGGAGGTAAAGTAATTAGTAAAAAATGCAGAAAAAAAACATTAAAAATAATGTCTTTGCACAATGATAAAAGCATCTTTTGTCCTTATCAATACAATAAAATTAATAGCTATAAGTCTTTGTGCAGCAGTAATTAAATACACACAAACCTGATTTGTCCTTTTAACAAGTGTTTATGAAAAATGTCATGTTTTTTAGAAAATGTATCTACTTTTTCTTAGGTGATCACTATTATTGTTATAATTAGTTTATTAGTTTCTTAAATCTACAGTTTTAAGGTTTCATTTTTCCTCTCTGTATACCTGCATGGACCCCCCCGAGCAAATATTTTAGATCCGGCACTGGTATGGTTACGTTTAGATATCTGTGCATATTAGGGAAACAAAATGAATTAGATAACCAGCTGCTGTGGTTAGTTACTGTTTAACATTCCAGTACATTAAAGTGGGATAGTTCTGTCATCTCACACTCAGCTAGAATATAAAAAACGACACATTTTGGCTATTTACTCCAACTGTAACTGATACACCTCTGTGATCAAGCTTTCAGGATGTTTGATGGATGAACACCCACACAAAGGGTGCTGACCTTCAGCTGATGATAAAAAGGTGGGGGCAAGTCAAAATGTTGACATAGCTCCATGTAGGCTTCTTCCCAGCTCAAAAGGCTTACCTTATTAACATAGCAGGAGCTGTAGCAGAGGGGAAAGGAGAACCAGGGTATGAATTATAACCATGAAACTCAGCTGAAGTGATTTTACTTGGAGCGGTCAACCTTTATTTTCTATGTATTATTTTTGGATGGCGAGGACTTCTACTGAAGGACTGAACTTGTCCGCAGGGGCATTGCCGTTCCAGCAGAAGCACAACTGAACTTGTGAGCTTCTTACTCTGTTGTTACAACCGATATGGCTGTTTCTCTTTGATAATGCTGCCCAATTTAACCATACTGTCCATTCGGAGGGTGCATCGTTAAACTGATTTGGATGATAGGGACATAATAGAGGATTGCTTCAACTCTGGGGGGGGGGGGGGGTCCTTATCTGGGAGCACTCAGATTTTTTGTTCCTCTGGATTTCTAGGAAATCTTTGTTTATACACACACCTCAACTCAGTCTTTAGCTGATGCATGCAAAATGTATTCAACTACCGACGTAGATATTGCTGACTTTCAGTTTGCCTTGTGTCCAGAAACTCCTTCTATATGGTTTGAAGTTTGAAAAGCTGCAGAGCGTTTTATTCATCAGCTCTGTCAGATGTTTGCATCACCTGTCACATGGCGGTGCTGTATTTCAATCACACCGCCCACATCTTTGTGCGTACACAGACCTCAGAAGTCAGACCTCTATGACATCAGTAGCAGCATTGTTTTATGATCCTCAAGGGTCCCAAATGTTATTTCCTCATCCTGTATTAACACGCTGCCTTTCATCACACACACTCATCTTCTGATGGAAAACAAAAAGAGAGAAAAGACAAACACTGTCGCAGCGGAGGGGAAGCTTCGGTTCCAAGGAACACTGTTGCTCAATGTGGGATGCGTTATGTCTGTGTGTGTGTGTGTGTGTTTCTTGAGCTGAGCCAGAGGTCGGTCTGCTGCATCCAGAGATGCGGGTGCAAAGATGGGGTTGGTGGGGTCGCATTTTGGGTAGGTTTTTTTTTTTTTTTGGTTCAAAGAACAGACCGTGGTTTCCTGGAACAATGCAAGTGATGAGAATCTCGCCAAGGAAAATAAGGCTCTGACATCACGGGTTCTTAAAGCACCCAGCTGAGCCAACACTCTCCTACTATAATCAGGCCGCAATGAATTTCCACTGTCGACTGAAACTGAGAAAGAGGGAGGATCTCCAAATCCCTTGGCTTAGACTTCTTGTTTTTTCTTTAAAGAAAACACTCTAATCTAGCTGCTAATACTCCTGTGGTAGCATGGTGCACTTGCTGGACTCCTGTCTCTCTCCCATCTCACATCTGGCCTTCGTTCAGCATGACAATAAATGCAACACATTGCTTCTTCTGACACTCATCACTTTCCAATACTGGATGGCATCAGGACATGAGAATTTTAGGGGGGATTTTCAGTATTAGAGACTACAAATGCTGAGCTGACAAACTTTTTTATAAAAGAAAGAAAGCAAGCAAGAAAGAAAAGCGGTGTGTGCTACTGGAAAAGAAATAAATGGCTTGAGACTGATGAGGCCTCACAGAGTCTTTTTCTGTAAAACAAGCAGAATAAGTAGTAAAATTGGTGAGTGTTGTAAAACAGACCGCAAGGTCATTCAAAAGACAATTGTGTGCTTAAGATGAGGAGTTGAAGAGTGTGGAGAGATTTTGTTTCAGTGCAAAGTCCAAAACCTGCGTCCTCAGATGCACTGTATCCCAGAGTGCACACAGATCAATGGGAAGGGATTGTGCGCTTTCCAGAACCACCCTGGCTCCTGAGGGTATTCAAACATCTTTGTGTTGGACTTCCTCGACTCTGTTTAATCCAAAATTAGCGCATATGAGAGAATAAACATGTTTCTGAAGCATCATTGTGTTTTTTCCCTTATTTTCAGGATAATTACAGGATCCTAGTAAATATCTACAAACATAGAAAGCTGGCTTATCCTAATTTCTCTGGCATGGTTATTCACCTGTATCCACAACTTTCTGCATATATTCTTTCCAATTTATTTGAACTCTACATCTTGCAAGCTTGCATCCTGCAGCTGGATCATTAGGGCAAGAAAATTGATTCTGTAGCACTAAGCACAGAGAGAGAGATGAAATAACATCCAGGATGGCCGCGATGACCTGGAACCCGCCAGCCTTCCTGCTGATTCACATTTTGATCTCTGTTGTCTGCTGAGAATCAGCCAGAGAGACAATTTATCAAGGTTTTATCGTTGCCCCATATACACATCCGCTGAAAAAGTGCTGACAGCGAATGAGCTGGAGCTCGGCGCTGTCACCCAGAGCATCTGCCAAAGAGCTGAACATGCAGCTCAGGCCTCAAGGAGAACCACACCCCTCTGTGTTTGCTTTGGCAGACCCCACCGCCTCTGAGGAAATATCACTTTGTCATTCAGTACAACAAGTGCACTCTGCTTCATACTACACAGTCCACAAAGCCTAAGCTTGAAATAAACCTGTTTTAATGGATTTAAAAGGGAGAACGTTTCACTTAATCATCAGCCATTCATGTGTCTGAATGCACAGAGTCTTTCATAAAAATCTGTGTCCATTCTCATGCGCATGCTGTGTTAAATAATTCTCCAGACATTTTTTGTGATGTTGACAAGTGGTTTATTCAGCAGGAATGGTGAACAGTTTGTTAGTATTCTTTTTCTTCAGAAGGCAATGGAGCACCATAAAAAGCAGCGCTGTAATCAAACAGTTTCTTGAACAGTGAGCTTCAGGAAATATTTTCTTGTTAAATACCTCATGGGAACATGAATAAGTCATGCTCTCCACATTATGGGTTTTATTAATAATTTTACAAATGTGACAAACTAAAATGTGTGAATGATTCATAGTCAAAGAATCTGAAGTAGGTTTGTGTGGCTTTCTTTATCACCTCATAAAGTCCATATTGATTTACATCTATCTGGTTTATTTGCATGATTACTTTCCACAACACAAGCTGTTTTACAGGAACAGTAGATGTAACGTTGAGACAGATATGACTTTATTTGATAATTTAATGGTAGTTTCATGACAAGATAATGCTGAGTGAGGATTTATCCTCATAAAAAAGTCTTTGGTTTGTACTGTATGTCTGAAAAAGACCAGAGCTTTTTGTCCAATTAGCTTCTTGATTATTTCCAAAAGAAATGCTTCACTCCCACTTTAAACATATTATGGAAAAATAAAACAAACAACAAGAAAATCCCCAAACAAACAAAACAACTTAAACTATTTAGTTGAAGATCATGAGCAAAGACCACACCAAGGAGATGCACACAACCGTTTATTAAATGTGTTAAATGGACGATACTGGGAATAATTATTGTGTAGTATAGATGTTTTAGAGATCAGCAGCAGCTTGCAGAGCCCTGCGTAAAAGAGAGGGAGAAACAGGAAGTGGAGGGGTAGGTGATGGGGAATAAAAACAGGTGTGCAGGGCAGGTGGGTATTAATCAACAGGTGAGAGGAAGGGGAGTGTGGGAGGTGTGGTCCTGCTTCGGAGCATCAGGTTAAATTTGAAAAAAAAAAACATCTCTGATCATAATTTGGACAGGTGCTTGCAAATGTTTCAGACAAAATAAATTAAAATCCTGTCTTATTCTGCAGCGAGACCATGTAACTTTTACAACATACAACTGCAAATCCAAGTTGAGTTAATAAGCAACTAAATGCATCAAAAATTAGATTAAATAAATGCAGATGTTGATAGAAAAAAATATTTCTAGAATTATTCATTTTGATCTCAAGCCCACAAGTTAATCACTTTATTATTTACAGATAAAGCTTGTTGTAATGTGATGAGTTACATTTTCTAATTATCTGAAGATATCATCCTTCTCCGAAGATAGTGAAATAATTATAAGGCTCACGAGTTTTGTTTTCTCAAGGGCATGAGCTTAAGAATAAACGATTATCACCTTAATTGTCACCTTATCACCTTAACTGGTCAGAAGCTTTAAAGGTAAAGTTGAAGTCAGTATGTGTTATTCTGTTCCTGCCAATCGCTTTCCTGAATTTTTTAATTAAAAAAAAAACATTTTAGTTTTACCGTAGTTTTTGAAGGTAATTGCTAATTTAAGATTACTTTTATTATTTCATTATAATGCAATAATAAGGATTACCTCAAGATAGTTCAATATTTTGAGACAACAATGTTAAAGAAATGTTCAAGCACAGCTGCTTTCAGCTTCCACAGGATAGTCAATTTCAAGTTAAACTTTTTTTCCACTTTAACCCACTAAGGTGGCTTTGCTATTTAACTTACCCAGACAGGGTAAAAGAAAAAGTGAAGTGTTGAAGTTAAAAAGGAGATAAACAATAAAAAAAATGTTTTGAAATGTCATTTTATGACTATTTCATATAAGAGTGTTTTAATAGAACCTGTGATGATATTAGAGCTTCTTTTATAATCTCACATTAAGATGATCATCTCAGTTTTCATATTTGTGGGCAAGAAGTAATTAAATAGTTTAGATTGGGTCATTTTGTCACAAGTTGGCAGCACTGACAGGGTTTTATAAGCTGAATGTAATGTTTTTGCTTATATGAAAGTTAATAACAAATTAATATTGATTTTATAATTTTATGCAAAAAAGAGTATTTTATCCTTCCGTTAGGATTCTCTTTGTAGAAAATAACTTTGCTTCATGTGTTACAGATAAACACAATGTCGAATGTGTATTAGTATTCTGGTCTATGTTCTGCAAAAGTTGCACAGTCCCGCTTTGAGTTATTTTAATATTTAGTACTTTGGCTTCCAGAGAGGCATTTATACATACAAGTAAACACACACTACTCCGGACTGACAAAAGCATGACTTTCAATAATCTCAATACAATTGGAAGAATTACATTTCACAGTACTTTTGTCAAGTTATTTGGCATAAGGGATTTTATATTGAGAAAATAATTTAAAAACAGTAGAAAAAATAGCATTTTGCCTGCTTGGGACCACAACATTGTGTTGTTTTTCTCTCTTTTGTTTTTGATTCTCCATGCATTCACAGATTTCACACAGATACATTTACTCGCGTACACTACTACCTTATTGAAACAGCTTACAAATAAAAACACTATTAAAATGGTGGCCACAAGGCTGTGCAAAAGGGAAGACCTCCAATGTAAGCCCTGCCATCTGTCTGTCTTAGCCATCTCTTGCAAGTAACAACTATAAAATAGCACCATTATACAGTGGATAGGATTCTTACTACAGTTTTGTTATATGAAGCCATCATGTACAATGATTGATAGTAATGCATAGGATAACATAATGGGAGTATTGTTTGATTATACACAGAAGAGGAGGCAGAGCAAGAGATGAGCTGTCCTGGGCAATTTCAGAGGCTCAAGAAAAGGGGAGTTACTGTCCGTCCTAAGGAAAGGACTTCTCAGAACTGGTTTTTTTTCCCCTTTTTTTTTTTTTTTTTTTTTTTTTTTTGCTTTTTGTGTACTTGACCCTTGCCCATATTTGCACAGTTCTCATTTACGCTGTGGGTCTTTTGTATTTGTGTATTAGTGTGTCCGGTGTCACATGTCCATGTAGACGAGCAAATATTTAGGAAACTGTTTTGTCTTTCTTTGGTGGACTTTGGAGATAGATGCTGTTTTGTTTTACGTAATCACTTCAGGGTATGCAGTCCAGGTGACATCAAGAGCTGCTTGGTTTCCTTAAAGCTTACAAAATATCCCAGGCCATAAATCATTAAACTTCTCATTCATGTGGCCATTGTTGTAGCCTCTCTGGTGGGTTTGTCCACATCTCCAAAACAAAGCAATATCACAATCTGTGGTTAGAAACTGAGTAGGCAATGTATGCCTTACCTTTGTTGTAGAGCAGCAATGAGCCGAATGACTAAAAAACTTCCACTAAGGGTAGTAAAAATGTTTAACCACTAACCAAGTATGCCTACCCATAGCCAAATATTTAGCAATATGTAAACCAAACAATGTTTATTGATTCCAACTTTAACTAAATATTTAACTCCCAACCATTCCCCAATGAGAATAAAGCAGAAAAGTTAAAGAAGAGTGGAAAATGTTGTGTTGGATAAGCTTAAAACATGACTTTCCACCTTGAGAGTTAGCAAACGAGTGCATGTAACCAGCTCTCCTTCGTTATTAACAGATGTGTTCATATTCAAGTGAAGGTGTGCATAGTCCTCATGACATCGGAAGTGTGCGTGGCTGATGTGGTGTGATGTTGAGTGTCAACATCATCCAAATAACGAGGCCTTGAATGTCCACGTCATCATGTAGCAAGAGATTTGTGTCTCTGTAACTTGTAATGTATTTTGGTTCCAACTGGTATTGTGAGACTCGGGATCGTTTCATTCCAAGAACTAGAAAAGTTGTTTTATAACACTGCAACTAAACTTTGATAGCTTGTGCTGAACATTGAGCGCAGGCCTTCACTCGTACTGAAATGCTGACAATAATCAGATCTGGCAACGGTGGTGACATGTGAACCGGACACAGACAACAAACATTCTGATTGTCGCTATTTGATTATTCCACTCATTTATGCCAAATGGACTTTGAATCAATTGAATGACCTATTTCTGATAACAAAACAAGGAGTAAGGGAAATATTAAATGTTTTGGATGAATGTTATGTTTCTGTGTCTGAAAAAGGGAAAGCCACAGTTTTGTAATACCTACTTTATTTATCCACATTTCAAAATTCTCTCAGATTATAATTAATTTGGTGTTTAACCATGATTTGAGAGGATTGCAAACATATTTCTTGGGATTTGGACCCTCTACTGACTCTACTTAGTATGTATTTGAACTGGGCTTAAGGTGAAATTAACCACAGCAATTTTTGAAGTTTAATGATGAACTAACTGGTCTGACCTGGCAATAAACATTTATTTAATTTTTTATTACATATCAAAGTATCCACAGTAATGTATGGTGCATAAAAACAAACTGAAGGTAAAATATCAGCTTTGAACAGGGTTGATAACTGCAAACGTGATCGTGTCTAAAGGAGTGAATACATTCACTCCCAGTTAAAAAGGATTTACCTCCATTGAGTTCAGGGAACAATACGGACTTGTCATTCTCAACAATAGCCTGCTGTCTAATTGACTGAAGCCCAGATATGGAGTCCACCTTGCCTAGATTCAGGGGATTCTGCTCACACATGGAGGTTTAATAAGCTCTTGTTCGTGTCTCAGCAGCTAAACTAGTCTGTTACATTGCGTTTACATAGAATTCCTCCCGATATGGAATGGTGCAGTGTATAAATCACAATACCCCTCATCAAACCATAAACACCACTTAGCTCCTGATTCTCAATCATTTTGAAGAGCTTCTCAGGCCATTGTTAGCATCCTCTTTGTTTTGTTTTACAGTGAACCATTCCACAGGGGTACTGGGTAAGGCCACTACCCTCTCTCTTCCCAAGTCACTGGGCATTTGTCCATTTGCTCCATTTCTACATTCTGTAAGTTTTGCCCCCAGAGCTGCCTCGACTCGAGTTTTTCTGGTGCACCTCCTGCAAAAAACAGAGACATATTTTCAGAAATACAGCAGAAATGCAGACAAGGAGACAAACACCTAATTCATATGTGGCAGGTGTTACTTCATGGGTCCACTGGACCTCCAACTTGCAAAGACCAAACACCAAATTAAAGTTGAACTGCTGAAATGTTTTATCAGTGGTGGTGAAACATTAGATCTGCTACAGTTAATATCTAGAAACCAAACTGTAGCCTTCAAGGCATCTCAGAGCAAATCGTAAAAGTTCTGATAGGCCAATGGGGCAACAAAAGACCCATTCAATTAATGAAGGGGTTGTGGCCCCCAGGATCTGAATCTGAATCATTCATTTAAACAAGAATATCTTCCACATTTCCAGCCTTTTTGACTCTTTCATGTTGGATTTTCACATTATATTGAAGCTTTTTGTTTGATTTGTGATGCAGGTGGCTAAAAAACCTCTAAAAGCACAACTTAAATCCAACTTACTCTTGGGAAAATGTTTTATTTCCCATTTTAAATAAATTGCACTAATCTCTAATCCTTTCATTTACACCAACCAAGCAGGTTCCATCTGCAGTGTCCAAGCAGGGGCTGCCTAATGGTGTCTGGCGCTGAGATGTTGGCGTAGACCCTTTGAGTCCATTGGGTTTGAAACATTGACTCTTTGGATTCTTGTGGCAATTCAGGATCATTGTGTTTTTAAAGGTGTTTTTTGAGGTAATTGCTTTTTAGAGTAGCACATGCCAAAGTAACATCCATATAAAAGCCAGAACTCAATGTTCCCAGCCGAATATTGTTTTCCAAATAGATGACTAATGTTTCTCTTTTCACCTGTCAGTGGTTTCAGTGTTGTGCCTGGACGATGTACCTTTCCCAACTCCAAATGAGGACATTTCAACCTTAAATAACAGCACCAGGTAACCGTGATGTAAAGAGCAGCACAGACTCCACTAAAGCTGATAACCATGTTCTATCCCCAGACCTTGCATGTGTCAGTCTGTCAGAGAGACGTCTGAATTTCTAGACATTATGTTTAGCTGCAGAGTGGAAATTCTGCCTGGGGAGCATGAGTGGCCCTGTGTCTACCACAAAAACCACTTAGCCCCTTCTGCTGCTAATGGCTCTCTTTTTTCTTTTTTTAAGAAAAGAGTAAAAAAGTTCACTCCTCTCCTGCACATTGGCTGGTTGGGGATGAAACAGACTGCATTCAGACCTGTCTGATCTGTTACATCAAAAAATATTAAACATTTTCTGTTGAAAAAATCATTGAGAAAATTTAGATCATTTGCATACCTTGAAGGAAGAATGACTATGTCCAGGTAAAGGTCTCTGTAGGAGAAAAATAAAGCCATTTAAGTTGGACAGATTACTTATCTCTCAGATGCAATAAAAGGTTTTTTTACTTGAAACTACCAATTCCTTTAGGAAAGTGCACTTAATGAGACTATCCTCATGTTTACTGCGTTTGTTATCAGTCAAAATAGATTTACAGACTGGAATGAGGACAAAACCTCAAAGAAAAAACTTGTGCACAATACACTCCTGATTTTTTAAATTGCTTCACTTTAAATCTGTTAAAAGAAGGAAGATAAAAATAATTTGTGTTTTTGAAGGAGACCATTTCTTGGCATCATTTTCAGTGTGCAGCCTTCATGCCCAGATAATAAGCTGTCAATCAATTCAACGTTCACAATCACAGTAGAATGCACTGATATAGATCATTAGCATATGAATCTGTATCTTCTGTTTATTGCTCACCTTCTTGCTTTGTCTTGTCTTGTCTTGCTGCTGTGCTGTCCTGCGCTCTGTGCCCTTGTCCACTTTGTGTCCAGGCGTACTAACCTTGGGCGCCCTGGGCATGTCTGTGTGGCGTTGAGCGCGCAGAGAGCGAACTGCCTTGCTAGACTTGGCAGGTGCACAGTACATCTCCAGGCGCCGCAGCTCACAGCTTTGGAAGCAGCACTCATCCACAATGCCACGTGACCGCCTTGCATTGGGACCATAACCTGCCGGTTTACCTGTTTCAGAAAAACAGCAGCAGAATTTAAAGAGTTAGAAACTGGTCACTACGCTGCAATACAAGTTTTTAGTAGCAAATCAATCAGGGTTCCACCATTTTGGGAGGAAATACATCTAATTAAGATAATCTAAAAAGAACAATTGGGGAGAGATTATGTTACTAAAAGTATATACAATTTATTTAAGAGTTTTGCCCAAGTTATTTAACTAATTTAGAGGTTTAGAGGCTAATCTTGGTAAGTAAATATTTGCATATTTTCTGCTTAAAAACTTCTAATGACATTAAAGTTTTTTCATCCACAAGGTTTGTTTGAATACTAATCACTAAGATGTATAAATATCAGTATATGTTTCTAATGAAGAATGAATGAGATTGAATAAAACAAATGTTTTACGCTAAATAAAAAACTTGAGGATGAACATGAATATCCATTGGAGCAATGTTTGAGGATCTAAACCTCTATCAAATCACATCAAAATAAGTTTTGAAGGTCAATGCTACTAAAGTGAAGCAGTTTTAGTAGAAATTCTAGTAGTAAATTTACTTGTGACTCTAAACTGCATGTGACCTTTGCAGCGATAGCAAAACAATCAATCCAACGTCTATAAATCTGATTCTTTTTCCCCTCCGGTGCTTTATATGTGGTAGAAAAATTAATCAAACACGTTGTGGCAAGCAGCCAAACATTCATGCTCGAGTCTGATTTTCCTGATGTATGAACAATCTTAATGCCGTTTTCTTCCATGTAAAATTTACAGTGTATCATGTTGCACACCGTGGACCCATTTTGGCTGCTGCCTCATCGTAAAAAAAAAAAAAAAAAAAAAAAAAAGGTGGCAAGTGACCCAAACGTTGAGTTTATCCTACTCAGCCATTTTGGCTTGTTGTCTTATACACAGAGGGCCATCGGGTGAGGCCAAACCACAAGTCCTCTGAGCAGGATCCACCTGCAGAAACATCCAGGCCCTCATTGACTATGGCTGCTGTTCATTCACAATTTCATTTGGCAGAATCCTCCCAAAGGCTCACTGAGAGAAGACACCCACCATGGAGGCATGAGGAAAGGTGATGTACAAATCTTTCTGTCAAAATTACATTTATACGGCTATTTCAAGGTGTGCTTTTTGACTCCATGACCACAGTGACGCCAGTACTCACTTCCTCTTTCCTTTGCCCCCCCACCTTCTTTGGTGGCTTTTAGAAAACCAAGACTCTTTACAATTCCCATCTCACCTTGAACAATATAGCCCTGATGGACTTTCCCCTGTTAGCAAATGAAATAATAATAATTTAACATGGCATTTACAAGGAGGAAAGGCCTTTCCCTCTTAGAGGTAATAGCTCTTGGCTCAGAAAGCTGCCAGTGCTGACAAAGTGCATCAGCTTCTGCTTTCTGTCTGGCTTGTCCTGGCAATGTTGTTTTGGACAGAGAGCAGCTTTCATTCAGAAACAGAAGCATCCTTCTGCTCCGACCCCCACATACAAAGCAGAGTGGAAGTTTGCAGAGGTGTGAATGAGAGGGGGGGAAGGGGAGGCGGTGAGGGAGGCTTTCACATCCCATATCAGGTAGAAAGATGCTAAAAATACACAGCGCACCTGCATTATTTAGGAAGCAGAAAAACTGGGTTGGTCCAGATCTCAAACTTCTAAAGAAGCACCAGACAGCTCTGGAGTAGCTTAATTTAGATGATGTTTAATTTAAAATGCATATCTTTTCAGTGTTTTTTGTCCAGCTGCTTTAAGCAAACAGAAGGTGTGCATTAGAGAAACCAACCTTGGCTTTTATATTAACGTTTAGAGAGGGAGAACTTTGACGTTGCGCCCTGCTTGCTGGTTATATAATGTCTGCTGAAAGCCAAAAGTGGAGCCATCCCTTGTTGCCTAGCCCATTTTCCAGTCTCTCCGAATAAAGCTTTACAAATTAACATCCGCTGCCTTTCTGAAAATAGTATGCCACCCCGCTGGACAAACAGCTGGAAGGGAGAGTGAAATCAGCTGGCACCGGTTGTAACATGTAGGATAATCAGCCCGGGGAAAAACATGCATATAATAATCAGGTCTAAAAGCTTTGGTTTTAAAGGCCTCAGAGCCATGTAAAATTGCTGTAATCCCTCATAAACAAAAAGTTGTCTTCAGTGACTGTTGTTAAACAAATGAAAATTACTGCAGCAGGAATGTCTGCTTCTGCCAACCAGTTCAGTTCAGGCTTACATCCAGCTCCCCTTCTGTTGCTCACTTCCTACATTTAATACGTTTAATACGTATTTCTGCAGAAACCCAACTTGTAAGTGAATATAATGTCATCACATTTGTTCATAAGAAGAACAAGTTCTAATTTATCACAACCAGCGAAGGAATTCTTGTGGTTTTAGTCTAATAGGATCAAACTCAAGTCCACTCAAGTTCAATAAAACTCCCATGAGGCATTAATGAGATTGACTGGTCAATGAGTCCAAACAAACAAACCCATTTGCACGTAAATTTCATGTGTATGGAAAAGTCTCGTGAAGACCCTGTAAACTAGCTCTTCAGAGCCCCTCAGGCTCCTACGCAGAGCAAATAGGAAGGAGGAGTTCTCTTCTTTTGGGAATTTATGCTGTTTGGAATAAACTGTGGGGACACTTTTATTTTTCCATATCTAAACTAGAAATCTACAACATTGTGGTCATATTGATCAGTGGATCAGAACTAAATTCCCATTTTGCCATAGTGTAACGCCACTTCCTTTGGGACCAGATGTATCTGATGTAAATGAACAATGACTATGGCAGCTGTCCTTGTTAAATGGAAGCACTGCAAACCTTTTCGATGTCCATGTAAGTGTTGATGATTGTGTCTAAAAAGGATCCACGTGAATTAAATTTCTCTTTGGTCCAAATCTTTGAAAACCCCTCTGATGCAGTATCTTTGTAAAATGAAAGGAGATAAGACATTGGTCTGTAGACTCCTGTTTAGAAGTTGTCAACTTGGTGTTTTGACCCCGAAGTCAAACGCTAAGGGTAGATTGTGCTTCATTGTCACTTTTCGGTCACTTTTTGAAACAAACTTTTTTCAATCAGTCAAAAAAATAAAACCTAATAAATGGAACCTAATTTATCTGATTAATAAGTCATGTCTTTTATATATTATTTATAGAAATAATTAGAGGTTGAGTGATTATTTGCATAGCAATGACATATGCATGTGTGGTGGTTGGTTGGTGCTCAGTATGCATGCATTAAGACATGTTGGATATCTGAAGCTGCATCCTCCTTTCAATGATTCCCATCGTTAGCACAGTGGTCTAGTGGTTGGTAGTGTGGCCTCACAGCAAGAAAGATGCTGGTTTGAACCTTCGCTGGAAAGGAGGTCGTCTTTCTGTGTGGAGTTTGAAAGTTCTCCTCATGTTAGCTTGGGTTATCTTCAGGTACTAAGGCTTCCTCCCATCTTCCAAAGACATGCATGTTATGTACATTCACCACTCTTTTTGCATTTGTCTTCACTTTGTATTTGAATGGCTCAGTGTTCATTCTTCTGAGGAGCAGCATTGGAGAGATGGCTGGATCCTCCATCCAGAGGGACACAGAAAGCATCAGACTTTTACAACCTGGTTACGGTCAATTAAACAGTGGATTCTTAGAGTTGACGCATTGCTCTTCCTGCAAAATGTCAGGTGCTTTTCAGCTGGGCGGGGGCCAGCTGTAAACCACCATCTTACCATCTGCCACCATCTTTGGTAACATGAATAATACTGAGATGTGTATCTTATATCGTGATTCGGGAAAATATATGGAGATATGAATTTTGGTTAAAATCTCCCAGCTCTACGCTGTGTTTCCTGACTAAAGATGTGTAAATCATTACCAGCTGGCATAAGGCGAGAGGCGGGGTACGACCCTGGACAGGTCGCCAGTCCATCACAGGGCCATCGTCTGATGCTTCCTTTTCAAAATACTATTTAAATCTTCGTTTCCATGAAACTAAACTTCTAAACTCAATCTCCATGGTACTTCTAACGAATCCAAGCAAGTGTGATATCGTCAGCGAGCCAGTTTGGAGTCTACAGGATGCCAGGAAATGCAAGAGCTCCAGGAGGCCTTCAGCTTTTCATGACGTGGACATCACCACAGAGGTAGATGGGTCAAAAATAACGGCGGAATTATACAAGAAGATGAACAATTAGAAAAGCTAAGTAGAGGCTGCAAAAGGCTTTGCTACTGGTGTTGCAAGAAAAATTTAAAATAGTTTTGTATTTATCAATAATTGGTTATAGGTATGAATAATGTTGGGTTTTACTGTCTGTAGTGCATCTTTTTGCTGCAGCGTTTAAGCTATTAATAAAGGGATGTTGGCGCCGTATAATTATGCTTGTGCTTCATTTCCATTTTTCATTGCTGCTTTTTGAACTGATCAGTCTGATCACCATTCTTTAAAACTCCCTTCCACCCTCTCGTTGTCCCTGCAAGCTGACTTTCGTGCAGCTCACCTCCATCACAATCACCACGTCTTCCCGATAGCAGAGGAGCCACATCAGAAGTCTTTGCCTCCTTCCCAATAGCTTCATTTACCGCTAGTGTCTAGAATACAGGGAGGTCCAGCTGTATCCGATTGCATCCCCTTCATTCATGTCACCGCTTTACAGAGGTCATATATCAGCCATATCGTCATATCATTTACGCCATATCATGTTGCATATGTTTTTGTTTGAGAGAAATGCAAAGTGATAATAACATCAAGTCTTAGATGTGAATATTGTGAAGGAACTAATGGATCCTGCACATCATCAGTGGAGAGCGCTCTAATTTTTAGAATATTCCTCCACGTTTCACTTTGGATTCAAGATACTCCTTCACAAAGGAGGTTGGACTCACTTGCTTGGTGTCTATTTTTGTGGAAAAGTTCCAGTAGTGGGAGAATAAATGATATGTGGTGCGTAAGAGTCTTCTGCTGCAATTGGCAAAGAAAATCTATTTATAATGATGCAGAAGGAATTAACAAAAAGGGGTTAAATTAACAACCTTAGTCACCGCTAGCTAAATGCTACCAGGTAAAGCCTTGTTTTTCTTTGTTGATGTCCTACATTGTGTGAATGGATTCAACTGGTGAAGAGTTCCAAAAGGCAAAGTGCTGTTGAGTCACTGTGGGTCTTCAAATCCCTCCAGTCTACGCTTCACCTAATGTACAGGTCTAAATCTGGAGGACGCCTGCCTGTCCTTTATGTGAGACGCCTCTTTGTTCTGCGGAGCACTAAATTACGGCGGAGGTCTTTAGATTTTTTTGTTCAGGTTTTGATAGGAAAAAGGACACCTTTTTCTTCGTGATGGAGAGGACACAGGAGGTCTTTCTTCAGATCCTTCCGCTGTGTGTTGGAGCCCAGTGTACAACCAGGGGAGGGAGGGAGGTATGTCCTTATCATCCTGTAATCCACATAATCCCCTGCTGCTGAGGGAAGAGGCCTCATCATGCATGTGTTTGCATGAAAGCATGTGCGCGTGCATGCGTGTGACGTCCTGTTTACACATTCTACTTCTTTCTAGCTCAAGTAACTGACAGGGACACATTCTGAAGAGGTAAAAATACTTTTCTCCATTATTCTTTCCATCTTCAGATCAGCTGTTTTGTAGCTCAAAATACCTACTACAGAAGGACAATCTTCTATATTTGGCTGAAGTGCGGACAACGTGTTGGCCAAACACTTCATCTTACTGTAACTAACAAGTTTGTGCATCACTCTGAGGGGAAACGCTGAATATAGAAGAATGACTTAATATTTCAGAATGACCTAAATGTGGCTGAGGACACAGAGCTACTTAATGCTTACACTTAAGTAAAAAAGAAGCCCCCACCAGATCTGATTCATGGAATGATCATCACAGTGAAATCATCCCACAGTCCTGCCTGCGAAAGCATTGCAAAGACAACTGAGAAGTGAGGATTTCTAGGTCAGACTAATAATTGGAAAAACTGACTACAGTTATGTGTGTGTGTTTTTCTTTTTTTTCTCTTTGACCACAGTCTGTTTAATTATCCTTACATGAAAGAATTTCCACCAGCTGCCGTTTAGCATTTCTGCCAGCAGTGAGAATGGTACCTTACTGGTGGCATGTTTAAGGTGGATTTGCAAAAGCAATGCAAGCACAGAAAGACTACTGTTGTTGCAACACTGTTTCTAGACACATTATCAGTCTGAGAGCTGCCAAGTTCAACACAACCAGGCTGGAGGGGTAGAGGTCAGGGAAATGAGCATGGCTCCTATGGCCAAGCCAAGTCTTATAGAAGACAGGGTCCAGATGGATCCTCCAGATACTTTATGGAGCCAAACAAGAAGAAAAGAAAACGGAATGATGGTGAGAATATGAGTATGCGGGAAAAACTGAGGAAGACAGTAAGCGGCATATTTTCCATGGTGCAGCACCCCACTGCTCAGCCTTCATCATCTTTTCAGTAAAAGGATGGAGTGTTTGTGAAATTCACCTCTTTTTCAGCAGGAAAATGGAGCATTGACAGATGGATGCTGTGTCGTTCAGAGACAGCTCAGCGTAAAATGCGGGAAAGACAAATACATTCTTCCCACCACAAAACCGTCTGGTCCTGCTTAAGAAGTATATTCTACATGATGATTCATGAATTACATTGGTCCATGTTCAAAACTCTCTAATAAGATAAATATAGAAAGTCCTACAAGTCGCCCTGTTACTGAAATTTCACTAGTTAAAGAAATACTTCTATCAATAGCCAACACATTCCCACATTATTCAGTCTAGAGACAGCATACCCCGTTAAAATCATACATATTTCAACAAGTTTAGGTTTTGCCAGAAGACACTTTTTTGTAAATAAACATTAATCACAAGTTCAACCAGGGACTGACTGAAAAAAAGCCATAGTTCATGTTTAAGAAACAATTTAGTCAGAATCCAGCATAGTGGCTGATGGCAATGTGCAAATTAATTCACTAAAATCAACCAGAAAAATGGCAACTGAAGCACATGCAGGTGTTGCCAGCAACGTCTGGATAAACGACAGTTGCAGCTTTGCAGTGCTTGGTGGATCTCCAAGAGATGTCTGGCAAACACTTGCTCTGATGCCGAAAAAGTGGATGGGTCATGGAAAAACGACATGGAGTCGGGTAATACTTAGTAGCAGTAGCGAGATGCATGTTGATGTTACAGCCATATAGCCCACATCTGACAAATGCGTTTAAAGATGTGATGACAATGAGACATTTTGTCCAATAAACTCTGCAATAGCCCACGCTTATGTTCTCTGAAACAACTGTGAGGATAGTATGACATCAAAACCTACCCAATAAAAATCTAACTACATAAATGAGCAGTGACTGCAAAGGGACCATAAGGAGGAGGACTGGTGGGTCGAGGTCTGGGATAAATAGCACATCTAAACAGGCATTACTTCTGTCATGTCTACATTATTTAAGCTTTAATTGTCCTAAAATAAAACATGAAATAGCTGGGATTCAGGGAAAAGTATCATCATGTGACTAATACATGTTCTGTTTAGTAAGACTGGACCAACAAGTTGTCCCAGCACAAACTTAGCCCAAATGTAACAAAATAGGCTCAACTTTATTACTTTCCCAAATACTTCATATACTATATTACTGTGTTCTTTGCTTGTATTTACAGATATTGTGGAAATTTGTCATTTTGACCATGAATGCCCAAATCCAAACCTTAGATGCATCCCTTCTCCAGCACGCCAGAACCAATTAGCGGAATTTTCTCTATGTGTCATACTGCTCTGCATAAGCCCGGTAACGAGCCGTTCAGGTATCGACTTGGGCAACCCTGATCAATTACAGATATGAAGAATATGATGGATTTGGTGGAATGCAACTGTTTTCCTGTCCATCTGGAGATCTATTGAGATATTTTACAGAAAATGTGTATGTGCAGAGTCTGCTGAAATGAGTGAAATAGGCTTGAAGGGCAGTGTTTCCAGTTTCAAAAGGTACTAAATCCCCATCAGGAGGATGAAGGTTTGCAATCACATAACAGGGGGGAGTTCAGCTTCCATCCATGTTTTATTTTTCTCTTGGTTTTCAACCATTGCGTTTATTTATCGTTCGGTTTTTAACCCCAAAACAAATACACTGGGAATAGAAAAGCATTTTGGCTGCACTGTTTCTTGCAAAATCTTCCCCAGGCTTCCCTATGTCATCATGTAGTGTCACTTAATCAGGATTCCAGGATGTCTGGACCACCTGGTGCCAGAAACCAGAGAAGCATAATGAAACAGTAAAATTCTGGATTCTTTTGTGACAAGCTGGAATAACACGATGTGGCACAAAGCTTGGTATCCAAACCCAACCAGCGAATTCCATCAAACAGATTGAAATAACAAGTAAACATCGCATCAAATTGGTCAGAAACAGTCTAATGTTTATCCAACCTTAAGAAGATGTTGCTTATTCAGAAACGGTTCAGGATGTTTAAAGTATTGTTGTTGTTTTTTTCAGGTAAATTGGTTTAAATCTGCTCCCAAACTCCAGGTCTGCAGTCGCTGATGTTTAACAGAAAGCTCGGGATACTAAGAAACCACCTACTGGTTTAACATCCAACCTCGGTAACTCCATATATCCTGTGCTGTTCTGGGCTGTGTTATCCTAAAGGGAAAAGGGAGATTTAAATCCTGGACCTTTCTTTGGGTAGTTTTTCCTTCTCTGATGGAAAAAACTTCATTGCAACATTTAGCTTCCCTCCTTTTTTTTTTTTTTTTTTTGCAGATATCCAAATTCCCCTTAAAGCTCTTTCTATGTGGGCTAAATGTGGGCTACAATATTTAATCTAACTTTCCATGTTTGGTCAAAGCTATGTGAGAAAAGCATTAAAGCAAATGGGCATGGCATGGATAAAGTTAAAGACAAAGGATGAATGAAGGAAGAGACGCTCATGCAGGAAAGTCGAGACAAGATGCCAAACTGGCTGCTGTTTTATTTATGAGCACACTGGAGGTGGAGAGCTCTGGGACATATACAGCCAACCTTTATGAATAAATAAAAAGGTGCACTTACTGAAATAAAAGCCTCTCTCCCCACAGACAAACTGCAGCGTGTCGACCAGCTCCGCCCCGCACAGGGTCTCAGAGCCCGCCCCTGTTGCAGCCGGAGTCAGGGTGAGGACGCACAGCAGTAGTGAGAGGGTGTGGCTACAGGAGATACAGCACATCGCACCCTGCGCGCACGGAGAAAGGAGAACTTAGACAGGTTTACTGCCAGGCACAGACCACCATCAGGACATGAGTTTTATTTCATTATAAAAGTTACTTATTGCTTAAACTGGAGATTAAAACTAATTAGTTATACTTTTATATGCATTTCCTGTAACATTCTTTTAAAGTAAAGATGCAGGTGGCATCGTTGCAGGGCTTTGGGCACGTGGAGGATAATGCATTAAATCCAAACTTTTACTTGGAGCTAAAACCATTCAAACAGGAGGCAGATCAGCCCCGGTGTTCCGGAGCGCAAGCGCGCAACCGAGCAGAGCGCGTCCAAATTGAGAACACACTTTCCCCTTCTTATCATCCTACTCAGCAGCAAATTAATAGCAGTCCACATTATTCAACACCATTCATCCATCATTTATATCATTAGTAATCACTTCGACGTTTCTCTTACGCCAAAAGCTGTCAGCGCATTATTACGCACAAAAAAGTACTTCAAAATTCAGAAGTAAAAAGATGGAAAAAGAGAGAAAACCCCGCCAGGGGATCTTTCCGATCCAAAAGTATGAGATGGAAAAGGGCTCTCCCGCCAAAGCCTGTGGAGGAAGCTGACTGGGCCAAATGTTCACAATAAAGAGAATAAACACAGGACATTATTCATCCACAACTCCGTAACCTGAATCATTTCACGTTCAGCTCAACTTTCGCTTAACTCCACTGCATCAGGTTAGATATTTAGCACTTAAAAATGCAGACTCAGTAGTAATTACTCTGGAGGAGCAAAGGTGCATTTGGAGAAAAGCGTGTGCTAAATGACTGTAAATGACTGTAACGCATTAGAGCTTTCTGGTGAAAAAAGAGCGCATGGACGCACAGAGGTGATGAGGATGAAAACCATAAATCACACAATTCCCATAAAGACTTCAAAAAGGAAAAAAAAAAGAAATGTCAATTTAACCAAAAGGTGAACAATCTGTAATTATTTCATAAAAGGAAAAAACAAGACATGGGGAGAAAATTGAGATAAATCAAGTATAACAATAAGCATAAATAAACGTCTATCCGACAGTAAAAAACTGTAAAGCATAACTAAGAAGCATAAATCTCCTGTGATTGTCTCGGGCTAAACTCAGTAAGGATGCTCAGTGCAAACTGTTAGAGCAAGTGAAGAACCAAGGTGATAATCTATATTGTCAAAGAAATCAGGTAAGTTACCTTGAAGACATCACATAAATGCCACTGAGAGGAATGAGCGCTAGACATCCCCACGGGTCTCCACAACACAAAGCCCGGCGAAAATGAACTTGTTTGAAGTCATTAAAAACGGGGAGAAAGAGGATGAGATGCGGGCAATGTCACATCTCAATATTCCGACTTTGTTCCATTGCGCAGGCTCGTTTTGGAGAAGTGAGATTTAGCGAACAGGAGACGGATTTAGAGAGAAAATCCCTCACATTTATCTACATTACACAGACATTTTCAACAGGAAACAGCTGGGGCAGCATTTGCCTCCTACTCGTCCTAAGTTATTCATTAAGGATTTTGGGCACATATTCAAATAACGTCATTTCTTTTCTCTTTTTTTCTTTTTTTTTCTCTGAACGGGATTGAATTTTGATCTCTCTCAGAGTTGGTTAGTAGTTCACATCAAGATAGAAAAGCGGTGCTGTCCCAACAGCAGCAGCTCACACAACCCAGTTTTATCCCCTGAAAGCTCGTGAGGGAGAAGTTAAAGGCAAGCTGGTGGTTATAATATGACTCTTATGTTTGCGTAATTTGGCGCTGCGTAAATCCACAGCGACAATATCCAAAGTCTGATCTAATTAACGTGAAAATAAATCTTTAAAAACACTTTTCCACTTAGTCACCACAGTGCCTCGAATTTGGGCAACCAATAAAGGGCAAAATGGGAAGAGCTTATAAATGTGTCATGGAGAAATACTGGAAAAATTAGACATTTTTATTGCAATAAAGAGCAAAGAGCACAATTGAGAGACTTTGTGCCACTGTGCAAGGTTTGCTGTTTTTTCTGCACATTTGATGTAAATAAGTGCATAAATCCTGCTTATTTCTCATTTTAGTCAAGTTAAATGGTCTGCAAACATCTGATGGTTCTTTCAATTGATGGAAACAAAAAACAAGATGTAATTTAAACAAAGAGATTGTTTAAGATCTAGTTTGAGCAACTGCTTGTTGTACTTACTGCTATATGCTGAGCACATATTTTGTTAAGGGTCACCTGCTGTCATGTGGCTCTACTGTGTCACAATGGAGCTTCAGACAAGAGGAGAGCTTAAAGGAGCTATTTTCACCAGGGATGGGATATCAACACTGATCCAATCGCTAAACATCAGATCTGTGCTGGGACCCAATCATAAAACAGGACACCGGCTCGCATCCGGTCAGCATCTGTGTGTGCATCACAAGCATGGTGGGATCCAAAAGGAGACTGAAGCTAAAGACATGTCCAGGTTGATTGGGGGGGGGGGGGATGTGGGTCAAAACAGAAACCCATAATCGAATGTTCTTGAATCATAAGCAGCCATTCCAGATGAAATCAGATTTTTATCTTCTTTCTCCTAAAAGACACCAGGAAACAAACACTTACATTATAATAGTTTTGACATATCGTTCAGTATTAAATGGTTCATATTCCCCCCAAAATGGTTAAAACTTTATAAAGACCTTAAAAAAGAAATTTGCCTTTCCTTACTATGCATTTGTGGGTCAGACATTAAATGATTAAGGGTACAAAAGTGGTACCTTCAAATGTACTACTGTCTTACTCTCCACGGTGGGTACTTATTTGCACTCTTACTCTTTGTACTTTATAAAGACCATTATTACACGTCCTGGGGCCAAATTGTAGCCTTAAATTAGGTAGGTTACTTTATTTCCTTAAACCTTAAATGTGCATATTGATGAAGCCTTTAATTCAGATGTGTGATGGAGTAATACTTGCAAATAGTAGAACAATACATGTGTGATCAGTGAAGGGAGCAACACAGAATAAGCTACAATATATTAAATCACCACTCAGATCAGTGACATCTTCTGCGTTTCCTCTTTATGTCAACATCATCCTGATCACCTTGTTTGCTGTTCTCTGAAACTGACATTAGAGTTTAGGTGAACTCTGAACTCTCCGCTGCACTAGTAGATGTGTTGCTTAACAGCTATGCAAACGTACAGGAAGCATGGAGGGTTTGCCACAGACAAACATATTTACTCACGTTGTAGTTTGATCAATTTTGCACATTGATATTTTTACACAGTCTCCCTGATTCACAAGTTTATCAAGTTCTGGATTCATTTGTGAGAGGAATACAAGCAGTTTAAAATTTAGAGCTTACATTCTCAGATTTGGGTTTTGCTGTTAAAACCTTAATTTGAACTAATCTCATTTGTTTTTAAACTCATTTTTAGTCCTAACTCTGCAAGAAATGACATGCATCTCCCAGTAAATGTCTGCTTTTTCCTTTCAAACTTCAAATTCAAATCCCTGACCATAGATTTGAGACAGATTTATGTCTTCATGGCTGCAGCGTCTTTGGTTGCCCTTGCCTGGTGGGTCGCATCACTGTCAGGACGTGCTGATCCAACATGGGATATGATAATGATGCCCCTCAGATCAGAAGGACAAAGCTGCTTTCAGATGACCTTGCTAGCTAGTATCAGATCAGGGGCGAGGGTATTCACTCATACCCATAAGCCTCTCAGTGAAATTTTCATCTTTCTCTCCTGGATGACATTAAAGCAAAAGCCCACATGATATAGTGTGTAAATGCTCCATCCCAGATTTTCCTGTTATCGCTGGAGTTGTGGTCTGGCAGCACTGGTGATGGGCTTGTGCAGTACATCTGCTGATGCAGTAGTCGGAAGAAAAAGAGGAAGGGGGGAGAATGTGGGAGGGGAGGTTGACCTTCCCTTGCTCTGCGTCTATAATGCCCAGTTCTTCGAATTGCTTCGATGCCAAGTTTCTCTCCCTCTTTTCCCCCAGCTCCTTCTCTTTTGTCTTTGATTGCAAGACTTTTGGGGGGGGGGGGAGGGGGGGGGGGGAGGGGGGGGGGGGGGGGGGGAGGGGGGGGGGGGGGGGGGGGGGGGGGGGGGGGGGGGGGGGGGGG
>JBAMHX010000026.1:5998706-6009888 GCA_037177515.1 Pseudomugil tenellus
AAAGAAAAAAAAAAGAGAAAGGTGGGGGGGGGGGGAAATTTCTCCAACCAAAAAAAAAGGTTTTTCAAAAAAAAAAGCCAAAGGGTTTCCAAAGTTCCCCCCCCCCCCCCCCCCAAAAAAAAAAAAAACCCATATGCTTTCTCTGAGATACTATTGGGCATTTTTAAAACAGTTCCTTTTCAGAGACGAAAAACTATGTCTGCATTTGAATCAGGCATAAATACAGGAAGTTAAGAAAAAAAACCTTGTGTACACAAAATGATGCCTTATTATGACAGGAAATAATGGTGCAGATCAGCTCATGTATGAAAGGTAATGTGCATTTTATGACTAAAATATTCTACAGTGTGTTTATACACCATAAAGATTATTTTCACACGTTGAACCATTTCTGAGTTGAATTCTGGAACTTGTTAGAAAACATAAACATTTGGAAACTTTTTTAACTTTTCCAGGCACAAAGACATTAAATTAAAAAATAATTGCTATATAACCCACTAGTTGTTCTAATAAGATTTTAATAAGCTGTAAAAAAAATATGTTAAAAAGTGAGGCCTAACCATCCCCTTAGTATAAGCAAAGGCCCCCCTTTTTGCACTTGCAGCATGCCATAGCAGCTGTTTTTTGGCTTCAGTCGGTATCTCTCTTGTCTCTCTTGTCCTGTTATACATCAGTGCTCCTACCTAGACATGGGCAGCACATTTCATTCCTCTTCCAGCAAATGCTGAGACTGTTTCACATACTGTTAGTGCATGGAGTCAGCTTGTTGGCAAATACTTGAACACCAGTGTATCTGATGTTGGCTCTGCTACCAAGAGCAATCCATATTTCCTCTGGTTTGATCTTAGCAAACACGACAACAGCCAGGGCAACAACATCTGTGTCAACAGTATGAATAGTCTGCTTGCAAACCTCCTTAGCAGCGTCTGACACATGCAGAAACAAGCGTGTGAACCATCCAAACAATTCTTTTGTGTTCTCATCAACAAACTGAAGGTGTTTCCAGTGCTTTGGGAGTGCCATGATAGGCCTTACTGTCTCCTAATTATATTCCCTCTCTTATTTTGCGTGTAGATGTAGATGCAGTTTGTAACTCAGCCAATCATTATGCAGTGCAAGATGGATGCTTTTGTTCCAAGCTGCATCTGTTGATAAAGGTGCTGGTGCTTTCTGGTTTTCTTGGCTGAGGGATTGATCCAAATTTGCATCATGGTGCTCGACTGAAATCAAACCTTGAGGTATGCAGATGAAATGCAGCAGGTTTGCTTATCAGCTTCACTAATATACAGATATGTTTTCTATCTATAGACTATCTCCTGGCTGAGCGCTGATACAAGTCACATGTAATGGAAAAATAAAAATATATGTCATATGAGGCTTCAGTACTAAGTAAAAAAAAAAACAGCCAACTGGAGTGAGTTTTCATGAAAGAGCTCAGTGAACAGAAGGATGCAGGACAGGTGAGTGGTCATCAGCCAGTTCCAGCTGAGAAATGTAAATTGTTACCTGGGTAAACCTCAGACGAAGTTAAATAATTGTGTACTTTTATGTGTTGCTCTGTTTGATGATGTCGCTAAAGCTAATCCACCATAAAAATCCCACCTCAGAACCAGTTTCTTTTGTTTTCACCAGTAAAGCCTTGAAAAAAGCATTAAAAAAAAAACACTGTAACACTGGAACCAGCAGCAAATAATTGCTAATGTCAGAACCTGGAGGTGTGTGAACAAGTGAAGTAAGAGCTTCGTGTTTGTGTCATTAAATAATTATAATTATTTAATTATATTTATTTAATTATTTTATAAATAATTATTTATTATTTTACATTACCAGTTGTGTCTGTGAACGCTACCAGTATAAAACAACAAGTCAGCGCTAGCAGCTGGATTTTTAAACAACAGTTGTGTCTATGTGTGGATCAGAATTTCCATCTGGAGCTTTTAAATTGACCTGAAACAACATTTAACTCCTTTTTTTATCCATTCAGAAGCACCAGTCGGCATTGCAGGCTGTTCACAAACACCAACTGCTGTTTGAAACAGCACTGAAAACCAAGACTGGTAATATTAATCCATCTGTTTGCTGAGAAAACATCTCAAATATTGAAATCTGTTATTATTTTTGTGAGGACACTCACTGGTCACTGTACTGCGGTCCTTCACAGAAATTCAGAAGAGTTGAAGATTATTTGGAGGAAACATTTAACGTAACTCTGGTTTTAGCATTAGCCTTCCCGGCCACCACAGGAGCCACAGACACCACCAAAATCACAGGAATTTTGATAATATTGCACAGCAAGCGGTGTGACGGGTCCATGCTCATCCAACCTAATGCATCTGCCCAGAAACCAGGACACACTTGAGCAATCTGAAGTTTTCTCCTGTTGTAAGTTTTAGATTTCTCATAAAAAAACTCAAGTAATACATATACATTAATAATAAAAACAAGTTAATAACATGCAACTATTCTACTTTGTTATTAGAAACCAGTTTAAAGGAAGGCCTGGGTTAGCAAGCAGTGTATAACCAGAACTATTCATCAGTAATAAAGACTAAACCCATCTGAAGCAACATGCGATGAATCAAGTACACGTGTTAATATTTTTATTTATGCATTACGTTATTTATGGGGTCAATAAACCACTGAATGCTGCAGTGAATTAGGCCTCATCACTTGTTCCCTCTCATAGTTTATAAGAGGTTTTAATAAAAAATGCATCCATATTAATCAACACAGAAACATAAATGATTAACTTATGAAAAAACTAATATGAAGCATATTTCAGCTCAGTTTACTTTTTTGCTGCTGTGGCTGCAGGGTTGGTAGATGCCTGTGGTATTAGATGTCCACAAGGGGGCAGGTTGGTGCTGCTGCACAGATAATATGTTACTGGGGTTGTACATCACAGTAAGTCTGCACACATGCTCTCCTGATAGTTTGAGTTCATTCTTTTGTCTGCTGGTAGAACTGAGACTAGCTTGGTTTCATCATATACTTTCAGATTATATTGCTGATGGCAGGATATGATAGAAACTGACCTGCCTCAACAACCTTTTAGTCCTGTAAGCAGGTTAAAAGGGAAGGCACGCAGTTTAGCTTTTGTCCTGCCTTATGTGCAGTTTATGAGTTAGTTAAGAATGATGACGCATTCTGCTTCACAAAACTGCTATAAAGAATCAGCACTGAATACATTTGCACCTCAGATAACCTTAAGACCATTTGATCAATGAAATCCTGATATTAGGTGGGAATGGCAAAAGATCAAACAGTTTGCATTCAAAGAATCAGCATAATGCTGCTTATTTTTAGGATTTTCTTTATTTATTTGAACAAAAACTTTTGTGTAATTGCAGAAGCTATGAATAACTGCAGATATATGTTACAGCACTGCATAAAGATCACTGTGGGAGAACTTTCTGATAAGACTTTAAAAAGAAAACAAGTCATTAGAGCTTGCTCTGGTTATCTAGCATACGATTAGCTCTCATGTCCTGCTGCTTCCGGCCCTGATTAAGTAAACAACCTAAATGTAGAGAACCATCATCTATTTCTTCTCTTTTTACAACTCTGCAGGGTCATTTGTCCTGAATTTACAGTTGGTTTCTGCAACTTTCTTCTTTTTAGAAATAGTTTATAAATCTGGTAGAAAGAAATTTGCCTCTCTGCTTTTAAATAAAAAGTTTAAGTCAGGAACTGAGCTTTGGGTGCAGGACGACCTCATCCTGCACAGGAAGGCAAATAGGATCAATGGGAAAATAATCAGTCAGTCATTAGAAGTATAGTTTACATGTCGGGTGCAGTAGAACAGCGTCTCACCTGGACACTCACCTGGAACGCTTCCTCTGTCAGCAGACCTACATTATGAGCTCCGCTGTTTCCATGACTGCCAGTAATAATGCTAGCTATTGCTAATGGTGTCATCCCAGTGCACAGCACATTGGACCTGTAGTGCAATCTTAAGAACCTCATAGTTGGAGTTCTTTGAGCAGGAAAACTCCATCCCGGTCCTCATGCGATGCTTTCCTGCAGGTTTCTAATTCAAAACATTGGCTTTAGATTTGTGCAGGACTGGACTTGCTGCAAATTACCCTCTGATGTGGGTCAGATGTGTTGCAGCAGGGAAGCTTCTAAAACCTGCAGGACACCGACACTGAATTTGCCACAAGAGGGTGCTGAGACAGCCTGCGTGACTTCTAGAATTCCTGCTTTTCCCAAAATGTGGCTTTTCTGGCTCTCGAACGGCTCTCACGGTCACTCAGAGCCTTTTTCCTTTTTTCATTTATAAAATACAGATGCTATTCGATAATTAAATCACTGTGATTGTTACTCTAACACCATCCCGGACTTGTTTTGGAACCAAGCTTTGGTGGACTTTGAATTATGCTTGGGATCATTGAAGTTTCAGTTTCCACATTGATGGCATCGCATCTCTCAGGATTTCCTGTTATTTAATCCAATAAGGTTCATAGTGTCTCTGACTTCTGTGTTTAACTGAGTTTTTCAGCTGATTTATACAATGTTAAAACATGTTAAAAGCATGTGTCTAATAACATAAGAAGCATCAGAAAGCATCTTACCCTCAGCACGCTGTAGGCTTTCAGTACCAGAGGAAGCAAAGCAGCCCCAGAGCATCACTACTCCACTGCCAGGCTTCACTTTTATTTATCCTCCTTCAGACATACTGCTGATCAACAGGCCTGAAAAGCTCAGCTTTTGTTTCATCACTTCACAGAACATCACCCTAAAACCTCCTTGGCTTATTTATGCAGTGTTGTGCAACTCAGAGACAAAACTTTTGGGTCAGTAGTGGTGTACGTCTTGGAGGTCAGACCTGGAACCCTCCAGGTGCCTGCTGCAGGTGAGTCGTGGGTTTTTGACCAGCTGCCTCTTCAGCAGTTTGGCAACAGCCATTGAAAGCTTCCTCTTTCTGCCACGTCCAGGTAGTTTAGCCACAGTTTATTAAAAGCTAAACATTTGAACAATATTCTTCCAACTGTGTCCAGGAAGATTCAATGCGTTGACACTTCTCCAACTTTTCCATCTCAAGCACACCTGATGCAGCTAATGGAAACCTTTATTGGGTGGTCTTCTTTAGATTTGTAGAAACTTCTGATGATACTAGTTGTGTTAAGTAATTTAAATGGTTTCTGTTTGATTTAGATTTTGCAAATAGCTGCTGGTTTGTGCTATAAATCAACTTTGCAGTGGGGTTTAAATCATTTTGACAGCAAACGAAGATGAAAATGGTTTCCTGGGTCCAAGCTAACCTTGGGAGGTGGGATCTATACTGTGACCCAGGTGGGTGCATCTGGTTGTTTTGCCCACTAGTTATGGACAATCGGTCCAAATTTAGGCCAAGCTGGCAGTAGTTACACCTCGACTGCTCTACATCTCTGAAGATAACCAACAGCAGAGCTGATCAGAGGGCAAATTGCATGGTTTTACACCACATCCACATAAACGTCCTCATCTGAGTCAGTAAATCTGTAATTAGTCTCACCTGTCTGAAACTCCACATATATTTCATCTATTTGTTTAATTTCCCTTATTGCTGATTTTACATATGGAAAATGAGTTCTAACATCACTGTCACAGGTATATAGAGCATGGAGCGCCCTCCACCCTCCCCTGAGGTTGGGGTTCTCCTGCGTGTTCCACTCTGATGTGGTTAGCGGTGATAATTGGATACTGTGGTTTCTATAATAAGATTTAATGCCAGAAGCTTCGCTTGGGACTACTGCACTGGATTACACCATGAAAGGATGTAGGGCAGGACAACAGAGACTGTACTTTGATTATGAGCCACCAAAATAGGTAAATGTGTGCTGCTTGTGTGTGTGCCAAGTTTAGTAGATTTGCAGGAAAATTGTATAGTGGTTCTTTTTTCTGCCATTTTTCTTTCTAAATCAAAGCTCGTTCTTTATTTCTGTGTGTTTAGGCCAGATTTTTACCAGTTTTCCTTTAAATATGGGTGTCCATTTATATGTGTTAAAAATAGAGCACAAGGTCAGAGCAAAAGCAGTGCTGCTGCATCTCCCAGGTGTATATTGTTGTAGCGAACAGCATCCCAAGTATTCCCCAAAGAGCCCCATCCAAAACATGATTGCTCACCCCGACCTGTTGCCAGCTTTCATATCCCCAACTGGGCTCCTCGTCTCCAGAGACACCATGACACATGGCATTAGCAGTAATACCACTGCTGCTGGGAAGTTTTGATACATTTTCATGCCAGATATATTAAAACAATTTGTTTTATCCTTTTCATCAACTAATTTGTTTCATGTATGAGATTAATTTGTTGCTGTGTTTGGATCCATGAAAGAATAGATGAGCTCTTCAGCTCAGTAAGAAAAAAAAACCTCCCTGAATTTACATTTTCATATGTTTAGTGGGGGCAACTAAATCGTATTGAACTGCATGAATGAGGTATAGTAGTAAACATTACCCTCACATCCACTACAGAGTATACTTGAGTTTCAAACTAGTCAGTTTGTTTACAGCTCTATTAAAAATCTATTGCCTCCACATTTAAATAATATATTTTTCTACAACATTGACTTCCATAAGCACTCGACTCGGAGTAGTTGTCACATCAGGGCATTTTTCGTACTGAGATTGAGTAGTGCCTCAATCTCAGTTCAGTGTTTTATATGGAAGACCCAAAATAATAAACTGCTGTATTTCCTCACAGATCTGCCACAAACTCAATTCAAAAAAGCTCTAAAAAAAGGAATTGCTGAGTAAAGAATATTTCCTGTATGGACTGTCTTATTAAGTTTCATATGAACCTTTTTATTGGTTAAATGTATTTTTCTTGCAGAGCATAGTGGTTTATAAGCTTGTATTGTAAAAATACTATGTGGGGTTGCCACCTGATAAGCCCCTTGGGGGATCTTTGGCAACCACTCATCACATTTTTTTGTTTTTAAAACTCTTGTGAAGTATGTTCTTTTATATGTGAAAATTGAATAAACTAAAACTTCTGGAGAGGTAGCGGAGCTCACCAGAACAGCTGCAGCTTTACTGTTCAGGGGTTCAGGAAATCTTTCTTTGACAATAACCCTCTAAAATAACTCCTTCATCTGTAAGAGATCATTTTTATTTATTCATTGTTGCGGGGAACGAGTAGGACTCTATCTCCCGGGAACGTGGTTCTGGCGTTACCGGACAAAATCAGGACTCCACACGATCCACTTGTTGGTGGGATGATTTATTGTGCTATTTCTCCCCCTGTGCTCAGTGTCAATATGTACAATATATACACTTATATACCGGTGTCTACCTCCAGCAGCAGCTGATTCTCTGTCAAACACCCACACACCCCTCTTCCTCCTCAAGGTGTGCAGATATAAGCTAAGCCCCTCCCTTTGTCAACAGCCCATCCGGACGACATCATAATAATACATACCATTTCCAATGACCTCTTAACATAGGTCCACTTAGGAAGGTTAAGCTCACATCTATACATGCATTTCATTCAGACTAAAACACAGGACTTATATGTGTGCACCCATCTTAGCCTGTGGATGCGGCTGCTCCCCACAAAATATTACAAAGAAACAATCAGACAAACACATTCATTTAAACCATTTAATTATCCATAATCTAGAGAAAAATTCCAAAAACTGATGTGTTATTAAATAACAATGCCACAATTCAATTCATGTCAACTCAGTTTAACACAGCTTCAGATGCTTCGCTGCTTCTCTGACTTGAATGATTTACTGTGCAGTGCTTTGGCAAGCTGTTGGGTCCATTTTACTCAAACAGATATGTAGGAGCAGGAAGACATCTCAAACCTGCAGGAGAAGAGCCCATTAGTTCCCTGTCTTCACCTGCAAGTCTGCAGACAGAAGAATATTTCAAAACGCACAAAACCTCCAGAATTTTCTGAAAATGTTTGAGCCAACATGCTTTCTCTGTGAGAGGAAACCCAACCGAAGCCAGAAGATAACTGCATCGATCTCATTGGTCAGCATCATATCTGCCTTTCTATTGGCTTGAAGACTTTTGGCAGAATCATCTTGCTGCATTCCAGAAGGACAAAAAGCACACAAGGAAGGGACATTAGCAGGAATTTGAGAGCAGAAAAGTAATTTTGAGAGCAAGTACAAAATTATTTTTACTGAAGCAGGGACATTTTGAGTGCAAGGTGAGATTTTTGAGAGAGCAGAGAAAAAATATTTAATGCTCTTGAATTGACAAACATACTCTTAATACGAGGTGGGATAACAACTATAATTCACCATATTTCAATATCTTTTTACAGGTCTTGCTGATGCATACTTAAACACAGCAAATGGAGCAGCAGTAGTGGGAATGTTGGGGGCAGTGTTTTCGCTCACAGGCAACTAGGAACAAAGAAGAAGAAGCTGTGATGTGTTTAATGGCAGCACATCCCGCCTGTTTACTGCACTGACCCTTTTTGTTATGTCTGTTCATTACAATGTGCTTTATCATGCTCTTCTCTCTAGAGCGGCCATCTTTCTACAGTATATTGCTATTGAAACAAGATCAGAACCAGTGAACTTTGACCTCTACACTGTCCTCTAGTGGCTGTATTGCATAACAACCATGTTGCTAAAACCAAAGCCATGCATGTGGGCAGTTTGAAAGCATTATAAAAAAACACATAATGTAGTTGTTAATAATCTCTTTTGGCTTCTGGGTGCCCAAATTCAGCGTAAGTGGAAACCAGTAAACACTAGTCCTTTGAGATCAGCTGGTTTTTGATTCACAAACCTACTTTTGAACCAGCCAGCAGACCAGAATGAAGATAACAGAACCAGAAAACAAAAAGTGTTTTTTTCACAAACTATGACAACATCAATTAGAGCAAATAATCAGTTACTTTGGACAAAAGACTGGATGTGGTGCTACAAGCCCATCTTTTGAGCTGCAAGGTCAACCAGCTTCTCCACTCATCCCACTCAGTCTGTCTTTGTGTAGTTGGATAAAACCGGGATGTGTATGAATGGTAGGTGGTTGTCAGATAAGCTGCTGGTGTGGACTGACTGTCATGTTTACACCAGCCTGTCCCCATGGCATCTGTGTGTACACGTGTAGCTTACCACCACCAAGCATGAACATGGTGTGAATGGATTTACAGTTTTTAAGCGCCATCAGCAGAAAGGCAGGATGATCTAATCAATCATCACTGAATGTATTTTATTTAGTTAGAGGAAATAACAGATTTGCAAACATAAACTATAGGCTGCCCCTCTTTGTGGGGAAAATATGGAGTTGATTATTACCTTCCTACTGTTACAGAGTTGTTCTTTCTACTATGAATATAAAACTTTTCTTTTTTGTGATAATCTTTCATCCTGTTAAACTGGTTGGCTTTTCATGTATACATTGGCAGACATGTAATGGGAAGGTTGTGGTCAACAAGACCAGACTGGCGGGTAACCAGTGAAACACATAGAAGCTCTGTGTGAGAGAAAAAGTTGTGAGAATGAAATATTAATGCGAAATGAGAAATTCTGAGGACGGTTTACAGAATAACATGTCCACATGGAAGGTCTTCTGCACAGAAAGCAACTTGGAGACTTGTTTTTTTTTTTTCAAAATCGATTTCAAATAATTTGCATAAGCGTTTGAATGAGTCTATTGTTGATTTGGTTGCCTCATTAGGACATTTTCTATGACATTCCAGTCATTCCTATGAGGCCAGTGTCATTGTTTCAGTTGTGGTTGGAATTCAGGTAAGTATATTCAAATAAGCTAAGGTTATGGTTGGACATGAAGCTGTAATAGTTAAGTGTAAAAGATGAGGGTTTGAATTAACAGAGTAAATAGAAATCAACACAATGTCCTAATAAGAAAAGCTTCCTGAGCTTGTGTGTGTGTTTGGTCACTCTCTGATGGCTTGTCTCAGAGGAGCAGCTGGGCCTGAATAAGTGATGCATAAACTCATATGATGAAGTACCAGCCACATCTGTTTACCCTGTGTGCTTGTCTCACTTATCAATATTCAATTAAGATTACTCGCAAACATACATGCAAAAAATTAATGCAGCACTTACACTGAAGCAGGCATGCAAAGGTTGAATGAAGGATGCTTCAAAACGGCTAATTAATTCGCTGTCTTGCTCGTGTCGCCGTTACTGTGAAGTTAAACCTGACAAGATATAACACTTTTGCATAAAAGGTCAGAGCTTTCTGAATTCCTTGGTCAAAAGATATGACACAAAAACAGTTTTTCAATGTACTTTCTAAGTAGTAGGTGATGTGTTTTTTTTAGATTTCACCTCCAAATAGTGCACAGATTGTTCAGACTATTCTCCAGCAAGATATTTGTTCCAAGTTACTGCCCACACTTCTTCCCAAAGGAAGCAGCTTATCCCAGTTTTCTGTTCAGTAAATGTCAGAAAAGGGAAACAACGCTGGATGTAAACATTTTAAAAAGCAAGTATCTGCTTTTAGCTTGTATTTAAGCTCCAAAGTTTACATATAGAAAAAAAGTACATTTGCATTTTTATCAGCTCAAGAATATGTTTCAAAGATTAAAAGGATTAACATGGTTCATGTGTTGATCTTCAGCAGACTGGATTATAATGGCCTATTTACATGTCTGCCACAAAAATCAGAAATCTGTAGTTTGAGTCCTCAGTAAGAATAACGAAGATTAAATGTCTTCAGTTGCGAGATCCTTAAAGACTTTGTGTAGCTCATTCTGTAAAATACAAGCTCAGTTTAGGACTAATTAAGGAAAACGTGATTTTCATTAGCAGAAAAATAAATAATGTAATATTTGGTAATTATTTCTTTGTTGGAACAATGCTTCCTGTCATAAATAATTTACTTTGAAATCTTATATATTCCTTTTTGAAGAGGTGCTATATGTTTGTAAGGAAAATACATTAGCAGCAGAGTTGAGTGAGTTTGTTGTTCATTAAAAACCTGCTAAAGCCAAACAGCTTATTCTGCTACTGGTCACTTAGGTAAAACACATTTATTGATTTTATTTATGAAACTAAAGACAGAATATGCTCCATTATAATCATCATATGAGTATTTCAGGAATGACAAATATTCGGTCATAAGTGACAATACAATAAAATGAAAATGCTTATAGTTACAATAACAATAATTACATTAATCATAACAAGACAATAACTTTTTCATTTTTTCATTAATATTGAAAGAATATTTTGCCATTTAGGCATTGAGATATATTATA
>JBAMHX010000026.1:6036537-6051308 GCA_037177515.1 Pseudomugil tenellus
CTTCTCCATTGTTGCAACTTTGTATTTTACCCTTTGTTCTTATCATTTTAATAAACCTTTAATATCTTTCAATCCCATCCCAGACTCCTTCGTCTTTGACAGGCTCGCCACCCTTACAGTCCAATAAAGACTTTTCACATATAACACAGCTTATAACAGTGATTGTCACTTAAAGAATAAATAGATCATGCTTAGGTACAATCAGACTTCATAGAAGAAGAATGGCGGTGCTGGAGATCTTGCATCGTATGTAAAAGGACTGAATTCCAGGAAAACAAATTCCAGGACTGTGAAGAATTTTATGTCAGCCAAAACGTGGCCCTGTGCAACTCTATTGGGATACTTTGCAGACACATCTCACTTAACGTTTGATTTCTTCCATCAACAATGAAAAATTGGTTTGCAATATTTGCAGATCATTGCATTCTGTTTTTAGTTACAACCCAGTTATTTTAGGTGTTTTATTTTGGTGCCTCTAACTTTTGACAAATTTCTGTTCCAAATCAAATTAATCAAAGGAAACAACGTTGAAGAATGCAGGAAAGTAGCATCAGATGTGTCTTCTCATCTGGAAGTGTGAAGCAAGATGGATGATGTCTGTCAGTCATTCGCAGGCAACACTAGCACAGCAAGATACACTCTAGTGCCCAGAGAGGAGAGAATAATGTAGACAGCTGGAAGTCATTATTTAAGAAGACTTAGACAAGGATGGGCAGATGAAAATGGATGGTCGAGACTGAGAGAAAGATCCAGCATTGCAGTTGAAGAGACAGAATGAGGAAAGAATTGAGCAAGGGAGCTGAAGGGAGAGCATATGAAAGTTATTTTAATGGCAAAGTAAAAAGCTGTCTGCGAATAAATTACTCTGTCTCCCCTGGGATTACTAATGTAATTATTTGAATGAGGGTTCTCATTAGAATGTGCAGAGGTGTAGAAGACGTGAAGAATAAAATGGGAAACTTAGTCGGAGCAATGAGGGTTTAGCTTCTGGAAATTAACTTGCTGCTCTGAGCTCTACAATTGATATGAGACACAGATACCTTTTGATTGGAATAAAAAAGAACAACCAGGATGAAAAAAAGTTTCTTTGCTGAATATCCCCCCAGAACAAGAAAACGACAAAAGAAAAGGCTTAAGATGCAAATAACAAGAGACGATCAACGGCCTGGTAGCGGATAAGGTTTTATTTGTTGAATAATCTCTCAGAACCAGCTTAATATTATCAGTTTTCTTCCTTTTTCAATACAAAGAAATGTAATTTACAATGTAGAGATTTCTCCAGGGATGTGTGGTCTTAATTTTCTTTTTTTACATTTTGAAGACATGAACAATTTCCAGACAACAGAACATAACGTACACGTACTTGTAGTAAAAAAAAAAAAATCATGAGCAGCCATTTTTGTAAAAATATAAAAAAATCCTGTGTGTAAAAATGTGTCCAAGGACACAAGTTACATTTTTTTAAGTAATACAACTTTGAGTTGCTTTTAAGTTTTAGTTGTCAGTCATCCTACCAAGAAGGCTTTTCTTTTGTTGGACAGTAAATATCTTATTTTAAATAAAATTCTTCATGTGGAGATTGTCTGAATAGCAGAACTCATGAAGAAATTTCAGGATGCCTCAAGGTATGAGCGAAATAAAATACAAAAAAACAGCATATCGACTCATTTTGCCAGGACAAAACATTGAGCACATAATACATTTACAGAACACCTAAATCAGGAGGAAACTGAATCGGCAAACAACCTTTATTGAAAATCAGCAATAAAAATTCCTCCTATCTTTTGGAATTTTGATCAATAAAATGTTAAATTAAAACATTCTCAACGTTGCTACTGTTTTGCAGTAATTTCCTTGAAGCAGTTTTCTGTCAAGCAGCTCAGTTTGTAATTGAGTTCAAGTGCAAACAAGGTGATGAGAACCTTTTTTTAAAAATTGTTTTCTTTTATTCCTTGTAAGAAAACTTCAATCATAGATGCTAATAATGCTTATGTTTTAAATTATGACGTTGACAACTTTTGTAAATATATATAGCTAAATATAAATGCTGGTTTTTTTTATCTGACTTTCCACTGGTTAAAATTAAACCATCACTATCGACCCAGATCCACAATTATCCTGCTACACAGCAGAAATACTTGTGTAAGAATAGCTGTTTGAAAACAGCAATTATGAGCAATCATTAGTTTATACTGAAGTGAATTGAAGAAAAACAACAAATAAAAATGTTAAGTTTCACCAAAATTAAGATGCCTGATTACAACTACTAAATAGATAATAACTCAATTTTCTGTAGCAAAGTATTCATTGTATTAATTAAATACAACCATTTTTTTTTAGTTTTGCCTCTTAAAATGTTTTACGCTAGCCTGCAGCTTTGACAAATGCATATTGAAGGAACATATTCCAGCCAACCCGGTAGCACTGGAATCATTTCAGCTGCCTTGCATGTGTAAATTGGCTAACGCCCTGTACATATTAACCGTGGTTTGCACATGTCTACATGCAAATTTTGCTTCTATGAACAAAACCTAGAATTTTGGAATTTCGACTAATGTTCATAGATCGACTTGAAAGCTAGGGTTTTTGGCTTGGATATCAGATTGTGCATCGCTAACTCATTGGTTTATTGTTAGGATATTTGTTTATCTTTGCTCGAGGTGAGAATATTTTAATTGCCAGTTAATCACGCATTTGTGTTTTATTATGGTTGCCTTGTGTATCTAGCATTTATTTGTAGTGTAATTTCTGTGTGTCAGTTTTAAGGTAACTCAAATGTAACCAAATGCAAATGTAAGCTCTTGTCACCATGTTTAATGTTTTCTTTACTCCCTACAAATTTAGCAACTCAGTCTGAGTTCTCTAACGTACTCTCAATCAATTTGTCTGGTAATAAGTTGAGTAAAACAACTGTGCTCATGATGAAGCTGGTTGGCCAAACAATAGGAATGTTGAAGACCAAGTACCATATATTCTCAGCAATAGTTTACATTGAAACATTAAGCCTGCCCAACAGGACATTTTACATATTTGCACGTTTAGATACAGTTAAAATAGGGTAACAGGAGACCTAGCAAGTCCCAATAGCAAGATGCATGCTTGCACATTAAGGTAAAGATACAATAAAAAGAAAATATGGTGTTATATTTTGTTATGGAGTATATAAAGAAAACCATTTGACATTGAATTCAGTGTATAGCTGGTCTTGGGTCAGATCTGGTCAGACTGTGAAGGTTTTAGTGGAACAATGGGGATAGAATTTTGTGTTGCATTTAACTAAACACTCTTACATTAAAGCTAAGGAATATTTTGGAGCCTGTAAGGTTTTCTTTTTCTTTGTCAACGGTCCTGCTTGGTGCTGCTTTTCAGCAACAAAGGTGGAAAAACCGCTGTTTAAAATGCATGTTATTTTTTGCATATTTAGCAAAGTGTAGGTATAAAAAAATAATAAATGAATAATATTAGTACATGTGTCCATCTGATTAACTAAGGTCAACACACACATATTAGTCAGATGGATGACTCAATTTCTTTTTTCATATATTATCTTTTGACTTACTTAAATTATGTTCAAAGAATCAGTCTCCATGTCCCTGGTTTTAATGTATTTGCCTTTTAGTGCAATAGTATTACTTATACTTGCAAACACCTAGGTAATTAATGTGTGTTTGAGTGCACACACATCCTCTGCTTTTCTCTCTTTTGCCCATTTGAAACTATTGAGATGCCTGCACAGTGCAAGGAATGCTGATGTAAACTGCAGCCCTGGGGGAAGTTCATACACAATGTCAGAAAGCTGAGAGATCAAAGTTTGAAGTGGTCTTTTTATGCAAAGCATATTCACATAGCCTTATTCATAAAATAGAGCCAAGAAAAATATGTTGGAGATAATAAAATATTAATAATTTAACCCTTTTTTTCTTAATACATGAAAGCTTGTGGGTGAGGAAGAGTTAATAATCAACAAATGGGTATTAACAGAGATGGTAACCAAATAAATAAGTATAACAAGCATTTACATTACTAAGAAATAGACCAAATAAAATTTACCTACCACAAATTTCTGGACACAAATAGTTAAGTTTCTTTTTTTTTTTTCTTGGAAAACACATCAACGGTTTGGAAACCTTCAAGGAAAAGGTTCAAGTTTTCTTCGAGAGTAAACATTTACAAACACCAGTTCATGTTACTTTTCTATTAAAACAAAAGAAAGGTCCAGTGTTCTCACAATTTACCTATGGTTTTCTCAACCCCCCGCCACTTCTAGCTTTCATTAGCATGAAGTAGCATTAGCATGTAGCATCCTTAAAGTGCCGGAACGTCATACTCTCCAGCTATAGCCAAGCAGAACTAGTCACAACATGAAGGAGGGAGAGCATAAAAAAGAACAGTGGCGCTACATAAAGGTGGGACAAGCTTCCCGGTATCCTTAGGATAAGAGGCTAACCTGAGGCTACGATACACCCCAGGCGATCAGCGTCGACATGTCTGACACATCCATTCATTCAGCCTGTGGCGGAGACCTCCTGCTGCCCTTACAAACGTTCTCTGATGTCTCAAATGTAAACATCTTGGCATGGGGGGACAATTGGGAAAAGATGAAGTTACTATTGAATAGTAATCCAAACTTGTGAAATTGTTCTGACTCCTAAAGCCAAAGCTTCCCCGTAGATGAGGTGTTGGACAGTTCCACAGTTGATTTTGATGGATTGAAAAGGTTTTTCTGTCATCTCTGAGCGCAGAATCCGATTGTCATTGCAGCGAGGACAGAAAATGTGTCCATTTGTCTGCAGAGAAATGTCTACATAAGTCTGTTCTTGTACTTTAAAATTCAGTGTTTGGATAAAGAAATAGCAGTATTTATAACATGGAAAGGCTGATAGTGGGTCCATTTTTCACCAGGTCAGCTTCAGAGACTGTCCCAAGGAGTGACCCGTTTGTAAAAGCCACACCTGTGTAATATTTACAGAGTCCTGCTGCTTAACTCCAAGTTCATCTCCTGGCTCCTTTCTTCTGACTGGTGGTAGGGGTTTGGAGTCCCGCCTCCTCTAGTCATGTGGTCCTGGGGTTGGGAAGGTCAAAGACAATGGGTGGGTTCATTGGCAGGAAGTTGACAGTGCAGGCAGAGGCGTTGATGAACGTCGTGGTACCGTCAGTCATCATGCCATAGCCTGGGGAATTTTAACCAAACAGGGAGAAAAAGATATTGTGAACTTAAACACTGAATGCAGTTATGTGCATCATTAAATCAAATTAAAGTTAGATATGCAAGCAGAGGATGTGATGATGTTGTTGATGCTGTGGAGCATGTGATAACATGTTGAAGACATTTAGTTTTAACTTTCTCTGTGGGAGATCATCATATGCATGTAAAGTCAAAGTCACTGCATAGATGTTTTCCACATTTTTGACAGATGATGCTGGAAATATTGAATGAGATGTTTCATATCTTAATGTCTTAATGGGCTGCTCACAATGTCTGATGCAAATAACCAACGCTTGCATGAAGCTGTAGAAACGTGGTGCTGTGGAGGTGCAGAGCGACACAAGCAACAATGATTCGGCTGCAGAGCTTCAGGGTTGTCGAATTTTGATCGGTCAAATTAGTTTCTACATTTTTAACTTTTGCTTGAGATCAAACTAACATTGTAATTTGGTTTGTTTGATCTCATCTCTCACATGACTGCAACTAATGGAAATAAGATATAAAGTCACTTTTATTGCAAATCATGTTTTTGAAAGAATAAAAAAATAAAAAGATTTATTTTGCATACAGAAAATGTATCAACTGCCAGAAAAACTAGAAGTTAACTTAACATACATGGTTTTGGACTGGGAGGAAGACAAACCATCCAAACAAAACCACACATACACAAGGAGAAATAAGAGCCAGAAAACTGTGATGCAAGTGATTTAATGTCCTATGAATCCAGATAAATATCCAACACATATGAGTCTATGTGGCCAATAATAAAAGAAATCCCAGCTACAGTACTTCCTGTATGGACACGGCACGCTACCCCACAGCAGATGCAGCATTGCCTGGTTGTCAAACATGTCAACTGCCACCTCAAAGTATTACAGTTTGGCTGTTTTGCGGGGGAAGGTGGCTTTTCTAGCATCTCTTAAAGCAGATCTGTGCTTGCCTGTGTAAATACAGAACAATTTACCTCCTCTCCAAATTTCTTGTTATTGAACAGACAGTCTATTCCTACTAAACCTGATCTAGTTTCTAATCTGGTTCTCTGCTCATGTGGCCAGAAGCTGACCTGATAACCCTGAAAAAGAAAAGTTTAAAGAAAAGCCTCTGTCCTTACTGGGAAAGATGAAGTACTGATAAGAATAAACCAGCTCATCAGTTCTGTAATACTGTTACAGCGCTGCATGTAGAAGCGGGTTAATCATCAGCGCTCTGTGGAATAAAACTCAGTGATCCAACACACCCTCAATCTGCCAGAGATAGACGAGTAAGTAAGAACAGCGTCATTCTGTATCCTGCAGGCTGTTTCTGTTAACACCAGGCTGGTTTAATACATTCCACTGGAACAATGAAAGCACCACACAGCAGGACATGGAATACGCTTCCAGCTATTTTTTTTTTACAGCAGTGAGGAGAAAAAAGAATGAAATAAGAAAAAAGAAACAAAAACTATTGATTGGTCTTGCCTCTTTTTATCTGTTACTTGTTGCCGTTAGTTACAAAGTCTCTATTTGGGATAAATTCAGGAAATGTGTGTTTGTGTAGGATAATTTAAACTGTGTTCATTTTTATCAACCTAGAAGCATGCTCAGAGAATGAGGGTACTGTATGACCTGGACATGGTGGGTGGACCCCAGGGAGCATGTTCCCCCCAATTCACAGATCAGGACCAATCCTCTTACGTTTATTTTGTATACTTTCGAAAATAATTTTCATTTATACTAATACTAATATATATCTTCAGAACCAATTATTCATGTCCTTTAGGACACCAGTATCAGGTGCCTGCACTTCAGATCTGCATCATCATATACATATGTGGTGGTTTATGGAAACATTTGTGTCAAAGGACCCAAATGCAGACTCACAGGGACACAACTGACTAAGGTTGTTTATAGGAACACTGAAAAAACTAACAAAAAAGCAAACATACACAAAGATAAAGTCCTTGTCTGGGACTTGCTGCCGTGTGTCCTAGTCTCGGGATTCTCCTAGCTGACCTCTGACCTTTTAACTGAGAATGTTCACTTTCCTGCGAGCACTTTTCACCTCATACATTCTGCATGATGACACAGTCACTAAGGTCTCTTTTAGATTATTCAGTAAGTCATTCTTCCTTATTCTTACTCATTTACTCTGCGGGGGCTCATGAGATTCTTTTTCCCCCCCTAATTTCTGTACTGGTGTGACGGATGGCAAAGTATGGGCGGTTAGGTTGTGTTTGTTTTCTTTGTGGTGTGTTTTTGTCTCTTCTTTATGTTCTGTTTGTGTACTCTCTTTTCTCTTGTTTTCTTATCCCTTTTCTGTCCCCTCTGGTCGTGTCCAGCAATAGATGGAAACTCTGTCGAACTGAGATGTAACTAAAATAAATAAAGAATTCAGATTATCAAGATGAACTTTGCATACATGAATATACATATAGTTCCTCTTGACAGAATAAATTTGCTCAGCATGGCGAAGCGGACAGATCACCATTCTGCCCGCCTTTATGCTGGACAAGACAAGTTAAAAAAAAAAAAAAAACAGCAAACATACACAAAGACTATGGGACAGACTGGACTGCCTGACAACCAGAACACATAATGAACTGGTGAAGAGCAAAGTAAAGCTCCCGCATTTAGAGCAGGAATCCCCAAAGCCGATCCTCAAGGGCCGGCATCCTGCAGGTATTCCATACTTCCCTGCAGAAACACACCTGATTCAAATGAATGACTCATTAATAGACTTGTGCAGAACTTTTCAACAAGCTGTGGAGAGCAATTTAGTTTGAATCAGGTGTGTTTCAGTCAGGACACTTTCAATAACTGCAGTACGCCGGCTCTCGGGGACCTGATTGGAGATCCCAGATTTAGAGAGACTGATCCCAAAACAAGAAGCAGGTGTGATATTAACAGGAAGAAAGGAGACAAGAAGTAACACACAAGAGGAAAAATTCCCGAAAATAATGTGAAACAAGACAGAAAACAAGACAGATTATGACAGCATCACATCAATGTGAAGGTGTGAATGTGTAAGTCAAAAATAATCTTCATCCTGCTGTATCTTATCTGAATAGTATTTATCTCAACTTGACAAACAGACATTAGTTCACAAAATTCTTTAACAGATTGGATTTCTGCATCAATCTTCTGCAGGTGTACGACATTATGTTTGAATTTCCAGACCTGGAGTAATCTCATACCCGATAAGGTTATTTATAATCAGTACGGCCACATAAATAGTTGAGTCGAGCTACAGTTACGAGTCCAACCTGGTAATTAAACTGACCTGCTGTCCTACATGCTGCTTGAGGGAAATTATTTCACAATATAGGTATGTGACTTGGCTGACCTGCAGTTTAAATGCTGACTTATACTAAAATAAATCCTGTTAACTGAGGAACTTCTATGAGAGTGGACAATGGATGAAGAAAAGGCAGCAGTTTTCCCAAGGACACGGCAGGGTTTGGTTATGTTAGTGTTAGTCACATGAGGAAAAAAAACATTTAAATAGCCAACAGTACATCTGTAAAATATAATGTAGAATCATTTAATAATAATGTTAATACTCCCCAACATAAATAAAAATCCACTGTGGGCTTCATCATGCCACACAAGGTGAAAGTTTTGGCTTTGAATTGGTTATTTTACCTTCCTAATGCGGACTGTCAGCTCAGTTACAGGGAACACTACACGGCAGAGTATGATCATAAGATACCCTTATTGTCTCTTTGGAAAAAACACAAAATATAAAGAACAAAAAAAGTGATTTAAACTAGATGCCACAGATATCCTGACCACAGGTGTCAAAACCTTTGCTTGCTACTGCGTCTTTCTTAAAATGTACAGCAGAAAAAGTAGCCTGGCAGATGTTTGGATGCACATACCTTCATGAATGTGTCCAAAAACGTGTAATTTGGGCTGGACTCTTCTCTGAACGGTGTTGAGTAGCTCCATGCATCCAACACGCTGCATCTTCTTGGGGACCCAGTCCAGAAAACCTGCCCATACAGAGATGCAAATCAGATGGCAAAATCTGTAAATACAATAGCAGAACTGCGGCTTAAAAGGAGACAACAAGGCGGATTATGTTATGGAATTATTCCTTTGTTGTTGCTGCTCAGCCTTTTGCAGCTTGAAATCTTTGAGGTTTTACTTTAATAATAATAATAAAAATCAATCAATCAATCTGAGCAGGAAAAACAGAGAAGATGACGTCCAAATGGGGAAATATTCCTCAATAATGTGATAAATAGCTTGTTGTGTTTCAAATCTTCACTTTAAAACTGATTCTTTTCATATCCTTATCGAGCTGATGAAATTAAAGCAAAACAACTGTATGAACACAAATAACAAATAATCAAATTATATAATGACTGGAAGCAAAATAATTTCTGTTTAATTTTTAGTTTGCTTCAATAATGATCATGTTGTTTCAGCAAGTCATTTAATTGGATGTTTGATGGTGTTTGGCAGATTTCAAGTGTTTTTCTGGCTAAATGCGAGTTTTCATGTCTGAATTTTAAAAGACTATATATCATATTTTCAAACAAAGCTCTTTATTTCTGGCTGTGTGATGCAAACTGCTCAACGCAGCACAAACAACAAACAGACGTATAAAATGAAGATCAATCAAAGCCGCGCACAGATGCAGACTTCACAGTATGTGTGACAAGGATGAAGCATGCAGTGTTTATAATTTAGTGTCTGTACTGGGAGGAGGAATGCTGCTGATGCTGAGTCAATAAAAGCATCAAGTTGGAGCAATAAAATGAGTGAGTAGCTCATGCCGCCATTGTTCCTGCCTTCTGTCACTCTGCCCAGACAAGACTAATGAAGGGAATACAAAGGGAAAGCTACAGAAGACAACAAAAGGAAGGCAAATGAGGAAATAAGATGGAGAGAGAAAAACACAAGAGCTCACTAAATGACAAGTTTAAATAGAAGAATGAGTTTTTAAATGTAAAAACAGATTATAACTTAGTACTAATGTGACTAATGTTTTGATCCAGCTTTTAATGTTGCCTCTGTTTCTGCTGCTTCTCAATGTAAAAACACTGGAAGCTTTTTCTTTTCCTCACTAAAAAAACCTGGATGGATGTTTTTGCTCATGTTTGCAATTGTACAACATAAAGTTGTATGAATCTTGCATTATAATCAGCTTTGTGGTGTTCATAAATGTAGAAATAGCAGATAAATTCATTGATAAGATGTGCTGGGCTACCTCAAAACTGTTTTTCTACATCTTTTTCCATAGTTGTTGTAGTATGTAAGAGTATTCTATACCACTGAACACTATTAGAAAAAAAGAATACATTTATTCTCATATTAAAACTTTTTATGTCAGCGTTAACAATAGTTCGTATCTGAAAGGGTTCTTCCTCTCAGTACAATTTGCATCTGATCTTCACTCAAATAAAACTCAATATACTGTCTGTATGTGGGGTGGTGTTGACAGCGTGGGGGGGTGGGGGGGGGGTGGCATGAGCTCCACTGGTTGCCCTTTTTTGCTCCAGTCTAGATCATTTTGGTGGAACAATACAACCCGATTTGGTTTACACTTTAAACCTCTCTATCTGTTAAAAAAGCAAATATAAACCCACAACTTCATATTGTAATCCTGTCTTCATGTGTCTCTGCAGGCAGTGCGAATTTAAAAGGTTTTTTTTGTGTCTTGGGGTATTTTAATGTGCTTCTTGTTTCAAACAGCTGCTGCGTTGGGAACCGAGCCTGTTTTTCCTCTTTTTGTCTCACTTTCAGCTTCTTTCCTTGGGCTGTTAACTTCTTCCTCACAGCCAGATAAAGAGGCCATATTTTCCTCCCTCACCGTGGATATGCTGCTTTATCACGTCTCATAAAAGGCAGTCGCTGTCTGCAATGTGAAATAATGTATTGCTCATCTTATGTTTCTTCCCCTTCTCGCTTTCATTCATTTCTTCATTTTAGAAATAATTTAGAATGTTGAATGTCAACTGATGTCTTCCATTTCTTTTTTCCATCTTTCTCTCACATCAGTCCCTGTACTCTTGCCTCTGAGTTAGTGTGTGTCATGCATTAGTAGCCTGCTGTAGTTGCCCCATATGCTGGTGGCTTATGAGCAGATAGCTGGAGACACTTGGCTAAGCTGAATGGAAAATAAATGGTTGTATTCAGAGCCGAGACGCAGACACAGAAATCAATCACACACACTTGTCTGAACACCACAGCTGCAACGGGATATGGGGTGTGAAAGTGTGTGTTTGAGGGAGAGGAAATGTGTGTATGTGTGTGCGCTTTGGGTGAGAATTAGCATATAAGATGTTAGTCAGCTTGTGAGTTAGCATTTGCTTTTCCAATTCTACCAATGTTCTCATGTACCGAGGATGTGTGGTAAGTGTGTATCAATTAAAAGGTGATTACTGAGGTGGCTAATAATCTGAAGCGCTGCAAAAATGTTTCCTGGCAGAGAAGAACTGAACTGTGTCAGACATCACCCATTGCTCTTTGTCCTTTCTCACCCCCTTACAAAGCTCCTTTGTGTTTAGCCTTTCATAATCTGAATGAATATAAGTATTCACTTACTTTATTAGGCATATGCAGTTACTAAGCAGCTAATCGCACGCCAGTATTTGTAGACGTGGTCAAACGCATTATTAGGGAAATTTCATATATTAGCTTAATTACCTTGACCTTAGTAAACCATCTGCAAGCCCGGCATCTTTCCAGCAGGGAAATGTTTAGACGAGATCTCGGTTTTATTGTCATATCATAACAACAGGCCCCAGATTGATGCGCACAACCAAAGTCTTTAAATAAAGGTGCCTCTAAGTGACTGGGCAGAATAGCTTCAGACTTCTGTGGGACAACGGATCTCTGGAGGGATTCTCCCCGGGTTTTAACCTTGTACCATGTCTGTATGTGTTTATGTACGTCTCACTTCTTGTTTTAATGTTTAAAGTATGTTCAACTTCTTTTATTCTTCATTATTAAATTTATATTATTCTCAATCTAAAGAAATCAGTCTCCTCGTCCTTGACAAGAAAAACGGCCATTACAGTATTGTTTAAGTTCAAGCTGATCATCAGAACGAGGAAGAATATTGATTTGAATAACTGAACTCTGTCATGGAGCTGAAATCAAATCCTATTGATTCTTCTTTTTTGGAGATGTGTTCAGTGTGGGCTGCACGGTAGAATAGTGGTTAGTGAGAAGGTCGCTGTTTGGGGCCTCAGACAGTGGCTTTTCTGTACGATTTGCATGTTGTCCCCATGTTAACATTGGTTCTCTCCAGGTACTCCGGCTTCCTCCCACCATCCAAAAACATGCATGATTGGCCATTCAATATTTTCCTTAGAAGTGAATGTTTGTGTGACTGGTTGTTTGTCTCTCTGTGTTGCCCTGAGGTGTACTCCGCCTCCCGCCCAATGATTGCTGGGATCGGCTCCAGCTACCCGCGACCCTTCCTTGCAATAAGTGGTACAGATGATGAATGGTTGGATGAAGCAGAAAAATCTGAAAAAACTGTGAAACGATTGTGTTGAAAAATCTCTGAGATTCAGGGATCTACAGTTTCTATCACCGTGTTAAATCTCTGCTACTAGCAAGTTGGATGTAATAAAGGGGCCAGTGAATGAGCACTGACTTTCACATTTGCAGGACCTTTTAGAAACTCTTTGTGGGTAAAAGAAACATTGGAAATATTTCAAACATGTTGGTGTTGGTAACTAACTTAACTAAAGGCAAAAACCAAAATTCACAATTACATGGAATACCTGCAGAATAGGCAAATAAGACTGTGTTTCCCACCTAACTGGTTTGGTTCAATGGGTATCTGGTAGAAAAGTGTTTTTTTTTTTGAGAAAGTACTAACAGAAATAATTTGAAAGCATTCAGCCATGTAGAAACCATGATGAGTGTTTCCTTTATTGTTACCATATGGGATATTGGAGCATCATCTCATAAAAAAGAGATAATTTAGCAACAATAGTGTGTAGGAGTCTTACAGGTTTAAGAATGGTTATATATAATCTGGATTCCAGTCCCCAGTGTGCCAACTGAGGTGAACCATCATCAACCCTTAGGCAAGCTCCACTGCTCTTTAGTACATTGAAAGATGGGTCAAATACTGTGTTGTATTACCTAATTAAAATTAATAAAGTAATTTAAGTAAAGATTAATTAATTTCCACACAACATCTTTATGGTCACCACTCTAAATGCTACTCGAGTACTTTCAAGCCTTTTCCTTTTTCCTTTTAGATGACCAACTTTTATATTTAGCCTAATAGCTCAATTATTGCAGTTTGTTTAGGTAGAAGAATCCTGAAATTATGTGTTGAGCAGATCTTTGGCTTTGGTCTGAAGGTAAGAGGGATAGCATAAGTCTACATAGGATTTTCAGATATTGTCAGTCTAATTGCAGAGGGGGTGGACGGCATTTGATCTTTAGTCGTGCATACATTTTCTGCATTTGGTTTGTAGAGTACAGAGAACAAAAGGAGCAAATCGCATTTTCCAAAATGTACTCTCAACACTTCTGACAATGACTTGGCTTTCAGTGACTTTATATTCACTTTCAACTATCTGCAACTACTTGCTGTCCAGATATTGATCCCTATAATCATGGTGTGGATGAATGCCTCATTGTTTATCCTAAAATGCCAACTACTTATCTGCCATTGGATCTACTCTGTCACTTGTGACAGATGGTTTGTACAGTGTTTGGAAAACGACTAGAGTTTCTAAATATGACTTTACAGATGATTGGATCAACCATCTGCATATCGCTTTCTATCATGGGCTCGACTAAACCAGTACGAGCAGCAGAGTGGAGGCATTTGATCAATGAAATTCTTGCCAAAGTTTGCAGTAGACATATCTTTTTATAGCTAAAACAGATTTATAGCTGCAAGGATGCTGAAAACATAACTAGTTAAGCCTGGCATGATCACAATCTCTTGTATCCTATAAAAGTGCAGATGTTACATATGGAAGATCTAACTGATGCAATGAACTTTAATATTTTCATCTTACATACAACTGGTGTTTTTGAGTAGTTTTTTTTTTTTTACCAGTTAGTAGTTTAGAATGCCAATTTTTCATTTATCTTGAATGCAATATCAGGGAAGTGAAATATTGACCGTATGAACGACTCTTCATGGTGCTAACCACTACAGACCTAAAGCACATAAGAATGGAATGAGAGAGAGGTGTCTTGAGTTTATGAAATTGATATAGGTGGTTACTAACATACCGTACTAGCTGTTGCTATGGTGTTACAGTTGTGTGTTAATTTTGGAGGCTGTATGTTGTTTCATGATGTACTGTAATGGTTATTACTACCGATGGAGACGATACTAACCTCAAAGACAGGAGAAGAGTTGGGTTATGGGTTACCCTACATATACATACATGCACACATATATATGGACACACTACCCCTTTGGATTTAATGGGAAAGTGTGTCAAAAATTTTGACTGGTAGTGTATATATCCTCTAAATACTAAAGACTTTAAACATGTTCTTGTCATTGTTTTTATCTTTCTTTCTTTCTTTCTTTCTTTCTTTCTTTCTTTCTTTCTTTCTTTCTTTCTTTCTTTCTTTCTTTCTTTCTT
>JBAMHX010000026.1:6057243-6075965 GCA_037177515.1 Pseudomugil tenellus
ATGAGTCTTCCTCACACACCAGAGTAAGTCATGGTGTTCCTCAGGGTTCTGTACTAGGACCAGTGCTTTTTACACTACACATGCTTCCCTTGGGTAATATTATCAGGCTAACATGGTATTAATTTTCATTGCTATGCAGATGATACTCAGAATTACTTATCCATGAAGCCCGATGAAACCAATCAGTCCATTAGGTTACAAAGATGTCTTAACATAAACATAAAGACCTGGATGACTCTAAATATTCTCCTTTTGAGCTCAGACAAGACGAGGTCGTTGTCTTGGGGCCTTGGAAACTTAAATAAATTTGCCTAGTTTTGTAATCAATCTGGATGGCATCAATTTGGCTTCCAGTACCACAGTAAGGAACCTTGGAGTTATTCTTGACCAAGATTTGTCCTTTGGCTCACATTTAAAACAAGTTTCTAGTACCACTTTTTTTCATCTACATAATATTGCAAAAATTAGGGACATCCTGTCTCAGAGTGATGCAGAAAAATTAATTCATGCTTTTGTCACTTCTAGACTGGATTACTGCAATTCTTTATTTATAGGCTGTCCTAAACATGGCCTGAAAAGTCTCCAGTTGATCCAAAATGCTGCAGCGAGGCTTCTTACGAGAACTTGCAGAAGAGATCATATTTCTCCAGTTTTAGCATCTCTTCATTGGCTCCCTGTTAAATTTAGAATAGAGTTTAAAATCCTTCTCTTTACATATAAAGCTCTCCATGACTAAGCTCCATTGTATATCAGAGATCTTATAGTTCCATATATTCCAAACAGAGCACTTTGCTCTCAGACTGCAGGTGTACTTGTAGTTCCCAGAGTCTATAAGAAAACGATGGGAGGAAGAGCCTTCGGCTACTAAGCTGCGCTCTTATGGAACCAGCTCCCACTGTGGGTACGAGAGGTGGACACCTACTCTGCCTTTAAAATCAAACTTAAAACTCTTCAACAAATACAGTTACGGATAGTCTAGCTTGACATCCCATGATGCACTGAGGACTCCCAATTATTATCTCTGCTGCTTATTTTTCATGTATTGGACAGTACTGCTGGTTCCCTAAATAAGGCTATTTTTTTTAATTGGCCGATCTCTGTGAAGCGTCTTGAGACGACATTGTCGTAAAATGGCGCTATACAAATAAAGATGAATTGAAATTGAATTGAATTGAATGTCAGAGCTCTACTGCTCCTGTGCAGCTTACCACTTTCTTAAATATACAGTTTATGGACCTGTGAGAGCTAGTGGATCAAATGTGAAATGTTTATAAGACTTCCAAATAAACTCAAAGGGAGAAAAAATGTAGAAAAGAGATGAAAATAACATTTCTGCGTTTTTTTCATATTTCTACCTCATACAAGGCAAAATAACAGATTTTATTAAATATATATTGCAATTCCACACCGGGTAATGATATTGCTGTAGACATGTGATATATTAATAAATGTGGGTTGCATGAAATTGCCTTACACCTGCAACGCATACTGTTAGTCTATAGCCGCCACAAAACAATGAGTCAGCTGCAAATATAATGGTGGCTTTAGTTTCTTTGTGATGTGATGACAAAGACGCCCCTGCAAAGTATTCATCCTTTATGGGGCTGTAAACACCTGCAAGTGCCAGAATGCATACACTTATTCAGCAGCGACTTTAAAAGAGATTTTTAAGACCTTGTATTTTTTGCAAAAGTTAAAAACACAATCCAAGTTTGTCATCAAGTTTCCCCAAAAACACTAACAGTCATTTTGTCAGCAGAGGATTAAAGTGTTCAGAATAAAGCTCTGCTGCTTGCTTTAATTTTCTACCATCAATCATTCTGTGAAGGAAGCTGTCACTGTCTTTCAAAGGGTTTATATCTCGTTTTGCAGGAAAGCACTTTATAATATCCACGGTGCCAGAAAATTGTGTCCGTGCTGACTGTAGGCGTCTCCAGCACAGTTACTAAAAAGAGATTATCTTTGGCAAAGAATTGAGCACAGTTTCTCTATAAAAAGCCCACTCCCGTGTTTGCTATGAAAACCAGAGAATAACTGGATGTAATTCCAGGGATAATATTCCTCGCTCCAGAATAATGATGTTTTCATCAGGTAGGGATTACAATGGTGCAAGTGATTTGTGTTAACTTACAGGAGATGAATGAAGCGGGTAGGCAAAGTCTTGTGCACATTAAATATTCTGTCAGTGTACAGAGATGCTATTTGCTGCAGGGTTTATGAAAACAGGAGAAAACAGATGTTTATGCTAAAGGATCCAGTCCCCAGGCACATATTCCAGATGCAGACTGGGAGCAAAACAAGCATTCAAACTATTACTTTTGCCAACTCACTCTGGGCTTATTTTTCCTGAAGACAAGAGGAAAAGTCAAACCTAACACTTAATCTTGAATGAAATAAATGTTTTATTACAAACAGGGTAATGCACCGTCATGGTTTATTTGTTGAACATCTGTGATTCACTGTGCATGCACATTTGAGTGTCTCTCAATGACAGGAACCTATTGATACCATTGGGGCAAGTCCATAAATGATTGAATGCTTCTGCTGAGGGCTGAGCATCCATACTTGCAATTCATTTTCTCTTCTCCCTCATATGCTCCATTTTCATCTCAAAACCTTCTACAGGACTCCTCTCCCTGTCTGCTTTTTCTTTTCCACTGGCTTCTCTTAATACAGGACTCAATCACTCCTTTCATTTCTTGCCCTCACACAGCCAGACAAATCACCTGCTTTCAGCACAACTCAGTGTTTCAAAATAATAACAAAATAAATATTAAATAGGAATAAAAGTGCAAGAATAAACTGTGCAAGTTAAAAATGTTCCATGATAACATATCAGTCCTTATAATTCATTTAAATGATGGAGGGAAAATCATCACTTAGTGATATTTGTTATGCAGTGTGACGACCTTCCTTATATCTGTGTCTAATATTTATTCTTTGTTTCAGGGGTGGTAGGTGGAGCATTTGTCCTGATGAAGTGCACCTGTCGTCTCCCTATACATAGGGAATTGGGCTTAATCAGAGTAAGAGGAGGAGAAGTGGCTCCTTCTTCCTCTCGCTACTTTGACACAATACCAAATAAATATTTTTGTTTTTTTAAACACTTAAGTGGTTTGGCTATTTTTGTTATGGCTTGTGAGCTGGGACCTGACAATTGGGGGTTCATCCGGGATTTGAACCCGGCACCTCTTGCTGGGTCGTGACAGCAGGCAGACATATAATGCCATGAGCTATGATACACAACATCCAATTTGTCCATTGGCCACTTTTTCTATATAAACCTATTCATTTTTTTACATAAATCTTTATTTAGGCAATCACAATTCTGTCACGAGCTCTGGAGGATGTGGACCCAAATGCATGCAAGAAGGCAAGAAGGACAGCCAGAGTGCAGATGAACTTGACTTATTGTCACAGGACTTAAACATGACTTACCCAAAAACCAGACTTATAAATCATTGACTTAACAGACTAGAAACACACAGACTTAACGCAACTAATGAACCAGCAAACATAACAGAAATAAAAAAAACTTAAATACAACTGAACTAGTGAGGACACAGGTGAACACAATGAACAATCAAAAAAGGTGAAATTAATGAAGATGTGAAGCAAAACCAGAAACATAGGGAAAAACAGGAAGACTACAAAATAAAACAGGAAACCAAAAACGCCCACATGAAGTCCAGATCATAACACAATATCCAAATCATGACAAATTCAGTGCGTTTAGGCCTGCAGACATGGTGAAGGCGGCTTGTTGAAGATTAAACTAAGCTTTAGAATAAGAGAGAAATATAAATTTTATTTATTTATTTATTATTTATTTATTTACTTTATTTTATTTTAAAAGTTATTTGAACATAGTATGGTTGTTGGTGCCAGATGGGATGAGAGAATGGCCAGATAAAGAGAAAGAAATCCAATCAACAGCAGCTGTCTGAACAAAAATATTAATCAATATCAGAAGTAAAGATGAATCCTTCAAAGTACTGTAGGGGACAAAGTTACTCTGAGCAGAATGGTTGTAGAAGCACCACTTTTATTCAGAAATGAATTTGCAATCACACAAAGTTATCAGAGGGAAAGGCCCCTCTCTCTCAGGCAGGCCAGCTTTTATACTCTTGGTGGGATATATTTAGAACCTGAATCAGATACTTGTGACTATACAAGGATTAAACAGATGTCTGATATTAATAAATTCTATGTGGTCAGCCTGTACTAGACACTCTGGTCAGACAGTGGAGGACATTTCCATATAAGTTCATTTGGGACATTTGGGACAGATTTCTGTCCTACAGTACACAGAGAGTCTCTCCCCCCTCTTTTTACTTCAGATGTGTGACTCTGCAACTTTAATTCAATTTTTAAAAAAGCTTGAGGGACTGGACCAATAAGATCAATTATGAGATCCAGCATCAGAACCACTGTATCATAGTAGTAACCCCCTGACCTGATGAAACTTTGTACACAAGACAAGGAGTCAGAAAAAAACACATGAAAGTATGATTCAAAATGTGAAATAGAGCAACAGGTGATTAAAAACTAGAGGTTTTCAGAATGTGGCACTACTTTCCTCTCATTCCTCCCACACAATGGAATTCACAGCACTGGCTTTAGCTAACTTCACAGTTGCACCTCTATGGAGACGGTAGTGCTCCTGGATACGGTGTGTAAAAGCAAAATGTGTGTCTTTTAGCACTACATCCACATTGCCTGTGGTTGTACATTGTAAGCATGTCCAAGTTTGACTTGGTAGGCCCACTCAGCTCAGCAGGGTGGCTTGTCGAAGAGACTTGAAGCAGGACCAAGTTGTTTAATTTGTTAAAAAGACACATTTCTGACCTTGCTTTTGTGTCAAACTTATTTGGACATGCAACAAACACTGCCTAATTGGTCCATCTAAATTGTTCCAAGGAGTGAATATGAGTGTGAATGGTTGTTGGTCTCTTTGTGTTGAGCCTATAAATCATAAATCCTATAAATATTTTCCCAAAGTAAGATGTTTTTTTGCTGTTAACTTTGGCCTACTGCCTGTTGGGTTGACATTACCAAGTAGGTGCAAGTTTATTTGTATATGTGTTTGTTTGATATCTGACCTGCATATAAAGTCTCTATAGCTCAAATGCTTCTCCTATCCTCTAGCTGGCTTAGCCTCTCACTTCTCCTTTTACACTGATTGAATTGCTTTAGATGAACTTCTTTGCCTAATTAATTGCAACATTCTTAAAAATAGGTTTGACAAATCTGGGAGTTTATTTCCAATCTGTCCAAAAACAGAAAAGGTCATTTGTGGGTCATTATTCTGCCTTTGCTATGGCCTTGGTTTGACCTGTGTGGCAGTAACTTTCTTCACCCCACACCTCAATGTAGCGAGGCAGATTGGAGACATATTGGCCCTCAGCATGACTTATGTAACTCACAGCAGGCTCCAGCACTCACACACAAATACACAGAAAGAAATTCAAAGACAGAAAAGAAGACAAGAGTGAACGGTGTGTACATTTGCAAATGTCTGTGCGCACGTGTATGAAAGAGACAGATCTGTGTACTGTTGCAATTGTTGGTGAGCAGTGAGTGCAGTGAGGGTCTCAGAAGACAGCGCAAGAAGGATTAGAAGACTGCCAGAGCTCTGATCTACACACAGTGTAATACTAGACACTGTCTTCCCTCCAGTCACACACATACACACAAATGTGCACTCACTCAGCAGTGGGGCCAATTGGGTTTAGTTTGATTATAAGTATCCAAGCATCCTGTGAAATCTGGAGAAAGACATTTTGGCATCACAGGGCCCATCTGTGGGACAGAGAGTGGGGACATCTGTCCATTTGACACACACACACACACACACATCGAGTGAAATTCATCAAGGAAACAGTGAGATGACACCAAGAAATGCTACAGAAGAGTGTTTCCCTGGTCTCTGTGTGTGAGCGTGTGTGTGTGAAAGAGAGATTTTTGCAGAATGTGTGTGATCTACTGTTTAGATTTCTCATTTAGAAGCACTAATATACACAAAAATGACACAGACTTGAGGGTGTGTGACTTGTATAGCAACACCTTACAGGTATGAACCTCACCTTTAAACACGCTTTGCTCATAAAATATTCTATAATTGTTTTTAAGCTGCATAGTATATTTAACATTTATCATTATTAAGGGAAGGGATAGTTATTAAATTGCTTTTGTGTCACTAAAAAACAGTTTTGCCATTTTCAAACCATGCATGGTTTGTTTAACTGATGTACAATCTGTTGCTTTGCAGGCTAACAATAGAAACCTCATATGAAATATCTTCTTTATTGCACTTTATAGATAATTTTTTTAAAAAATAAATTACATCAAACATGTTGGACTAAATGCAACCAGTGTAACAATCTTGTAGAAACAGTAACAATTCTTTTGCTACATAACCAGCAACTTTAGCTAAGGTGACAGCTAGCCATTGTTGTTTTGAGGCAGTAGTGCCAGTAAATTCACCAGTTTCACCAGTTTTGTGGTGTTTAGCTTATGTTTAACAATATAAATTTTACCACCAAGAAAATAAAGTTAACACATGGATCTTGCACATAAATGCTGTCCTCTCTGCGGTTTGGTTATCGGAGAGAAGCTCACAGTGGGGATTTTCTTTTTCTTGCTTTCCATTTTGGATGTTATCCAAACACACAGGCTGATTCAATTAAATGTCAACAGTAATGAAATGCTTATTCAAGAAAACAGCTGGTAACTGATTTCTTAAACTGCACAATCAACGAGCAACATTTCTGGCAATCTAGCAACTAGCATGCACAGCTGTATGCTAGCTGGTCGAACACAACCTTATACAATTGGTTCCATCTACATGTGTTTAAATATTGGAACTGATATTATTGGAATAATCAAGCAGGTGTTTCATTGTTCATGTTTTTTAACTGCAGATTTTAGTTGGTTTCCTTCTTCAAATGAAACAGATCTCAGTTTCTGCACAAACTTGTCAATGACTCATTCATTTAAGACAGATAAGTGCAAGCAGGAAATATAAAAACTGCAGGGCCGTGGCCCCTGATGACCAGAAAGTATATGACATGCAGTTCTTGTCCACCAATAAATGTTCATCGTTTGTAATTGCTAATTTAATATGATATAATAATATTTATGATTAAACTGAACACTGTTAGGTTATTTTGCAAGATCCTGTTCACACTGCAATATATTATTCATACAGCTGAAAAGTTCTTTTATGGATAGAGAGTATAAGCTATAAATGCAGATTGTGTGCAGAGACACACCTCTGGCAGGTCCCAGCTTCCCTAATGCATCCTATTTTTAATAAGAATCTATCATCGGTGAAAGGAGGAAGGAGTGAAAGAGGCAGGGGGAGAAAACTTTAGGAATGGCAGACAAAGAAAAGTGTAAGTAGTAAAAGGAAGACTGTCTGACAAAGACATAGAGTGAAAAGTGAGAAATCGACCAGCATACAGAGGGAGGGAATAAACAGACATTTGAGCAGTTAATTCTCCTGTTCCTACTCCCCTCTGCTTTTATGACAGACATCCTCCTCTCCTTTATTCTCTCACTGCCTGTTTTTGTCTCCAATCAAACTGGATGTCAGCAGAGCCAAAACTGATTCTTGTCGTCCTGAAAAAGACAGATTTGTGTCAGTTCAGATGAGCCGGACCAACAGGGAGTCTGATGGAGCTATTTGTTGATTTAGTGTTAAACCGCAGACTGTGATAAAAACATCTTCCTCTGAAAGCCCACACATGCACTCAAGAAAACATCTGAACAGAATGTTTTTTTTTTAAGGAATGTGGCAGGAGATAGTTTTAACTTAGTTCAGTCTGATTTATTTCTTTACACCATATTTTTGCAAATATATTTTCAGTTATAAGAATAAAGTATTTTAGCTTTGTCTACAGCATTTGGCAATGTTTTCTCTTTTTTCTTACTTTTTTTGTAGGATTTTTAGTTCATTTGGGAGGCAAAACATGATTATTTCTCCTTGAATACCTTTTAATGAAATATTTTGAGGGCTGTTGTCTCTTGTGGCTGTTGTTCTTCCATTTACTTGCATTTCATTATTTGTTAAATTTGTCAAATTCCGTAATATTAAAGGTTTTTGAAAGTATTTTAGTTGATACTTGGTTCAAAATTCCTGAGCAAAATCCCTGTTTTCATCTAAATCACAATTAGAACAAAAAGCAAAGTATAAATTAGAAAGCTGACATAGAAAGAAAACCGTTCTACTGGATATTCTGTTTTGTGTTACTTTCTTTTCCATTTTACACATTTTATATGTGAGCAATGTTCCATTTCACAGTGCAATGCAAAGCATTATACAAAACTGCATGAATTATTGTAAATGATGCCACAAACATGACAAACACCAGGAGGAAGCAATTTCAACACGTATAACGCGAGTTGCAGCTGTCCCCCCGCTGTCATGAAACAAGACAATGACAAGCACAGGCCACAGAAAATACTTTCCTATCATCCCTAGAGCAAGCAGCTCTAAACAATACCTCAAACTTGGACTCTACCCTACTCCCCACCCACAAACATACCTACACCGCTCAACAACACCGGCAATCTGCTGGGCTCAGCGGCAGGAGGGAGCTGGGTTGTGACAAATCAGCTGAGACCCTGACAGTCAACTTCATGCCCGGCGATAATGAGCTCCCGCCGGAGACTGCTCTCTACTGGAGGGAGTGGTGACATGGAAAAACGCAAATGAGCTTAAAAAGAGAGAAAAAACAACCAAATAAAATTTAAAGTTATCTTCTTTGTGAGAAGGATGTTGGAAAAAAAATAATGGAAGGACAAGGGGAATGTGGAGAAGAGGAGTGAAATTAAGACACACAGATGGGCAAACAAACATGGAGGAGATGATGAGCACGGGAGTCTCTGTGAAGGCCTGGAGAGTGTGTTGGATGTGCATGGGGATTAGGCATTGCTGGATTTGAGCACATGGTTTCCAACACTGCCTAAGCCTTCTTTAGTGTAGGAGGAAGCTGCAACATCTATGCATAGAGCTATAATATGTTCAGCAGGAGCTGGAGGAGTTCATGTGTGCATTAATCTATAGAGACAAAAAGATGTCGTCCAAGCCGGCATGACGTAGCTGGGAGGTGGGGAAGTTAGCTGTATCCAGGAAGTTTGAGCTTGATTGAAAGCTTTTCACACCAAACCAAATTATCAAGCTGCCATTAAGTAGAACCAGACAACTGAGGTGTTAAATCACCCTTAATTTAATTAAATACAGTCAATTCGTATCTGCAACACAAAAGTTCTTTTAATCCACATCTGACATCAAGTTAAGTTCTTATAGAATATATAGAAAAAACAGCTGCACATGAACAATCTTAGACGTTCTGATCCAATAGCCCTGATGGCATTTTTAAAACATTATTTTTTCTGTTTTCCTGCTTTGAAACAAAACTGACATTTGATATTTGTCTCTGCGTTAAGACGAATCAGTTCATGCAAACGGATGCACTTTGTCATCTTTTTCTTTTATCTGAATGACTTTTTAAAAGGAAAAGTTGTGTTTTTATTATAATTTTGCTTTGGGTAAAGGTAAAATCAAGTTTATTTTATTGCTGTACATGAAAAGTTGATTCGAAACATAAAAAAGGAGTAAAATGTGGAAATAAAAACCTAAAACTGAATTCTTGTTCAGACTTTAAACCAAAGGAGTAAAAATATTCAAACTCTGCTGTGATGATTGATCATTTGGAGCTTACAAAACAAAAGGATTAGAAAATATTTTTAAATGTATTTAATTGTTCAAGGTGCTTCAATACATAGATGTAAGTTTTATTTTGCAGCAACCTTTTTATTCTGAGTGTGTTAAAGACAACCACAATTTCACGGTAAGGGGTCACAAATTGGCTGAGTTGCACTAAAGACATCACTTTTTAAATCATATTAACTATTTTATTTGGCATTTGGTTTCATGAGGTGGAGAGTAAGACATGAAGTGCAAAAATGCCAGTAGGGCACCAGAAAGCAGAAGGATCTGCAACAAGAAGAACCATGAAAACAAAAGCCCAAACCTGATGAGGGACAAACTGATGTGGGACAAGATAAAAAAGAAGAAAAAACTACAATGATTTACCACAATAAACAAAGTATAAGGTGAAGGGTCCCTTATAAGGACAAATGCTGTGTTCAAAATGTTCAATGCTTATTTCCCTCCAGTGTTACCTGTACTGGACTCAATAGCAGGTTGAGCTAGAGAGCCACTGGTTTATTTTTATTATTATTATTATTAAACCGTCATGAAACTGACACTGATAAACTGCACATCTACTCTATTTTAGTTGCATTGTTAAACTACACACTTATTAGCATGAGAGGTAAATTATTATTACTTTTATTTGTTTTTAAAAAATTTTATGATAATGTATTCACAATGCTGTAGCTTACAAATATTTAAAGGGCAGGCTGCAGTACAATTTATCCTTAATGTGTGTTGTGTGATAGTAAAAGTAGTGGAGATGGTGGACCCAAATGCTGGCTGGAGGAATAGGCAGCCGGAGCCAGGAAATAAGATTAAACTTATTTATTCATCCAACACAACACATGAAAGCTAAACTTAGACCATAATCTAAGGACCTGAGTCGTACTACAACAACAACCTACCACTACAATAAATTAACTAAGGATTCCACAGTGAAACAGAGAGTACGTTCCCAGGGAGTATTGATACCAAAAACACAACAAGACACAGGTGAACCTAATAACCAAATGAAACCAGGTAAACTAACGAACAGAAGCAAAACCAGACACCAAGAACTCTACAACAAAAACAAGAAAGCAACAAACAAAACCAAAAGCTGAACTAAAAGACAAACTGTAAAGTAGCAGCAAACATTTAAAACAGAGTGAATTTTATTCAAACCAAAAAATATGTATATATGATGAAATAATCTCTCTAATTGTCGCTAATGTTGGGCCTATCATTGTGTTTCTATGACATAACATTTATAACATTTCTAAAAACTGCAATTTGGATATGCAGGTGTTTCCATTGAGCAACATTGAGCAGAGAATTGCAGCACACGCATTGTTATCACAAAGTATTATGTTGGGATTTTCAATCTGCTGGGATGAATTTGTTACAAATTTTTAAAACCCTGCCCCCCCCCCCCCTCCCCCCCTATTATTTTTCTTTCTAATTCATTGTAAAACTGCATTTTCCGGTTGTTTACGCCATTCTATGACATTTTAATCAGTCACATATATTACTATGTAATGTATATACAAAAAAAGTATTTCCATTACACTTTTGCAATAAACGTCTTTATCGAAACATCTGAAAAACTACCTGACGAGAGAGTAAAAACTTTTAGCGATATTTGAGAGCTTTTTATTTTGTGTGTTTCTTTTAGCGGGTTTCTATTGCGATATTTAGGTTTTACGCAAATCTAGAAGTAATGAAAGCACACTTTATATGAGATTTTTAACTGCAATCTTTCTTCGGGAGTCTTACTGTATTTGCTTTTATGCATATTTCCATACATTTTGAACAGTTGTACTATGAAAATCTCCACAGCATGATACTGCTACCACCATGCTTCCAGCATCGCATCCATCAAGCAATAGTGGGTCATTCTTCCCAACTTGTCTAATATCTGAGTTGCAGGATTTTTCTGTCCTACCACTTAAATCTGTTTGTCTCTTTGCCTCTACTAAAACCCAATATTTGTTTGTGTCACTGACATTTAATCTGCTTTCAGAGAACATAAAATTGTTTCTCCTCCCGTTCTATTTATTACAACAGATAGATGCTATTTGGCTTCAAAAGGGAGATGAGATCCTTCAAACATCATGGCTAAAAGTGGTAGCATCAGCTTGTAATTGGTAGCAGATTTCAAAATCATGTTGAGAAAAAAGGAGTAATCAGATTTATAGCAGGAAAATAAGTAAAAAATATTAGGTTGTTGCAAGAAAAGTTGTGCTCCTGAGACAGAGGGACAGGACGGTGGAATAAGAGAAGATGAACAGCAACTACTGCATGAACAATGGGAGGAGAAAAATAGAAGGGGAATGGCTGCCGTATGCCATGCAATGATATTTCACTAAAGTCTAATTTTGTCTGTAAAAGCTGTTCAACCCCACCATCACCACCACAATCACCACAACCTATCCCCCTCCCCTCCTTTCAGAGTGATAGTTGCCTTGGCAACAGTGGCAAATCTTCCTTTTCTCAAACAGATGTCCCATTTAGTTGGAAATTGGAATGTGTAAAAAAAAGCCCATGAGATGCAAATTATTTCAAAGTTCTCCGGTGGTGAGCAAGAATAGAGGGGAGGGTGAGGGGAAGAGAAAGAGAGAAAAGGGAAAAAAACAAATCTTCCTTTGCTAATTTGCTGTTTTAGGATGTGAATCATGGAGATTAGCATCCTGAACCACTTGCTCTGGATGCTCTGGCTAATCTCCATGATGATACTTAATGAGGTGGAAGATAAGGTGGCAGGGTGACTCTGTTTTCTGCGACCTGGATGGGGTCGGGGGAGGCTTGAATCTGTCCCTTTCTCTCTGTCCAATGCAAAAAGATTCTGCTTGACCTTTAATACAAAACTCTTTGTTGTCCTGTTTCATTTTTGCACATAATTTTCTACATCATGCATTTTAATAGCTTACCTAATGCTGTATTTAGTCATAACTGAGGATCAATAATTTATTATTTGAATAGCTTAAATTTTTGCCATCTGGTTGAATTAATTACTCCTCTTTTAGGCCAAAAACATTGAAATACTTTAAAGACTAATCTGGCTGGAACAAGAGACGACTGGCAAAATGTAAATAACATCATGCTTTCCTGAAACTTATCCAACCCAGTGATAAAAAAAATCCACTCAGCCTAGAAACACACATATTTCGCATTGATATTCATCAATCAAATTGACAATTTACTGTGATGGCACACACACAGGGCACGCCATAATAGTCTCAATAACTCTGAATATGTAATACATCCAAGTATTAGATACATCAAGGTCAATCCCGCTTCCAGTTTAGGTAAGATCTCTAGTTAGGAAATGGACTTCTAGGGAGGACACAATATCCTCAAACAGCGTTTTGAATTGTGTGAACCAAAAACAAAACTACTAACAAGCAGACTCAATGGTGCTGCTCCAGGAACCTGAACATCATTGCTCCATTGATGAAATGTTGTGTTAGTTAATGTAACATTGACAACAACTTAAACACTATAAATGTTCTTTTTCCTCAACTTTTCCAAGGTCTGGCCAAAGGAAATCCAGACATCCCTCTTCCAACTGATTTATTCTAACTTCTCCTGGAAAATCCTGAGGTGCTTCCAGGCCAGAAGGGGTTTCTAATTCCTCCAGAAAGTCCTGGGTTTGTCCCAAGGTTTTTCTCCAGTTGGGTATGCCCAGGAAGAAGAGCAGTAAGCATCCTAATCAGATGCCTAATCCATCTCAGCTGTATCTCTTCAATGCAGAGGAACGGCAACGCTTCTCCAAACGAGTTTCTCGCCTAAAATACTGAATGCAGCAACCCTGCAAATTAAATTTCCTTCAGATGCCTGAGTCTTGTGAGCACAAGTAAAGACTAAAATATAGGCAGATCAATGTATTGAACATTTTACATTTGTAGCATAATTCATACTCCAAAGAAAAAGCTCCAACCCGGATCCAGCACTCCACTGTCTTTCAAGTTGAGAACCGTGCTTTCAGATGGAAAAGGCTGGCTTTCACATTGCAAGCCATTTCAGAGTATGTTGAAGATTGTGGCTTAAATGAGCCAATAGAACCACATCATCTGGAAAGAGAAGAGACGTAACTCTGAGATTTCAAAACCAGTTGCCCATATCTTCCTGCCTACACCTTCAAATCCATAAACAGAATAAAACAGATGCAAAAACACAAACTATGTGAGAGTTCCTTTGTACAAATTGTGTGGAAACAGCTACAATTGTGGTTATTCAGAGACTTAATAATATAATATTACTTACTTTTCTCTCCTCTGTTGGATTAGTTTAGTTAGTCTGCAATTACAATTATCAGAATAAATTAATTATTAATGAAAGAAGTAGTTGGTTTGATCACTCTGTTCTAAGACTCTAAGACAATTCACTTTCATGCTATTTTTTTAAAGAGATTTGTTTTAAAAAGTGGTTTCCCTGCATGCACTGAACTCTTTCTGTTATGAGTATTCATGGCAGCGGAAACATGCATACACTGATTACACTCTCACACATTGGGGAAACAGAGGGTTCAGAAGAGGCTCCTTCAAGTAATGCAAACTGATAAAACTGTTAACTCTCTGGAACATTATGATTGCTTAACCAACAATGTTAAAGCTTTCTCTCCAAGTTTTAATGAAGTATTTCATTCAATCATTTGTCTGAGTTTCAAAACATGCTCTTCAACTTGATCATTTTATTTTTATGAATTGTTCCCTAACTCTGTGACATTATAGTAATTTCTGTCATCTGTGCTATTAATTATTTATCAGTAATGCAGTTCAGACTGAAATATATTGAATGCATTAAAGACTTTATGTGATGTTCTTTAATTTTGTGTTGGTGTCCATATTTCTCACTTGAGAGTCAGTATGCTAAGCAGAACAAGTTACTTTGGGGTGGATTTAATAAGAAGCCTTTCATGCTTCTTAAATGATCATTTTCTCTCCAAGATATTAAATAGTATTAAGTACATAAGGCAGTGTCAGTATCAAGTTTAAAATTCTAGTATTGTGACAATAAGTGCAAAAGACAGCTATTGCAGTTTATTGGGCTATAAAAATAAAAGTAACATGCATGTGTGTAAGAGAAAGAGAGAGAAAGCAAGTGAGGGTTTTCAGTGCATGTAATGTAGAAGCAGAGAGAAGGGCGTGGATGAACATAAGGATGGAATCACTTTAATTCAGTTTTTCCCCCCACACATTGACAAAGCCACATGCCTTGGGGAGGAAAGTCATGTGTGAAATGGAGGAAGATGCCCCATAGCATCCTATAACACACAAGCACACACAAATGCTGACACGCACATCCACCCATGCTAAAGTTTTGGCCCTTGGGGCCATTTAACAGGTAATTTAAAGAGAAATCCCTCCAGGGAAATGACACAGTAAATGTCCTCTCATCTGCTCTTCCTCCCTCCGTAACAGTTTATTCAGCTACTGCAGGCTGCCAGCATTAAGAGGGTAAGATGAAACTGGAGGGAAGCAGGCAGACAGAATAAGGGAGGAGAAGGGGGGTGTAAGAGAGGGTGGGAAAATGAAAAGTGTTACATTTTTTTTTATTTCCTCATTTTTCTTTTGCCAATCCTGTTAAAGAACAGTTTTCTAATGTTTATTGTTTGCAGGCTACTTTATTTTGCTCTTATGTGGATGAAGGTGTGAGACAGAGAAGCAAAGAGAGGGGAGAGGGAGGCAGACGGGGGGAAAGACCTGGGGGGATGAGGATCTCTGTGAATCAGATTTTTTTTTTATGTGAGGAAACCCAGAAAGCCTGAATTCATTTTTTAACTTGGAGCATGTTGTACAGGAATCATAACAAATTATGGATACGTGACGTTACAAAACCTAGTAGGCTGTGCTCTAGTTCCACCTGCAGCAGCTTGCAGATAAGAGACTTGTGTCTTAAAAAAATATCAGACCTAATTTAAAATAGCAAAATAAAAAAGGTGATGTGTCCATATTCACCCAAATTCAGCACTTCTGGCAGATATTTATGCATTTCTGCATGTTTAAGCTGTGTTGATTAGGACACTGCAACATCTTTAAACTACTCAACTGGTTTTTCTTTTAGCAGTTTGCTTCAGGTTATTGGCCTGGTGGACGGTCGCTCATCCAGTCTCAGGTCTGTAGTGGAATGAAATGAGCTTTGGTCTCACATTTGACTGTGTTTAGCATCATTGATCTTCATCATATTAATAACGAAATGATCACAGGAGCCTCATGGTTCCTTCATCGTATAGGTCACTTTGTTTTTCTGGGTGATTAGACGAGTCCTGCTTGTGGCGATTGGTTCAACATATACATTCATGACCAATGTGCAGCTTTATTGTCTGCATATCCTAATAGGTAATTTTTATTTTATTTTACTTTAACCATTTGGTCAGTGTTTGCATTTTTGTATTAAATCTAAGGCATCAGCTTAAATTAGAGATTGTAAAGAAAAAAACAGCTGTGGGTTAAACACTTATCTTAGTGATATATGTCTTCAATACATGGTTGTATTTCATCTTGGACTGGAGTCACATCTATCCTTTGAAACTCCAAAGTGTAAAAAACCCACAAATTGTTTTTAATGGACTAAGACTTAGTCATTTTTCCCTCTTCATCATTCAAGTCTTTGTCTGAAGTTTTTCCTCAAAGGAGGAAGTACAAAGAAAACTCCAAAAGCTCAAGCGAGACCAACGGTTACTTTACACCAATGCCATCACCACCATCATTAAACTCATTATCATTAAAGAAAAAGCTTGTTGTGCTGCCGTTGCCTCTTCTTTCTACCCCTCCCTCTTCCTCCTTTACTTTTACAGTAGCCATGAAAACATCCAGTTAATTAAAACAGGCGAGTCACTTCCATTTCCTGCTCATCAGCGAGGACAAGCTATCAAACACCAAGCGTGGAGTCCATCTCTGTCAAATGAGAGCAAAGGAATAGAAGATGGAGGAGGAAAGAAAAGAGGGAGGAGGAGGAAGGAGGAAGAAAAACGATCTCTCTTCATCTCTTTAGTTTTTGATGAGCTTTCTTAATTGGGCCACTATAGAAGGAGAAATGAATCCTCAATAATTAAAAAATCTAATTAAGGAGTCTTTTGCATCTCCATCCTTAATTATTCCACACGGAGCAGCGGGGAGCGATACATTTTTGCTGTTTTTCATTTAAAGAAGAAAACGAGGTCTCTGGCTTTCTCTCCCCTGTCACTCGGCACAAATCCCCCATCAACAAATGGACTACTTTGTCTCCATCCCAGTGTGAGTCCGTGAAGCCATCCGTCTTCTCTGCTACTACAGGATTCCTCAGAGACCATCATAGCAGACATTTAAAGAGATTTAATATATAAAAGCGAACATATACAAGCATCTTCCCCTTATCTTGTCTTGTGCGCAAGACATTTAATTTTTTACTCATTTTCAACATTTTCTCAATTCTGTCTGAAACCTTTTGGAAAAAAGTAAATACTTAGAGATAAACATCAAAACAGCTTTTCTTTGTTTGACCAATGACTTCACCTTAAAATACACTCGTGTAGAATCTGGAGTCAAGCCTCTAACCCCATTAGTTTCAAAATTATTATGGCTGCCCCCTAAAATTCAATTATTCAAAGCATCTGTCAGCAAGCCCTAAGCCACATAGGCACCCATCAAGCCTTTACACATCAGCTGTTTGCCTGAAAAAAGGATGGATTTGGGCTTTCATTATTGCTTCACATAAAAAAAGACAATATTACTACACATCAAACTGACATTTGTATGAAAGCCTGGTTGAGCTCAAAGCGATAAATTCCTGCTGTTGTTTAAAACCTTAAAAAACACTTGAAATCATGGACAAACTTTTTCTTTTAACATCATGTCATTATTAAAGGAAAACTAAATAAAATATGAGAAAGGAAAGTATACCTCTTGACCCAAACAACTCGCAGATATTAATTCTTTATGTAACATTTACAGTTTCATGGTTGTACAGGAATTTTGACTCTTGCTTCTTTATGGTGTTGCTGCAGTTAAAGCATCAAACATTCATTTATTTCCAGAGGAACCAACTTTGCTTGGGGTTTTGAACAGTTTTTGCTACACTTTGATTCTTTTCCACTTTCCATTTGGTGTAGCTCTGCTGCTGTCTGGTTGCACAAAATATTTTTAGCTACTGTGGTGGCAAAAGAGGCCCACATCATCAGCCCTTCACTACCGTGCTTGACAGCTGGTACGTGATGCTTGTGTTGATATGATGTGTTTAGTTTTTACGATAATCAGACGTATTCAATTTGGTCATATATGTCTAAAGGTCATTATTCAAAGTTAATTGTGGCTAGATCAGTGGAACTTCAGTTCAGTTGTATTCATACAGTGCCATTTCATGTCTAATTCATGATAATAGTTCATACAAGCTAACCCCAAAAAAATGCTCACTTTCGGAAACCAGTGGATTGCATTAAAATCTTTTTTATTGCTGCTATAATTTTTTTTTTGTTTTTTTGGCCTCTCCCTGAGCTGCCACCTTATTGTGGTGGAGAGGTTTGAGCATCCCGAAGATCCTAGCGGCTATGTTGTCGGGGGCTGCATGCCCCTGGTAGGGTCTCCCATGGAAAACATGTGTCTAGAGGAGGGGCTCGGTCGGGCCAAGCCCGGCCGGGGACCCTGGTGGTCCAATCCCAGGTTGCAGAAACTGGTTCTAGGGACGTGGAACGTCACCTACCAGGCAGGGAAGGAGCCTGAGCTTGTGCGCGAGGCTGAGTGGTTCCGACTAGATATAGTTGGAGTCACCTCAACGCACTGCTTGGTTTCTGGAACCAATATCCTTGAGAAGGGTTGGCCCTTGTTCCACTCTGGCGTTGCTTTCGGTGAGAGGCGCCGAGCAGGTGTGGGCATACTACTTACCCCCCGGCTTGGAGCCTGTACTTTGGGGTTCGCCCAAGTGGACGAGAGGGTAGCCTCCCTCCGCCTCCGGGTGGGGGGACAGGTCCTGACTGTCATTTGTGCTTATGCACCGAGCGGCAGTTCAGAGTACCCACCCTTTTTGGAGGCCCTGGAGGGAG
>JBAMHX010000026.1:6076065-6087631 GCA_037177515.1 Pseudomugil tenellus
CCTCCGCAGGGTGGCTGGGCTCTCCCTTAGAGATAGGGTGAGAAGCTCTGTCATCCGGGAGGGACTCAGAGTAGAGCCGCTGCTCCACCACATTGAGAGGAGCCAGATGAGGTGGCTCGGGCATCTGGTTAGGATACCTGGACGCCTCCCTGGTGAGGTGTTCCAGGCACTGTTGCCCCCGCGACCTGACTCCGGATAAGCGGAAGAAGACGGTACCGTTTCTGACCTCAAGTGTGAACTTATAGGAGCATCTTTCCAACTACTTTAATATATGCAGCACAGACGGGAAATATAACGGAGATGAGCAATTCTACTCCCAAGTTCCATGAGTGAAGAGAAGAAGCAGAACAGCCCAAAGAAAAGGATACTGACAGATGTAGGAAATACACTTTCCCAAAAAAAAACAAAAAAAAAAACAAAGAGGTGCTGCAATTGGCAGGATAAACAAACTAGCAAAACTCAGGATGGAAAGGAGAACAGTGAACCACAACGTATTTAAAGTCCTTCTGAGGAACCTAATGATGAGAAAGGAGCAGGTGTGCTGATTAGCAAATGAGAACCAGATGAAAATGATGGAGCAGGACGTAAACACAAAGCACATAAAGGGGGAGGTTCTTTTCAACTTTCTAAGTGGTTACTTTGACACCACAATAAAAAAAATCTTGTTTTTTTTCCCCCTCTTCAGGACTAAATTCAGCCAAGACACATCGCTACAGCGTCATACTGGTTATATGCAGGCACTGATCTCACTTTGTTACACCAATTTGACTCTTCACACCTACTGCAGTTCCTCTCATGATCAGTTATTTTGCTCATGAACAAATGTCACGTGAGACCATCAGTGGATGCATTTCCATGACAGTTTTTGCTAAGTAAAAGAGATATTTGTAAAGTTTTCACAAACAACAATTGCAACTTGTTTAGCACATAAGCTGCAGTTTTAATAAAATGTCGCCTGGCTGATGAATTTATAGGAGAATTGCAGCTCATGCAAGGCAGTGACATAGCATTATTTTGGTTTTTCTACCTCCTGCAAAAAAACTGCCATGAACTTCTTTCTCATTTCCCTTTTCTTTTCTGACTTGTTTGCTCAATACTGTACCTTCTTTACTGGTCACATGACCTACTATGTCAGGTCTGGGATATATTTCTTAATCCAAACATGTGAAAAAAACATTTTATTAGAACATTAAAATATAGGTGTTTATATTTTTATTTTATAATTCTATAAGTGATGAAAATACAGCTAGTTTCAAATAGAGCATAGTTTAGTGGCCTTTAATTGGCTTTATGCACAGCCTCACTATTTCCCGAACTTAAGACAACTCATTTGTTTCCTGTTTTTCATTACGGGATGAATTGATTAATCAGGTGTGTCTGACTTCAGTAACCGCAATGGCCAGACACACCTAGATTAATCAGCCTTATGGGAAAGCCAGGAAAAAGCCGAGGTCAGGATCCTGGGTCAGCTGCTAAGTGCTTCATATGCAAGTGCAGGTTCTACATCTTGTCAGCGTTAACTTTGCCATAAACACTTAAAAATGATCAAAGAAGACGGAGACAGAAGCTAATCACGAGTCTTTATATTACAATACAAAAATCACTGCTTCCAGACTCAACCTGCATGATGCTTCCAACATTTAATGTGCATCGTTTAATTTCTTCTCACCTGTTCTGCCTTGATTTTCTACCGAGCTCTCTCCCATAAATGGCCAAGTTTAGAATAAAAGAGCATTATTAGGTCGACATGTTACTAAATAGGCTTAAATTGACAACAGTGCACCGGATATGGACAAAGGTCAGTGATGAAAAATATTCATTGTTAAAAAAAAGAACGATGTTCAGATGAAGAAATCTTTTCATTTGATTTTTGATCCTTCTGAACAGTGCAACACAATGACGTTAGGAAAAATAAATATATGCACTAGTAATATGTCATAAAAAGTAAATTTTCTATCTGTAAACTAATTAGATGTTATACTTGATTTTTTCATTTTTAAACCGTCTCTTGTTTAAGAAAATAGCCCCCGACACACACACATACACAAATCATTTCTATTTAAAATTAACACACATAGAAGAATTAATTATTTTCATTGAGGCTTTTGTCAGAAAGGATGTTTTTACTCCTCTTCTTGTCAGACGTGAGTTTGTTCTTAATTGGCTTGTGATGAAAAAAGACTGCACCGAGCAAGAAGCTCATATTGGTGTCTGCATTTGTGCTGATAGAGGAGCAAATCCATGAGTGTGTGGAGCTGTGCGTCCTGGCCATAAAGCTCATTATTAATAATGACTCAGATGTCATTTGCTAAGGTTGCCAGATTGGTCTCTACTGCTGAGAATCTAAGTTGCTAAATTATGAGTAGAGACTCTTTCTGAGATGCTGAACAAAGTTCTGTTCTACATTACCAGCTGGTGGACTTATTAAGTAAATTCTGTGTGATAGCTTCATTATTAAAGATTTCTCACCTTTGCAACATTGGAAAGACATAGCTCCAAATTAGATTAATTTACAAAAGATGGTCAAGACGTTGGAATTTCATGCTTAGTTTCATTTAACATTCTAAAATTTTAGGCGAAAAACCCTCCATCTCAACTGCCGATGATCACTGTTAACCCTGAGCGAAGCTTCAAATCTACAACTGAATAAATCTGCAGCCAAAGCTATTTTCAGACCTCACTCAGTAAAAATAAGTTTTATAAAACAGTTTTAAAAAGCACAGCATCAAATATGATTTCTGCAGCCATACAAATGACCACTGTCACAGTTTACATCAGATACATTTCACAGCTTGATTTCACCACCAGGCTGGATTTCCAAGTCTGTAAATGTTAAAAGGTCCCATATAATGCAAAATGGACTTTTATGAGCTTTTAACCTTCTATTCAAATACATTTTTACTTATATAGCACCTTTCATACAGCAAGTAACAGAAAGTATTTTACATATAAAAACAACAAAAAATAAAATACAGAAAGGAATACAAATAATTACACACCCAGTCACATGCTCCCCCTAAACCCATTGCTGTCTCTGTCAAATTCTAAAATGTTAAAAAAAAAAAAAAAAAAAAAAAAAACAACCTCTGGCTTGGTAAGCTGACAGGAAATAATATTGTGGGGATCCTCTCCCACTAGAGGCCAGCCCACCGACTGTGTCGGCCGTGTTATTAGTGTCAATTGTACATTAAGACGATCCTAGAAGTAGTTTTATTTTTCATCCATGTGTTTTTATTGCTTTAAAAAGAGGAGTGCAGCTTGAGCAGAGCAAACAGCTGCCTCCACCACTCTGACACAGCACTGTGGAGACTCCCCGGCCCTACCTGTAAACTTTAGCACGCCATCTGCTTCAGGAAGTGTGCATGTGGCTGCTACTGCACTAGTTCCAGAGATATAGCCAAAAATCAGATTTTTTTGTGCATAAAGCGCCACCCAATGAGGAAACCATAAATCTCAAAAAGATTAAATTTGACACAGGTTGTCCACTTAGGGGCCTAAACAGGTACACTGAGTATCAAAATTGTTCGAGTTATCATTATCACGCCAATGATATCCAGCAGCGGACACGGACGCGGTGGTGGCGTCGGTCATGATGACACCATAATATTCCCGACACTCCACGTTCGGGGATAAAACTGTAGTTTGGTGCATGTTGTAAAATGCATAATATTATCATAGATGTGAAATGGCAAATATATCAAAATATAGGACTTTTAAGTGTTGAATTTGCAGAAACGGAAATGACGGCACTTCCACGTTTACAGGTCATGCAGTGACAGGCGAGCAGGTTTCTTACAAAATGATGACATGGTTACAGTGAGATTAGAAACATCCCGATCACTCATGTATTTAAAAAACTGCTCATGTGGGCAGTGCAATTAAAGTATGTGGCCTCACTTTAATTGCACTACATTATGTATAAGGAATCCTTTAGTGCTGTAAAGTTGGCATCAAGCAGAAAGACATTGCTGAGTTGTGCATCTTAACCTGCACTTCACACTCTGCAGCTGGTTTAATAACAACATGTTGCACTCGTCATTTCTGCAGTTTTGAAAAGGAAACATAGTTTTAAAGGAAATACCGACCGGTGATATGGAACAGAAATAATCAGGGCCACCTTAAGGCTAAAGCAGCTTTCCTTATCAGACCACATTGATACCAGGACAGTCATTTTTTAGCATAAATTCACCACATAGAAACAGAAAAACAATCTGGGAACTTGTTACCTTAATATCACTTATAAACACCTATGTGAAATTTTATTAGACATTCAAGTGTCAAAATAACTTTTAGGGTTTGCTTCATGAATTTTCCCAACTTATAAAGGCTCATTTATGCACATTATTAAATATATCAATGTTTAGCCTTATGCCAGTCCTGTGCTTTCCTGTGTATTCCATTATGTTGTAGACCAAACACAAAACAAAACATGGTTTTACAGAACATTGCCTCTTTCTACGCCTCTTACTGAGAATAATCATGATCACCATGCAAATCATTGTATGTTGCTTCTAAAGCTAACTTTAAACCTTTGAAAGCTGTATTCTGCAAAATACAGTGAATGTATTTTGCCATGGCAACATAAAGCTGGCATAGGATGCATTTAATCAGTGACATTTTGAAACTTTTGATGCAAATTTAATTTGCGTAAGAGGAGCAAAAACAAGCACAGTGGAGCAGAATGAGGAACCTAACTTTCCCTAAATCCTTCCTTAAAAGAATAAACACAAAAAACTAAACAGTGAGATTAATTATGTGCATTTAATATGTCGTGTGCTAACAGTATCATTTGTGAGCAGAAAAGCATCACGCATGGCCTGATCCAAATATAGTGATGTCATTTCCTGCAGTTCATGCCAATAAAGTGCAACACTGAAGAACACAATGTGCAAAAATAACCATGAAGCTTTTATCAGGAAGTACAAAATGCAGTGGTGTGTGTGTGTGTGTGGGGGGGGGGGGGGTTTACTCACCAGGGAGAGCCGTAGATCCTGAAGCCTCGTACGGTGACCTCAGAGTCCTGCAGGTATATGCAGTTGGTGAGCAGTGACTGGACATTCTCATAATTCTCTGGTTTCAGCTTGGAGGCCGAGGGAAAATAGTAGAAGTCCTGCTTGATGAGATCTGCCATGAACTCCTGGTCAAAGGTCAACTCGTGGTTTCCAGCAATTACTATTTTGATGTCATAGGGCAGGGTACCTGCGAGAGATGGGAAGCGGAAAAATGGGAAAGAAAAAAGAAAACAATGAACAAATGTTATAAGGAGAAAGAAGGAAAGAGATTTGGAGTAAAAAGGATATTTTCGGTTTGTAAAGACAGATGTAGGAAAAGGGAAACAATTGGCTGGTACTAAAGCAAATTTTTAATGTAGAAAGAAAAGCGAGTGAGATGAAGCCCATCCCAGATGGCTTGGCATTCGCATGTGATAAGGGCTTTCCTGCCTTGCTATTTCTAGTAAATCTGTAAATCTGTCTCAGATTTTCTCCATCAGTCAAGGTCTCAACCCAGTGTCCTCTTGTCTTTTGTCAATGCAAGCATGACTAAATTCATCCCTCGGGACATCTGGATAAGGATGCAACACATGCAGGGTGATCACTGTGAAGTTTACGATGCAGTGCATTAAACATTTAAAGACTCCGGCCACCACAGCAGCATCTTTAGCCTCTTTTTCCCATCATCCGCCTCTAATCAAATCCTCACTCCTTCATACGTCCCTCACACCCCCCTCCTCTTATCCTCTTCTCCATTTCAATGGCTTTAATTGGCTATTCAGAGCTTGGCACAGCAGGGTGTGCGATCGATCCTGGCTCATCAAACCAACCCTAGACAGGCCTTCATAATAATTCTATGTGATGTTTCCAAAGCTCTGCTCAGGAAACAAAAAGCCAACCCTGACAAACATCTGGGTCTGCAGTGTGAGGTAGAGTGGCTGACGGAGAATTCAATCACCATTGTTTTTCCATTATTACCGCCAGGACAGCACAGCATGCCGCCCCGCCACACTGGTTTGTGTGTAACAATGTGCGTTTATGCCTGACTTTCCAATGTGTGCGTGAGTTTGCATGCATCTGAGCATGAACATGTCATGTTAGTGAAAAGGAGTAATTAAACTGAGCTTTAGATGAGGCTGACAGCCCGGCGACAGCTCTGTCAAAACAGCCAATCACAGCTCAGTGGCAGAAAGGAGTGGGGAGAGAGCAACGGAGAGGAAGGAGGTAGCAAAAGAAATACTTTCGGAAGCCCAAAAATCCTTGAGTGTGAAGGAGGAATGATAACAAGATGAAAGCAGCTGTCAGAGAGTGCCCATCTCCGCAGTTTGGGCTCAGGCCACCCCCTTTTTCCAACTAAGCTTCCATTTGTTTGGAAAAAGGGCTTGTGTTCAGTTGTCACCCAGACACAAAAAGCCCCCATAAATGAGGGCTGTGCTTTCACAAAGGCACACAAACACACACTTATACACACACACACTCCAACGAACAATAAAATATGTTTTCATCTCGAGCATCTGAAGCAGCGCTCATCAGATAAACCAAGGCTTTAGGGATGCTTCACTCTCTGCAATGTTTACCTTGCAACAGAGCAGCTCCCAACCTGATAGATCACAAGGACTTGTGCATGTTGATCTCTATCTTACAGTTTACTCGCTAGTTTCCAGACATGTTTGGATCTGTGTTCGTTGCTCTGAACACGAGCTGCTGAGCAGGTAATTTCATGGTTCAAGACTCCTGCCATATGTGTCCCTTAGTCACGCAGAATGTGGGAATGCAAAGTACAACACAGTCCAGAGATGTGGGAAATCAGTCGGGGAAAGGTCCACTTTAAATGAACCATGGTCCACTTCATCATCCTGAGAAAGCAGCTGTTGTCCAGCTGGTTTGGTTTGGTCAAGCAAACCAAACAAAATGCAACATTTATAGGGATTTCTCCACCCAGTTGAACAGAGTTCCCTGGACTATACTGTCAGAATCCGCAACCCAAATGACACAAAAGTTAGATTTTTCTTACAGTTTTTAATTCAAATTTTAATGAAAAAATCAGTACCTTTTATAAATCCATATTTTATAAAAACAAAAAAAACATGTTCGGTGTCAAAATGGACATTTTATAATTTCAGGGCAAAAGTCAAACATTACAAATTTGATGTTTAAAAAGGACATACAAAAGGATTGAAAAGTAATTGGCATAACTCATTATTGTCCACCTCAAGTCCTTGAGCAGAGTCGATTGTGTCAACACATCTGACTCTAAATGAGTTGGATCCATTTGATTTTAATCTGGTGTACTGCAGCAGGTCCACGGTAAAAGCCTGCAGGGCAGCAGCCCTTGCAGCTCTGGACACCTCTGTCATAAATCAAAAACAGCTCGAGGAGCATTTGACAACTAATTAGGTTAACTGGCAGCAGGTCATCACACGACTGGAGCATTTCAAGAGGCAGAACCTTTCAGACAGTAACTGTGAACTTTACCCAACATTGTACGTCCCTGCAGAAAATCTGAAGTCTTATTTTTTTTTCATCCTGTTTTACAAGGAAGATGAAACTCCTGATTCGTCGTTAATCACTGAATGCAGCATCAGTATAAGCACCACCAAAAGCACCATAACTTACAAATAGTAAAGCTAGAAATGTGCAAACGCTGCTGAAATGCTGCCCATACACAGTTCGGCTGGTTCAGCACCTCCCTCCTGCCCATTTCACAGCAGCATTACTAACAATACACACCTCAGTGTTTTAATAACGTGGCTCTGATTTGCTCTTCTCTCTTTAAAGTGGAGTTTATCTTAATGTCCCTCAACATTTCATTCAATTAATTTAGGAACATTTTTATCCAAAGCAACTTATAAATGCAAAATAAGTTTGGAGACAATGTGCTGGTCAGCATTTAGACAGAAAAGTGGGGTTTAGCGCAACCTCCGTATGACTGAAAGGCAACCTTTCTTCCTCCTGAGACACAACCCCCAGACCGAAATCAAAACTTTAACATGAATACAAAGTTTTCATCTTTCACTTTAAAAGTAACGTCTTGCATTTCCAAACAGAAAACTCAGCTTATTGCTTTCCACAGCTTTCTTTGTAAAGTTGTGAACAGTCTAGCAGCCAATCAAACTGCCTGACAAATCGTGCGTCTGATCTTGTGACAGATTGTTACTTCCAAACGACAGACCTGGCGTTCTATCAGCTCGGCATACCCGTCAGAATAGCATACGTTTGCTTAATGTGCATGCAACACTACAGTTTTCTGTTATGTTGTTTTGGGGATAATGGTTAGGGATACACCTTGGGTTAGGTTTAATTGGTATGCTGTTTTCACAATGAAACCTAAAACGACAGAGAAACCGTGAACATTTTCATGCTATTCTGACGAGGTGTGCCAAACTGACGTGATACTGACTCTGTCAAATAAAACTCCCATCAACAATGTTGCTACTTTTATTCAGTCCGCAGTGTTAGGTGTTCATGTATTTTGCTCATTTAAATTGTTCCTGTCCAGCTCACCAATCTGAAAACACTTCAGGGAGGAACTCTGCTTAAAACTTTGAAATACCGTAAACGTCAGTTTTAAACATTTGGAAACATCTCCGTATGCAACCACATCTGTAAATCGACGTACTTTATCACAGTTGAAAGTTTTTTAAATGAAAATGTCACAAATCTATGTGAGGAAAACTGTTTATATACTGTAATGTAGGATAATTAGTACTGATTAATTAATGTGGATGCATCAGTGCGTCATTATTTGTCCTGTGGTTAACCATTACAGAACACAGCAGGGAAATAAAGTGTTGTTAAAACCATTGCTAAAGCCCGGCATCAGTATGCTTGAAATCCATCAGAAACAGGTAAAAAGGAGACAAATATGCATGTCAGAGAAGGAGCAATATGATATTGCACTTTTAATAAAATTAATAAATAAAATAAGTATAGTTTCCTCTCAGAAATTCTTGTTTTTTAAGCCATGAAACTCTCTAAAAGAAATAAATTACAGATTGATGTAAAATTGCACCAGCTGGACACAGAAATCCTCTAAACTTACACACATGTGCTCTTTGTAAGCAGAATAAAACTTCAATTTCATAGATTATTTTTTTTAGTTTCCTCCTGGCAAAATGACAAGGTGTGAATACCAAATGGCTGAGCGGAGGTAAAAGCAGCCAGTAAGTGCTTCTGTTTGTTATACTCTTTTCTAGCCAACTGTTGTCAATATGACAATAATAACTTCACATTAAAAAAAAAATAAATAAATCGCAATGCAATCTCTCTGTGCACGTCCACAGCAAACAAGTCAGACAGAAAAGGACAATTTTTCTGTTCAATGACGATGACTTTGTCGCTTCTTTGACGAAAGACAAATATAAAGAGATGGTGAAGGTGGTGGTGTGAAAGGGGGGGGGGGGGGCATCTTGACATACTCCACTACAAACCATACTCTTCCATCCTCCTCAGCTTTTGTCTTTGAAAGCAAAAGGATGCTTTTAAGCAAAGAATTTCTTTTTTTAATGCATGAAAGAGGGGCGGCACAGGGTGGACAGAAAATTAAAAAAGACAAAGACGGGGGAGGAGGAGGAGTTGGATGTTCTGGAAGTGTTAAAAATCTGTGGAAATGTCTCAGATTAAAGGACGGGAAAAGGCTAAATCTTTTTCATCACCCCTTTATTCTCCAAGCTATTTTTCCATCCTCCTTAACTCGGGGTCTTTGCTCTTTTGTTGCTCTACCCCCACATTTTACACATTCCAGATTTACTTGCTGCCCGTTTCCCAAAACCCCATCCTGCCACGAGCTCTGCAAGGTGTCTTGTGTGTGTTGAGCCTCCATGTGCAACCTGCAGGTATGCGCGTGATCTGGAGGGTTTTGTGCATGTGCATAATTTCTTGTCTGTCTTGACATGCGAGTGCATATGATTTTGTGTGTGTGTGTGTGTGTGTGTGTGTGTGTGTGTGTGTGTGTGTGTGTGTGTGTGCAGACCCCCACTGCAGCCACAGGAAATCTTCCAGAGTTTGGCCATCATTGTTCAGATGCTGCTATGGGTGGTCTGCTCTCTGAAGAGGAAAATCCCCGATCTGGCCAAAGCTCCGGCATGTACAGGGGGATTACTACCCATTGTGTGCGTGTGTGTGTGTGTTTGCTCTAGCATGGGTTTGTGTGCACACAGTTAAAAAAATACAATTTCCTGCCAAGACTAAGTTGAATCCAGTTTTTTTCTTTTTTTTTTGTCTGAGTGTGTTTGTAAAAACTAGTCACCAATGTCCTGCCAAATAACTTAATAATCAGTGTGTCTGTGTGTGTGTCTGGAAAGTCTATAAGCATACTTGCAGTTGCAGAAAATAAGGGCCAAATATTCGCTGCCAACCAAAAATGATTAAATTAATACCAAAGAGAGTTGGTGTGACTGAATACATACGTGCAGAGAGCAGCCGGCAAAACTTTCTGCTGAAATTTAATTAAACGAAAAACCCAGTTTTATACAACTTTGCTTCTCTTTTGCTCACCAGTTTTAGTGCAGTTCGGAAATAATACAACCAAATCTTAATTCTAATGTCATTGGAAGTCTTTTGCATTTATTTTATGAGCTTTGAAACATATCTAAGAATAATAATTTGACATTCTGGGACGTTTTCTTCAGTTCTTGCCCACAGCTTGGTTCTGCATGTTGTCTTTGAAAAAGGGAAAATCTCTTTTAAAAGCTGACACAATTTTATGTGTCTTAGTTTAAAATTCTAAATTATTTTGGTTAAAATAAGACCAAAACACAATTAAGCAACCCCTCTTTCTTCAACAGGAATCTTGTATGGGGCTTGTTCCTGACTCATAACTTAATTCCGCCCATTTTAAATCAGGATTTTCCTTTTGAGAATTTTCCTGAGCTAATATCTTCCTTTTTTATATGAGAAAAGAAATATTATTAGTTTTAATGGAAATTAGGCGAAACAATAAAAAAGAAACAAGATTGGTTTAAATTAACTTACTTAAGTTTGATCTCAAAGGATGTATTTTATTTTGAAATTTTGTGAGTGGAAATATATTATCCCTTAATGCCTGAAATAAGAAAACTGCTCAGAAAACTCCAATTTTTAGAATGTGAAGTCTGTTTATGGTCCTTTTAAAAAATCTGGAAAAATGTATTTATTATTTTGGCATTTTTACCATGTATTGCCATGTGTTGGTCAAACTATTATAACACAGAGTCCTCTGCTTTCTGGTGTTCACTAGGGGGCAGACTAGTATCATATAGTGTTTTGAATAAAGTTTCTACCATGAAGTGATGCAAAATGTCTCAGAAAGGGTTTGTATCAAATATGCAGCATTGCATTAGAATAGAATAGAATAGAATAGAATAGAATAGAATAGAATAGAATAGAATAGAATAGAATAGAATAGAATGCCTTTATTGTCATTATACACATGTACGAGATTAAGCCACCACCAGTGTCAGTGCAAAAAAAAAGCAGCATAAAGATAAATGAGAGATCTAAGAATGTTTACAAAAGTATGCACTCATTGAGTTATTTGCAGATATAAATGGTGTATATACTGCATACCATGCATGTATGTAGTGTTCAAGTTGAGA
>JBAMHX010000026.1:6092493-6108853 GCA_037177515.1 Pseudomugil tenellus
TACCCTTTGTTCTTATCATTTTAATAAACCTTTAATATCTTTCAATCCAATCCCAGACTCCTTCGTCTTTGACAGGCAATATTATCACTAATATATCAGAGTTCATCAAAGCAGGTTGTTGGTTATGTAGGACACTAAGTGGAATATCAGTTTTACAACAATCTTCCTCCCCAACAACATGGATCACAAACAAAAGTGACAAATCCACAAGCAGACATGCCACAACAGCATGGCCAACAAATTCTTCATAAATTCTTATGCACATTACCCAACCTAACTAACCAAGTCCATGCCAAACTGAGTCCTTTCCCTGGGTCTTTCCTGTTGTCAAAGCAAACAAACAAACACAAACACACAAGGAGCATACAGGCTGCATGAATTATCCGTGCACTAAACACAAGCGAGGGAAAATCTCTCTAAACCAGGCCAACATACCTGACCACTTCCACTGCCAAAGCTTGACTGGAACCATTGCGGTAAACCTGAAAGCAGCGTGAGGACCTCAACGCATCCAGACTACCAGCGACATAACCGAACCAAAACAGATGAGCACCAGTATCGTGTCCAGTAAAACGAAAACCAAACAGAGCTAAATAAACCAAGTCCTGTTGGGAAAGAGCTGAGCTTATACGTACTAAACTCTCACACTCTCTGTGTTTTAGAACTAGGTGGATGATGCAAACAGTCAATTACAGTGATTCCTACAAAAATAAAAACAAAGACAAATACCATTACCACACAACACAAACCAGTAGAAAATGCATAGTTTTTGTTCTTATAATGTTATTAAAACTATACTTGATTAGCTGTTAGTTAAATAGTCTTAGCATTGCACATAAACGTCTTCAGACAAGCATCACACGACTTACACTTAAAGAAAAGCTGTAATTTAGTTTTTTTCTCCAAGATTTCCAATTACATTTAAAGAATTTTATCCCGTTTTAAATTGGTTTGATCTACTTCTTCACTTGTCTACAACAGAGAATATCCTGTAATTTCCCTCCATTGTGTCTTCTGATGCAAACGCCTCATGGAATAATGACACAGCTGTGCTTTGAGCAAAATCACATGATTCGTTGGGAAGTCTGCAGACTCTGTTGCAGCGCTGGTGGTTAAGTGTCTTAAGTTTGATGCCTACAGATGTAAACAATATAATTTGCATCTGACTCCCTCTCTCCTCTTTGTTCCAGCCTTCAGCAGCTTGGCTTGAAAGAGAAGGTAAAAGCTGCATTTAGCAGCAGTTTGCATACAATGAATTACATGCACTGGGGCTGACCCAGAAAGCAAAGTGACTGACAACAAGACAGAGGGAGAGCAGAAATAATGAGAAAGAAATCCATCATGTCAGAAATATCCACAGACGCAGCACTGTCGAGGAAATGTTTACTGAAGTTTAAGAAAAAATAATAAGGAATTAGTTTTAAAGAAAAAAGCGTGAATGTTTCTAAGACCATTTCACAGCCCATTGAATCGTTTTCCTCCCCTGCACATATACATGCAAGTAATGCAGCCTTAAGCGTGCAAAATAGAAGATATGAAAGTCGTGAGGGACAGATGGGAAATGCTTTCTTAAATTTACAGTCACTTGAAATTCTGCCGAGTTTGCCAGCGTTAAAAACAATAAAAGAAGTGTCAAACCTCCTCGTTATGCTCTCCTCCAGCACAGCTCACTGCTGTGTAAACACAAGTGAATGGGGGCAGGGAGGGGGGGGGGGGCGACTAAACAAAAAGGGAAGCAAATGAGAGGTGGAGAGAAATGAGAAAGAAGACAAAATCTGGCTGGGGAGGCGATGAACAAAGGAATGAAAGAGGGAATGGCGATGGAGGAAGCAAGCGTTGGAGGGAGGAGAGGAAAAAAGGCCGTAAAAAGACAGCAGTCATGAAAGTTTAATGCCCTCCGTGTTACGGAGCTAAGGAGCAATCCGGGAGAAGAATGAGAGAAGCTGAAGAGGTAACGAGGAGGTTCAGAAAGGAGCAGAAGCAGAGGAAGCAGAGGAAGAGTGTAAAACCAGACAGAGTGTAAAACCAGACAGGGAATAAAGATGGAAATAATAAAAAAAAATAAACAAACATTCAAAGTGCCTAGATGGCATCATGGTTGTCACTTATCAATTATTCAGGAGTACAGAAGGTGCTAAATAAAGAGATGAAACAGTGTAGACCTTAATCATTTTATTCAGAGGGAGGCTCTTTGTTGCTGTGTGTGGATGGGTTTCAGTCCCAACATGATTCACACACCTCTGGCCAAATGGGGGAAACAAGTCTGGTCTTTTCACCGCTTTGATCCAAGTTCCCAACCCAAAAACTTTTCACAAGTTGAGCTATGTGACTGAATAGATCCTTTTATTGTTATCGAAAAATATCCAAGCTAGGATTTGGAATAAATACCCGTCAGTTTCTCGACACGGTGAACAATCTGCTGCACACCAAAGCAGGTGCAAGCTGGGAAACGTTTGCACCTGAACAGAGCTAAAAGGGTGGTGTAGAGGTTCGAGAAGTGCTTTTCTTTTAATGCAATGCTTAAACATAGTACAATGATTCATTTAAATGAGATGAACATAGAAAACATGGTGGATCATGATGATTTAGGATCCAGTCATACTCTTCTCTTGAACACAAGCAGGATAAATCTCACCTGGAAACAAACCTATGATTAGAAAAGCAGTTGGAGTCTCTAAACCTCAAACGGGAAGTGTTACCTGGAAAACAAAGCAACTAAACAAAACAGTCTTTATCTAATTGTCCTTCAACAGTCCATCCAGTCCAACTGATGTCAGAGAATTTTTCACTTTCTCCTGATTAAGATTCAGAATGACATCGCAGTTAGTGTTTAACAAGCCGCTTATTCAGTGCACGGCCTTAAGCTTTCATAGACATGAAATGAAAACTGGTTTGGACTCAACAGAGGAGCGGGTTACCACAAAGCCTCCATGCAGAAAGAGAAGAATATTCTTTAACCAACAGCTGTCTGGGTGGTAAATACTTTGAACTGGTGTGGGTTCATTTCAAATGAGTTGTTTCAAAAATATGAAAAATTCTGCAGAGTTCAGCCATTCTACCCACTGAGAAAGCATTTGTTATGAAGCCCTACCTCATACATCCACTTTTTAAAAACATGTACATCACTTGATATTTGGCAATGCAACTTTTTCACGGTATTTTAATCTAAGTAAAAAATTAAACACACAGCCCACCCCAAACAAGCCAGCAGAGTAATTATAATGACTTGCACTTGTTTTGGTTCTAAATAATCTAATTAGTGGCAGAACTAATACCACATCATCCCATCATTAGTCGCCTTGGGTTCATCTACATTTGCCTTACTGCTGTCATCAACACACAAAAATGCTGATTTGCACAAAGATGGATTTCTGATCATTTCTGAGCAATAACATGCTTAAAACATCACTTTCTTTATTATTAACATTTTAAGTTTGGGCTCAGTTAACTAGGATGGTTAATATGAGGAAAGAACATCTCTTGGATGGAGAAAAAGACAGTAAAAGTTGTAAAAGACAGTAAGTTACACAGCAAACTGCACACAACATTTGTGATGTGTTTTGCCAGAATGTCTTTGTGGGACATGAATGAAGGCAGAGACAGAAGGAATGAGAGGAAGAACAAAGCATTAAAGTGTTGTCCCTGAGATGACTACAGTACAAAAACCTTGGTATTTACAACACAGTGCAGAAGTCTTGGACCAACAGTTAGCACACAAAATAGTTACATATTTTGTGTCCTTGAAGTCAAACAGTACTTTTTAAATGATATTGAGCAGAAAATCATAACTGTTTGGAATTTTTTTTCTTTTGCATGAGTGCTTTCTACAGATCAGTTTTGTAGCTCCAGTTGGTCCTGGATCTCCTGCTTCATGCAGACCCCAAACAGTGCTGTGTTGTACAGAACATGGATGAAATGATGCATAACTTCTCATTGAAGAGCAAAATTTGCTTACAAGGAGGCAAGAGAGCATCAGTCAGTTTCTTCTCTCCTTTTGGCTGTAAAATGTCCAATCTGAAGAAATTAACATTGCAAATGAGTGTTTTGAAGGCTTAAAAACTCAACCCAAATTTATTTATAAAGCCCTTTAAAACTTAGGCTATTGAAGCAAAGTGCTCTTCATAATCAGCCAAATAAAAGGGAGATAAATATTACAATAAAAGAATTCTTCATTTATTCTAAAAACTGTTTACAAACAATAAACAATCCTTAACAATAAAAAATGAGAACAACACAATAAGCAAAACCATTAAATCAAACCAAACTATAGAACACGAAGACAGACTGTATCCCGCTGGGTCGACAAAGAATAAAAGTGGGTTTTAATGGACAGTGAGGAGCTTGTGTAATGTAGAAGTCGAGCTCATTCCACAATTTTGGACCAGAAACTTAAAAAACAAAGTTTCTGTCGCTAAGGCTGAAATGCTGCTGTCCTTCTCATGCGCTCATTGTTAAACAACCAACAGGACGGCCATTTTATTGCCAGACAGTAAAAATCGATTCACCCAAAGACAAAAAGTTGACAGATTCAGACTCTGTATCAGGCACACACACAAAAACATACAACAGAGACGGTTTAAAAGCTGATGTGTGAATCCAAGCAGAACTTCTGCACCTAATTCTAAAGGATTAAAGGGGACTTGCTCAGAGTCTAAACATCATTACTGCTGAAGCAGTTTGGGATCATTGTGACAGAGAACAGAACAAAATCTGGTGAACAATTCCTGAAGAATACTTCGAGAAATCCCAACTGGGCTTGCTGGTGTCCAGAGAAAAAGTGCTCCTACCAAATTATTGACTATCAGGCTTGTCAGAAATTAGAAACTATTTTTACTTTATTCATTACATTTACATTCATGGTTGCACGTATTTAAATAAATTGCTGCACATTTTTCTGACAAAATGGTAAATGGCGTTCACTTATAACCTAAACCTGGCCTTAAAAAAGCAGAGTAACAACAAAATATTTCCATTTATTTCTCCCAGTTGAAGTTATTACGCAGCATCAAAGAGGCCAATACTGGAGACAATTGGACTGAAGTAGCCTATGAGCCCATAAGGTCTGCTAAACCCCCACAACCTTTCATCAGTTTGTAAATCTCTCAGTAACACTTTTCTGGTAATTTAGAGCTTAATTCTGCCCAAACTGTCAGTTTTTAATGTTTCTGTAGATCCCACAGAGTGAACAGCTACACTGAGGACATGAGAACATATCAAATAATAACTAAATGATAGAATTAACAGATGTAAAATAATCAATGTGGCTTAATGAAAACACTGTACATTGTGCACAACAATATTGTGTTTTACTGTTACTATATTTGCGCAAATATCGTGATGAAATGTTGTAAAGTTTCAACATTTAAGTCAGGACTAATTTCATCCTATAACCTTTACAATCATTAAATATATGATTTTTTCTCTTTTTATATTAATGAGAAGTAAAGATAAATAAAAAGCTTCTTCCTTCGTGCCGACAAATATCCTGAGAAAATTCCATTCTGATCAAATTAGAATAAAAAGATTCAGATTATGTCTTTTATAAAGCAGAATGCTCAAACAAAGCCAAACAAACACTCTGTTCTCAAAATGATTGACAACCGGACCTGCACGGATCACTACGGCAACAATTACAGAACCGTAGCGTCGGTCTCCGGGGCCATATACTCCGTTTAACCATGTAAAGAAGTCTAGCGGTCTTTTGGGGGAAAAATAGCTCCACATCATATCCCCGTACCTCTCCTTTCTCTGCCATCCCTTCCATTTCCAACTACTCTCTATGCATCAATATCAGCTCCTTCCATCGCACTCATCCGCTCTTCCATGCACCCCTCATCTCTTCTCCCCCTCTCCTGCAACGTTTGCCATCCGTAACAAAGCCTTGAGCAGCTGCCAGCAGCCCCCAAGTGCCGACTGACTTCCTGCTAAAAATAAGAGCTCAGAGAAGAACCACAGAGCGAGAGAGAAAGCCGTGCAATGAGGGGAGAGAGATTTGGGGAATGTGGAGGGGGAGAAAGAGGAACAAAAGAAAAAAAGGATAGCGTGATGGGGGATAGTTTTAAAGGATGTAAAAAGACAAATGAGATGAGAAATAAGAACAAATATAAAAGGTGCAGCCTGTTTTTCCAGGATTAGGAAGTTTGTGGCATAAAACATTTTCATCTATCTGTTATTAGTCATAAAATTGTCAGAATAAAAGTATAACTGTTGGTAAAAAGTTATCTTCTGCACCATTTTGTATTGCAGCAGAGTTAAAGAAGCCTCTGAACGCACATCCATCACTGTTTATAAGCTGATATAAGCTGAGCAACATTCAATATGGGAAATCTTCCAATAAATAAAGAAGGTAATTTTGCAGTTTGTGTTTGATGATGAGCAACTTTCTGTTATCCATTTGTTTACTTTATGCATTTCATACTTTATATGTTGATGGAACCCAGATAGCAATTTACATGACGGATCTTTTACAACTGTGATTACTGATGACGATTACCGTCATGCAAGAAATAAATAAAAGCTTTTAGTCATAAAGTCCATCACTATATTTTCAGTCATGATTATTTTGAAATCACAAGATAATTAACACAAGGCTCGTTTTAATAGAATAACCAGGACTCCCAATTAAATACCCACAAAATATGAGTTAAATTCAAGCTATTCTTGCAACGATTGCACAGACAAACATTATTTCTCATTAAAGTAATTTTTAAGTGGAGCACTTCAGTTGTGTGAAGAGCAAAAGTTACTTTGTGGAGCTAAATGCTTAAAATCATTCTTTAAAATGAGACAATTGCCAAATCTCAGATCAATTTTCATGTAACATGGAGCCTGATGCAATTTTCAAACCTGTAACTTCCACAATTTTTTTGCAAAGGTAACAAATCAACCTACAAAATGCAAACAAAAGCAGTGGGGAGATAAAGAAAAAACAGGCTCATTTTAGGTCCCTAGACACAAAACTAATACAACAGAAACACTGACTAATGATCCCATGATAATATCATCAATGCAGGAGAGACCACCGACCTCGGCTCATTAATAAAACGGGTTCAATTACATGATGGCGCTTAAAAGCACAAACACACTGTAGCTGCAGAAATTTCAGCTGTAGAGTCAAATCAGCAGGTTATGTTGCTGTGACCGCTTCACACTGTGGTGAGAACAGGTTGGACACTAATATCTGACCAAGACTTAGTGTATGCAGAGACTGAAATGAAGGCGTAGGAGCTCATCTCCCAACAAATCTGTTTTGCACACATGCACAGCAGGAGTTCCATTCTCTGTGGAATCCGATGGGTTGTGTGACAAGGACAGGCAGCAGAAGGGAATGAAGACAGAGAAAGAATAAGGAAAAGCTGCATTATAAATATTTATATGAGCAGGCAGGGAGAGGATGATGGCAGAGTTGCAGGGGAGGAGAAAATAATAGGAATGGAGAGGAGCAAAGCATGGAGAGAGGAGAGACCAACTTCAGAGACAGCAGCAGGTGCGTTTGGCTTGGTTTATCTTTTGCCTTCCCGTCTCTCACATTGCTTCTCTCGCTGCTTGAGTGCAGGCTGGTGGATTAGCAACTGGCGCTCCCTGCAGCTCTCATGTATGTGAGTGAGGAAAGGATACCAAGTTCTCCCCTTATTCCCCCTCCCTGCTTAGCACACAAAAGCCTACGTACTTCCTAACAGGCTTCTGCTGCTCCTGGAAAGGTTTGTGCTGCCGTTTTTGACAACAGTAACAATAATGATGAAGGTGATGATAGTGGAGTTACTCTGCTTGCTCAGACTGTTGTAAATTCAAAAATCAATTTATTTCTCCTGTCAGTCAGTTTCATACAAGGTCATTTCATTACCGCTGCTAACAGATATCTGAAAATGGGTGATAAGACTTTCACCTTACTCAGTAGATAAGATACTTTCTGTGAAGATGGAGCAAGAAAGTAAAAGTGGAAATAAATGTGTTTTGTGAAGTTTCTCTAGTTCTTCAGGAAAAAAAGGAAAAGATATGTTGTAAAAATCCTAAACCACACATGCATCAGGTGTCAGATCACCTGGATTTTCTCTTGTGATACGAAACTAATACTTTATCAACACGTGCATGCATGTATGTTGCACTACATGGTCAGAGTTTGAAGATAAACTTAAGTCCCGTGAATGTGAACATGTGCAAGGTGGTACTGCAGCTGATTACTCATGAACCAGCACAGGATGCAAATATATGATGCCATAAAATCACTGAGTCTTCTTAGCACCTTTAGAAAATCAGATGAACCTTCTTATTCCGTTAATAATGATTATGCACGTATTGTGGATGGTGGAAAGCAGCGTACCTCCCACTGGAAGGGAGAAAAACTCACCAGAGCTTACTAGGTCATACATGATCCGTATGTCTCAGTTAGGTTTTCACAATTTGAACATTTCAAATGATATTTGTCAAATCAAGATGTTTATGAGTTTAGTCAAACTGAAAAGTGGGTCTGACAAACATGAATCCCTTTTTTAATCATCACGTGTTGCTAAAAATGATCTACATAAACGTATCATCGTCTTTGCTTCACTTTTGCTGCTGCAGTTTTCTGAATGAACAGCTCAGTTTGAAGCAACATGTTTACGATGAGTGAAATACAAACTAAACTGTCATCACAACAAAATCCGTCTCAAGCTTCATGCTGAACCATCTTTCCCACCAATCACATCTCGGCCTGTTTGTCATCACTATGTTTCCTGAAGCAGAGTCAGAATTTAGTTTTGCAATTTTCCCCTTTCTCCTGTGTAAGTCAAGTCACTCCGACATTACACTCATAACATCGAACATCCAGCTTTGTTCTCTTATCAAAGTTTTGTCATTGTGTATCATTGCATCTACGAGCTGAAGCCATCTCAGAAACTTTTCTATTATGTTCAGGAAACTTCTAAAAGGTTTTAGACACAGCTGCTGCTTTCATAACTGACATGTTTAGATGATAAAGGAAGTCAAACTTTAGGCATGACTGTGACATATTTTTTTGCTTTATGCATTATAAAATCTCTGTTGCGGGAATGTCCTTGGACATACCGATGAGGAGGACTAAACTCAAACATATAGGTGCTGCAAACTGATTTTAAAATACATGTCATGCAGAAATCCTTGTGGAAACAGCAAAGAATGGGCTTATTTCATCCAGAAGATAGTGACAAACTCATGCTTCAATGTTTTCTTAAAAAGCCTTCAGCACAGTTTCCAATGCAATGTCACAAAACTGGACAAGGACTCAGTGAGGATGCAGAGCCGAAGCTGTACTGACCGAGCCAGTCGTTGAACTTCTTCACCTCTGAGGGAAGTCCCAGCTCAGTGAAGTCTCCAGCATGGATAAAGACGTCCCCGTATGGCATCTGGATGGCATCAGTACGGGAATGAGTGTCTGAAATGCACACGAAGCGTGTGTAGCCAGGCGGCTTCGGGGTGTCGTGAGGCATTGGGTCCACCCTGAGAGGGAAAGATACATAAAGTTGAGTAAGAGAGCAAGTAAAAAGGGGGTCAATGCAGCTGCTTTTGTATTAAAACAATACAAGAAAAGGACATGCAGCACCGTATGCAAAAGTCTCTGTGGTAAGAACCTGACAAGAAAGAAGTTTGAATTAGCATCCAGCTGAAAATCATCCCCAAAGACCGAAGCAGCAGAGGAAACAAGAGACAAAGCGGCAGGGACAAGAGGCCCCAATAAAAGCACAGCACAGAGAGAGGCAGTGAAAGAGATGTGGAGGAACAGAGGAAAAAAAAGAATAAAGCACAGAGACAGAAAAGCACAGAATCCTGTGGGATTTCCAGCGAGCATGCACATCCGTGGCGTCTCCGGGGGAAAGAGGGGAGATGGTGAATAACCATGGCCCACTTTAGTGAGCTTTCCTCCAGGTATGATTACACAAGTCTGAAAAGCTAAAAGACAGTTCCTGCATCTACATATTGCTGTATTTTCTTAAGTTCTGGAAGTTAGACAAAGCCAACAATGTAAAGTCAGCTAAAACGCTCTACTATGACACATAAATTTACCACAAACTTAGAAGACAAATTAGTTAATTGTGTTTCCAAGTAAGAAAGAATCGTTTGGTGTTTGTCTGCAAAATCCATCAAATCCATTTATATTATATCATGAAATTGGAGTTACATCCTATGAATGTTTTATTTTCTAGGCTTCAGAGAACATTTGAAATCTGGATGTTGAGAAACTTTGTGCAGCATGTGGACGAGCAAGCAGGTGTTTCTATAAACTTCTAAATATGACTACGTTTAATCACGTTGACCCAACAGCAAACATAGAAATGGAAAACACAATCTTGCCTTTGGTAAATTTGCTTCGAATGGAAGCTGGACTGAATTTTTTATGTCCCTTTAACAGCCTGATTTTTTAATTTTGCAGTCAAAAACTGCCTCAATTTGGTTAATCCAGATTAAATCCAAAGTAAATCAGCATCACTAATAAATTCTCTGTTTACTCTATTATTTAAAGCCCAACAAAAGAAAGTTTGAAAGGTGAATTAAGTGACTTTGAATATGGTGTTGCTGCATTTCACAGATGGGATTTACACACACAACCACCTCTGAAGTTAATTACTTCACACACTTTTGGCCTTTTAGTACCAAAGGGGGATAATTGAAGCACTGCAGCCAGTATTGTTGCTGACCATGTCCATCCCTTTACGACCACACAGTTACATCTGGTGGATACTTCCATTAGGATAATGCACCATGTCACAAGGTTAAAAGATCTCCAGTTGCTTTGAACACAGTGACTACAGCACACTCTCCACTCACCTGGTCTCAATCTGATGGAGCGCCACTGGGATGTGGTGGAACTAGAGTCTCATCTTAGTTCTGCAGCAAATGTGTCATTATTGTCATCTCAATAAAACCCAAAATCCCTTTAGTAAATTAAGAATTAAGGCAGTTCTAAAGGGAAACTGGGTCCAATGCCATACTAGCAAAGTGGACCTAAAACAGTCTCCAGCATTCTCAGAATCAACATGTGCAAGTTGATGATCCTCCTCTTCATGTAGGCTGCTATTTGCACAGGTCATCAGCTGATTTCAGTCTGAAAAGCTTTGCAGCTGGTTGCCCCACTTTTTAAAAGTTCTCCCAACATTTTAAGTTGAAAAGCTTTGCATACACAAACATTTAATAACACCGCTATCCTCTGTCTAGAAGACAGAAATGACAGTATTTAAAAGACTTGCTGATATGCAATATGTGCACCTTGTGCTTAGAGTACACAGAGAACTAAATATCTGCTTTGGTGTGTATTTAGATTGCTCTGGGTCAGCAGATCTGAGCCACAAATGCTGCTCATTATAGTCAGTGTGATCATTTGGTTTTACCATAAAAAGTTTTTTCTCTGAAACTGAACATTTAGTTAAGTTTCCACATTTTTTTCTCCATTTTTCTTTAATTGAAGCAGCAATATTTGGTAAATCCTGCAGGACGCAGACGGGGTCGGGAGGGTGGAGATGGTAGTATGGAGGTGAGGAGAACCAAATGCAGGATGCAAGTGAAATGATTTATTGAAGAACTAAACCAGAACTAAGGCAACAGGGAACAACACATACAACTAGAACGAACAGCAACTACATCTAATGAACCAGTAACTAAACTAATGAATCCAGGGACTTAAATACACAGAGCTAAACAAGGCACAAATGAAAACAATCACTAACAACACAGGTGAACTAATGAACAGAACATGAAGTAGAACTGAAACAAAGGACGAAACAGGAACCCTACCAAAATAAAACAGGAAACCACAACCAAAAATCCTCAAACTATAACATGAAGAGCTTAATTTGCAAGTAAAGATTTGATTACAACCCCAATAAAAGTGTGCAGTGCGTGGCCTGATGGCAGATGTGCTTTGAAATGATTGGAAAGTAATAAAATCTGTGCCAGGTGACAGCAGAATGGAGTAAATCTTGTTTAGTAGTTGATGTTTGGAGTTTTGGGAAATGTGTCTTAAAGCTGAGCAACTTAAGCTAAACTTGTGCGATGCTTATGATGTTTTCCAGGCCTTTTCAGGGATGAAAAGTTTGAACCTGTTGAACTTTATTTTAGAGTAAATCAGAGAAAGAGAATTGCTGAAAACTACCAGTGATCGCTGTCCTGCCAGAGTGAAGTAGTGCAAGGTGACCAAATGCAGAGTTATACTGAACAAAGATTTCACTACTGTTACAGCCCTAAGAAATCTAACTGTATCTTTTTCTCATACACCCTGTGAATTTTGCAGTCCTTTGCTGCATCTCTGTCCTTTACATGTTACATTTGGACATACTCACATGTGGACATGAGGCGGCTGGAAGCGTCCCTGGTTGATATTGTAGAAGGTGAAGGCCTGAGTTGGGTTGGTGCTGTACTCATCCACCTCAACTGTGGACCTGCTGCTTCTCTGGGAGTGTGACTGAGCCTGGGAATGCTGCCGCCTTGCCGCCATGATTTCAGTCAGGGTGAAGGCCATGGCTCTTTCTGACCAAAGTAGTGTTGCTGAGGGAAAAGCTTTTGCTGCTTTTGGTTTTTGAACTGTGGTGGATTTCCTCTGTCTGGAATGAGGTTGCTGTGTCATAAAAGCCTCAAACCCTTGTTGAGCTCCCAGTGTCAGTAGCCTGAAGGGTTAACATGATGTCCCTCCTCTTCCTCTTCTTCTGCACAGCTCCCACTGTCCTGAGCACAAACAGAACAAGGCATCAGAAAAGGGTTATGCTGAAAATTAGCATTAAATTAATAAAAATCCCATTCATAACAACTGGAAAATAATGTTATTTAAGTTATTTACAGCCATTTTTAGTTGCTAGCTGTAGTTATCATTCAGAATGAACACATTGTGTATACTCTTTTTCTAAACGTTTTTGGACATGTAGTCAAGTTTTCTTTTCACGGTTTCCTTCCTGTCAGTTGGGCTGGAATTGAGTTTCTCGTATGTGCTCACATGCTTCCTGACTTTTCTGAGTCTACCTTTTGTTGTATGCACCATACTTGTATCGAAATTAGAATATTGGACTGGGAATCATAATCATGTCAGACACATTGAACATTTCACAGCACTAACATAAAATGTGACGAGATTGTGCTGATCAATAATCATGATTAGAGGATAAACATATCTATTAAAAATTATGGTAGTATGAACCACAAATGAGACACACATTCTCTAGAAAGTTTGAAATGATTCAATTAATAGGAATTATGGATAGCTATCGGTAAATATAACCATAGAAATTAACTCAAATGCCAAGCACAGCTGTGAATGGATGGTGACCATTGGTGAAAAAAAATTCTTCCACACATGAACAGTTTGCATTGGCAGTCAGATCCACTGTTTTTTTAGCACCTATAAAATAAAGTGGGTACAACGGTTGTAAAGCTCAGAGAGTTCACACCAAGCGGCAACCTCTATTGGATAATAGTGAAGCCTATATAGCAGTGCTAAAAATTGCAGTGCCCCCTCCCCTCCTTATGAGCCAAATCCTGTCTTTAAGATCGACCACCCAGTAACTTTTAGATGCATCCCTTCTAACATACTTTCATCAAAAATCTGAATTTCCTCTTGTGCGTGTCACCCAGCTCTGCAGAGACCCATTATTGAGCCATTCATTTGATTCAGCTTTGATTGACAAGGGTTGCATATAAAAGGATGGTCGATCCTGAAGGCTGAACTTGGACACCCCTGCATTGGAGGATGCTATAAGGGAATTAATCTCCATAGACTCCAATGTAAAAAAGACCAACTTCACAGTAGAAATAACCATGTTTACCTTCATATTAACTTATATATTTAGATGTTTTTAAATCTTGATATGTTACATTATTAGGCGCATGTCCTTCTGATTGACAGGTATCTGATATCCGCATAACCACGATTTTTGGCTGGTTAACAGCAGACTTTAACTTCAGCCCGTCTACCTCCATTTGCTGGTTAGCATGATTAACTCTTAGCTAAAGGCTGTTCGGAGTATGGTAGATGTCAATCATCCACCCACACAATCACAGCCCCCTCTAAACGCCACCTCTTTGCCCACTTTTGTGTTTTCCAGCATATGTTACACTCATTGACTGTATATAAAAGATGGACGTCCGTGACGTCACCCGTAGGTTTCTGAAGAGCTGATTTGAAGCTCATAGACAGGTCTTACTGTCACCATCTTGGTTCGTCGTCATTACCACAAAATCCAAAAATGAGTAAAGAGTTGGAGCTGAGAAGGCTCTGTCATCAAACTCTGAGCTGCCTGTGGCTAACAGCTCATGAAGCAAGCCAACCTATAGCTAATGGTGGCTAACCAGCGAACGGAGGTGTGCAAGGTAAAGCTACAACATGCTGTAATCTTTATAAATAACGTGGTTTTACTACACTCTGCCTTCTTCCAGATGGATATAACAGAAAGTCATAAAACGGTGAGTTAATATGTAACTTCAAATATTTTACTTAATGCAAGCTTTCAGTTAGCCTTTCAACTTAATTATGACTAATGAACAAGCTAAGTTTGTATTCAGCATATAAATTATATGGGGAAAAACTCATCAGATTAGCAAAACCAATATATAAATTATTAAAATCAGCAACACTGTTGAAAACTCTTTTATATTTCCCCTGTCCCCAGATCTCTGAAGTGCTTTGAGGCCTTCCTTCCATCCATTCTCTACCGCTTATTCCCAAACGGGGTCGCGGGGAGAACATGCGAACTCCACACAGATAGGCCACCACCCGAGCCAGGGATTGAACCGGTAACCTGCTTGCTGTGAGGCTACAGTGCTAACCACCTCGCCACTGTGCAGAACGCTTCGAGCCCTTTTAAACAGAAAACTGTCATTCTTTTAAAAAAAGCACATATTGCAGATATTTGCTTGTAAATAAATGACTGAAAATTCTTTCCATGATACAAGACAAGTTTAGTAATAATCATTTTAATTTTTATTTGCACAGCTTCGTTTCAAAACAGTCTTGATAAGGAAACCAACAGACTGAATTAAATCTTGTTTGCAATCCAATCCCCCATCCAAAAGAGTAGTTGGAAAGGAACCAACACCTTTCACATGGAAGAAAACCTCCAGGAGAACCTGACTCCAGATTGGGGTCAAGAGGTCAGGAAAGACAGATCAACAAGCAAATAGTGCTACTGCCAGTCAGGGAGACCTACTGAGACAAGAGACACACAAGTTAATAAAGACAAAACTGTCAAAGGTTTATTTATGGAAAATGCAGACTTATGTTAAGTTGTTTCTACATTTGTCCATTAAGATCAGTGAGATTATTGATCAGCAAATTGCATTCATGAAATTTCATAACACCTGGGCTATACTCACACGTTTCACGCCGCTATGTTATAAAAACAAAACACTACAAAATCATAATTAACAGGAATTAAACACACATTCTCCTTTGAACAAGAACCATTAAAGTTAGTATCAAATCAAGTCTGGATTCAATATAAAAAATGAGGAAACTGAAGCCAAACATCATTAAAACACTTTCAATGTCTACATTTTTTTTTGGGGGGGGGGGGCTGGCTCTTGATGATAATTTATTTTTAAAGACAATCTTGTCTTCTTTTGTCTTCTTGTGAATTATAAGGAGGATTTGTAAAAATTTTTGTCATCATTTGTACAATGAATGTTCAGTATCTACCAATTTCCTGTTACGACACCATGTGTCTCAATGACACCTGGTCCCCCAGGAAGTAGATTCTCTCTTCCGGTCTTCACTAACTAACATGCAACACAGTTTAATTTAAAAGTGCGATTTGATTTTATATATTCACACATTTGGACGACATTCTGTTGTTGGATACATGCAAAACCTGAGGAAATTTAAAGACTTTATTTTTGGAGTATGTTACGATCATAAAGTCACTCGCAAGATGATGCAGAGAGATGAGGCGATTTTACAACAATTACTCGCAGCACTGAAGTTAAAACACTTGCCCAACAGGGTCTTCGTCTGCTGTTATTGTTTAATTGATCATAAACCGACAGAGCTGAACCCAGATTGAGAATTATATCTGGGCTACAAACGACCACCAGCAAATTAGAGACGAAGGCTAACTAGATACCATGATGCAGCTTATGAGACACCTGCTTCCACCTGCACTATTGAAGTGCAACATGAAGGCCCTCGTAAGTCCTCTGATTATTAGTGCAGGTTAGTTCATGATGTATCTTTTATTTTTTAATTTTTTAAACAATCATTCAGGAACAGTCCACGATTTCCATCCCATTCTCTCGTCATTAACCACACTAGATGTCTAGATTTATTAATCCGTTGACTTAGCTCCATTTCGGCTTTAACCCTTTGACGCACAACATGGGTCAAAAGTGACCCAGCCAAGTTTTTATCATCTGTATCTTTGCAATAACA
>JBAMHX010000026.1:6131500-6142951 GCA_037177515.1 Pseudomugil tenellus
AATAAATAAATAAATAAATAAATAAATAAATAAATAAATAAATAAATAAATAAATAAATAAATAAATAAATAAATTTTTTAAAAGAAAAAATGTCTTATGGCAAAAACTATCTCAAGTAAGATGTAAACACTGTCTCATCATATGATGTCCTGATCAGCTGCTCAGGTGATGCTTCATATATCACCTTTTAGTTTCATTACTTGTGTTGTATTCAGTTTTAAACAGCCATTTGTCATAGAAGCAAACTGCTGCAACCCCGGAGGAAAAATAAAAAAGCATTTACATTTCATGAGAAGTAAAATGGTAAAGACAGCTAAAATGGAAGACAACAGGTGAGTCCACAAGAGCTGGGCTCCTGAATTGTTTCCCTGGTGGTCATGAAGCCACGTTCTCCCCTCATTATGTGGCAGCGGCGATGATAGGTGGACGACACAGGACTGACTGAGTGGAGATCAATTTCCTAGTATTCTATTAGACAGACATCCGGGACATTTTGACGTAATTACATAGCAACGCAGCTCGCCATCTTAGCGTCGGGGCAACAGCCCCTAGCAACACTACAGAGGAGACATGGCAACAACATGGCATGTTATACATCCAGTTTTTTTTTAAAAAAAACAAGGAGTTCAAGACCAAGTACCATCATATACCGTTAAGTGGAGTCAGGAGAGATAAATGGCTGAGAGCAACAGATGCCAAATACGATCGGACGTATTGGTGATGGTTGGAAAGTAGTCCAACTATACCTATGTCTGTGGCCTTCATTTTAAATCCAGTGAATGCACATTCAGTGATATTCTATACATAATAATACATTTACTTAATAATAACATTAGGACTGCAGAGAACCCAAGACCTCTTGATTATAACGAGTCAGACCAGCCGTATTTAGGCTAACTGTTAGCTAACAGTTAGTGGTTGCTAACAGCTAGCACAATAAAGAATGGCCAAGATTGTCCTTTAGCCTCGCTTCCCTTTTGTTTCTTGAGGTATTTTTAATAAAATCTGGCTGTGCATCTTAGATGAACTCTGATCGTGTTATTCCACTTTTGGCCCTGCTAATGGATCGTACAACCATATACTCTCTAGACATTGAAGACATTTTTCCAGCCCTATATTGAGAAAGTTTTTCGATATAACGAGATATTAATCTTATATTGAGAAACTGTAACAAGAAGGTTTCTCATTACACGGGACATGTTTCTCGTTAAAAACGAGGTTTGTATAATTATATTTCCTCATCTAAGTGACACAGTTATCCCGTTATAATGTGATATTTTTAACCGTAAAATCGCTTCTCTGAGAACTTTTGATTCTGGTCCGGACGGAATAGCGAGAAGATGGAGAGGGGTGCGTTTTAAGAAGTCGAAATCTGCCGGACGAACGCATTTCCACACAGGAAAAAAGATAACTTTGTCACTTTAAAAAAAATCATTATATTAACCTTGTTGAAACGAGAAACACATCTTGTCATAACAAGAGACCTTCTAGATAAAGTTTCTGGATATAATGAGATTAATATCTTGTTAAATCAAGAAACTGTCACATTATAATGAGATATGTTTTTTTGTTAAAATGAGAAATGGGTCCAATATTTTTTAATGGTTGTGACGGCCAAACACTTCCGTAACTTCTTTATATCGTGTGATTTCATTTGCTGGTAGGTGACATTAATATGAAAAACACATGTGGAATAAGTTAATCCATATTTAGGGAATTTAAACCAACCTACAGTGAACGAAACACATATAACTGAATGAGACTAACGAGTTGTTAGTCCCTAGACAAAGATGGCGCCTTCGGTTGCCATGGCAAATACGTCATCGTGACGACATGCCATCTAACAGAATCAAGATTAATCCCTGTGGTTACCCCCTTGAAGGCGGCAGCTGGAATACCTATATTAAAGTACCAAACAGTCTCAGGGTTTGGGTCAGACTCAGTCAAAAGTCAGGGATAAATAGTCCAAGTCATAAGCAGAGAGGAGAGAGTGAACCCGCTTTGTAGTCTCTCACCCACAGTTGCTTTTATAAACAATCATTCAGCACTAGGAACTAATGGGTCGGCAGGGTCACTCATTCCAACATATTTCTGCTGATGCAACCTGGACATTTGGAAAGTCTCCATCATAGCATGTTCTAATCCAGACATCCAGACAACATCAGTTACACCAGCATGGTTAACCCTTCATCATAACAGAATGACGGTGACAAAAGAAAGTGGGATGTTCCACAGTATCATCCTCTTTCACGTTTTACTGAGCATACCAATTTTGTGCATTCACAATTTATCATATTGATTACTTTGGCTTGCTGCTCTTATTGCTTCACGTTGCAACCTGAATGGTTCTTCAGGAAACAAGTAAAAACCAAAAACAAAAGAGGTAAGATTTGAAACATAGAGCTGAAAAAGATGGTTAGTCTTTCTTTTCGCACACAATACCATGAACTCCATGTTTTAATACAGTATATGACAGTATTAGCATCATTAACATATTTCTCCTTTTTCTGCAGGTCTTTCTGGATAAAAGCTGCAGTGCATGTTGATCTGTCTTTCCTGTTGAGGCAGATGTTTTCCTTCTCTCTGTTGCCTCATGCAGCTCAGGACAGGAGATTGGATCCAAGTCAAGATTCAATGCAATCTATTGGTTTAACTAAGCTGTTTACTATGAACTGGCTTAAATGGGTGTGTGTGTAAAGCGTCCTGAGCATTGTTGTGAAGTGGTGCTGTACAAATAAAGATAAATTGAACTAAAAATGTTGAAAAAGTACGTTTTGTTTCAAGATACAACCAAATTAGACACATCTGAGGAATCATAGGAAATAAAATAAAAAAAATCTTCAGGCTTCTGAGCGAGGCAGAAACTATTTTCTTCCCTCCCGTCCATGTGGTCCTTTGCAATGTCTGTCTATGTGTATTTCTCTATTAAGAGCATCGGTCGGCACTTCTTCCTGTTAAAACCATGTTGAATCTGTTCGAACAACAAAACTGACCAAAACTTTTTCACTCGGCAATGGGGACCCCGCATGTCCTAGTTAGATATACTCAGCTCGGTACAGGTGGGATCTGTGGTCGACATGGAGGGCCCTGTGTCTTACGGTGATGTCTCTGGAGGATTAGCTTATAGGCTTATGACCACTGGTTTCACACTGTTTGGAATTTAGTGGATTTCTGGTGAGTCATAACTTGGAGCTGCTGTGGACTGGACTGACAGCAGCATGTAACTGTGCTGAACACTGAACTCTTGCTCTGAACAAGTTGAACCACAAGCTGGATGCTATTGGGCAGACTGGGTGGGATTTTTGAACAGTTGATTTGGGGTTTTGATCAGCTAACAGACTGTGGGTTGGTAAACAATGGCCCTAAACCCAAATAGAGTGCTACTATCTGATCTGGCTCCCTCTACGGCCTTGAAAATTCCCTGCTGGATGGATTGTTCATGGACTCTCTGATCCACCTCGCTCATTCTAAATGTCTCCTCACTTCCGGACTCTTTTGAGTGGGACTCTACGTATTTTGGTGCGACCGCCTGAAGGGAGACCCCAGCCCCTCCCCTCCCACGATGTGTCTTGTTTCGTGAATGTTTATTACTGTGCTTAAGTGTGAGGTCTTTTTTCAAAGCATTGCTGTACTGCTCCTCCACTGGGAGCAGACCAGGGATACTATGGTTTTTTTTCTCCTCTTACTACCTATGTGTTGTGTTCTGCCCCCCACCTGTAAAGGTGCACTGCTTTAAGCTGGCTGCACTTTAGAACAGTCATTACCTGTACATGTCTACTGTGTGTTTGGTTATGGCTGTACTGGAAATTTGAATTTCGATCTGAATGTTTTACGTGAAATCACAACAGAGACGACTTGTTGGTTTTCTGCTACTGTTTATTTATTTTGTTCAGGACTGAAGTTTCATGGACCAGACGATGGCATAACACTGTGTTACAGTTTTCTCTTTGGGTACAACCGACTAAGACAAAGTTAAAATTATTCATCTACAAAATGGACTAAAGTACACACATACATAGTTTGTTTTAACACAGGCACCGAGAACAAAAACTCACTCGCACAACCACACTGTCTGCACACATTCACTCAGACACAACCACTCACCACATAATACATTCTCAGGGGAAACAAGCAGTCAATTATCAATTTTAGAGCAGTTCATATCACTTTTTCCTTTACACTTATATTAAACTGTGCTCATTCTCAAACAGGAACCAGGCGATACCACAATATGTCTGCGGGGAGCTTTCTAGAACAACCTGACACAGTAACCAATAACATGATTTATTTTTTTGGAAATGATACGATAACACACTGAGAACAAGCACTGGTACTTCAGTTCGGGTTTATAAAGTTTAATCTGTCAGAGGGGTAACTAAGCCAAATTCCTGGACAAATATGCCTTTATTTGCCCATTTTCTTTTCTAAAACACTTGATACCTTATTTTTGGAATTAAAGTTAAAACCAAACAAAGTAAGACCAAGATGTTTGCTATGCAGGACCATACTTGTGGGTTTTCCTGCTTCAATCCATTAACTTTAAATATTTCACATGACCACAGACTTGTTTTCCAAAGCACAAGCTCGCTGATTGATTTCCTACCTTCTAGCTATTGGCTTAATTTCAGTGCATTATGCAAAGCAACTTGCAGAAAAATCCATCACGTTCGTTTTTATATCCCATGTTATGGTGTTCTTGGAACTCAAAAACAAACAGTAATTAAAATTTGGAATTCATAGGGAATTTAGGTTGTGTGGTGCTTCAAACAGCCCAGCCAGGTATGCAGCTGTTTATACCTCAGCGAACAAAGAGGGATATTAAAATAATAACAAGCGCAACATCAGAGCTTGAATCGCTAAAGTTTTTCTATAATGTAGAGAAGATGGAGAATGAGCTTCATTTAGATGACATTTCATTCACATTAACACATTCTCACAGTGCTTTTTTAGCACACAAATAAATGGATTGGGGCAATGTGGGCTTTGATATAAAAGCCAGGGATGAAAACACTGGGGAGCACACCCCTACCACCGGAACTAAAGCCACCACAACAGAGAAAGCCCCAACTTTCCAGTTTGATAATCCCTCTCTGGGGGGAGCTAGGAGCTCAAGATCTCAAGCGCTGGTCTTTGGGGGCACTCTGTCCTGCAGGTTTTACAGTTTTCCGCACTTGAAAACGTAGATTATTGTCATGATCTGCAAAAAAACCTACTTATTTAAATCAGGTGTGTTGGGGCAGGAGAACATCTAAATCCTGCAGGAATCTAAGACTGAAATATAAAATCCTGGTTCATCTTAAAACAGAGATGATGTAGATGGAATTCAGGATGCTTGATATGCTGTCTGAACATTAAATGAAAGCAAAAAAAAAAATCCGCTGGAATGTACAGTTTGGTAAGTAGCTGTTTTATTTGATGCTTCATGCAAAGCCAAGTTTCTGGGAAATTGCTGGGAACATATTTTTATGAATTTCAGGCCCACAATTTCATGTTCTAAAGCTTTAATTCATCTCTTTGACCGCTACCTCAAAATTTAATTCTAATTCGGTGGATCTCAACCTCTGCTGATGAGTTACCTCCAAAGCGTTTTTAAATGAGAGTTGCTTGGCAATAGCAAAACACAAAATAGCTCAGCTGTTTCAACAAGTGCTGCACTCCACCTGTGCACCTGTACAGTTTTAAGGCATGCAGTAACGTTAAATGCACATGTGCTTGTTGTAATTCATGTCAAAATATATTAATTGTGCATGTTGATAACATAAGAACCTTTCAATATATTGTGCAGCCCTTGATGGAAATATATGGTTATTTCTGCTGTTTTTGTGGCCTTTATAGCACTTCAGCTTGTCATCTGAAGACATAAATCTCATATCATTTTGAATTAATGAATTCACAAATGGCACCACACACATCTGCAGCACTAATTCAGAGAAAGTAAACCTCTAAAGTTGCTGCAAAAGTCAAACTAATAATTCAAATCTGATTTTAAAAAAATAGCTCTTTGGAAGGTAGGATTTCTTTAATCTGCTTTGATTTATTAAGGGCGGAAATCTGCAAAACATCCAGGGTGGTGATTAAACCTAATGTCAGGGAGCTCAACTAAGCTCTCTAAGCCATAACACCCGCTTATCCTCTCTGTGCCCAGTGGATAAGACATTCTTTTTTCACCTGACACTAGTAACACATCTGTTTTTAAAGATGCCTGAACACCAATAAAATGCTTTAAATATGAAGTTCTATTGAATGAACTTTGAGTCACACAAATGAAGTTTGGTGATGGTTGAAACTGCTACAAACGCACACGCAGGATGTGCCTCCAATCCTGATTACATCACTGTTGCTACATTCACCTTCAGACCAGCACTCCAGCCAAACAGGACACATTTGACATTTCCAGTCACATTGTGCAGATATAGTCTATTTTCAAAACACGGTAGGCGATTTTATGGACATATTAGTATCAGCGGGAATGGCACAGAAACATTTAGTCAGGTTATAAAAAAAAAGCAAAGTCTACACATTATACTCCTATAAAATGGTGAAAAGTGCATCTGGGTGAGTAAAGAAACGTATAGATGCTGTTGTATGTATGTAATGCCATCATACAAGAAGCCAATATAGAGCCGTTATGCTTCTTCTCTCTGGCAGCTCTAAAAATTAGCAATGAAGCAGGACTGGGCAGTGAAAATGCACACTAAACTGTTGTGATGGTGACGAGACTGACTTATCCAAGGGTAAATCTGATTCTTCTGTGCTACAAGTTGAACATGCAGTCTTTGGTTAAAGTTGACGTTTCTGTAGCTGAGAGACTTTGGGGTTACTGTGACGTAAAAGAGAGGGAGTAATAACAGGAGACACAGCTATTTTTCTCTCTTTTCACCATCAAACGTGGCACATTGTTAAAACAACACAAGAAAAGGTAACAAAAACCCAACGTAATCTTTTTTTCCCCTCAACAGTTCAAAATATAAAATTCAAGTGCAATTAAAATTCCAAATATCACTTAAATCACATACATTTCTCTCTAAAGTAACAGTTTGTTACTTGCAGGTAGTTTATCTCATCATATTATTATTATATATTTTTTCTATTTAAAAAAATTACATATAGACTTTTTGATTTAGCCCATGTAGTCTTTCCCTGCACTCCAAATGGTTAAAACACTGACTGAGGTGGAAGGGTGTAGATATACACGATTTAACATTTCTTTCAATTAATCTTCCATGTTAAAATAAGTACACCAACTGTTTTTTCATCTGTCAGTCATGCACATCAGGCCAGCGAAGAAATACAGTTTATGGTACAACTGAGTACTCTTAGTGGGTCAATTAGTCTTTTTCACATCATGCATCTACAGCTGGGTATGCAAATGCTTGTACATTAGAGCCATAAAACATCTGTGACATGGGCCTCTGTAATTTCGGACTTGTTTAGCATAAATATTACACAATAATACAACAAAAGGAGCAAAGCAGAGCAAAACAAAATGAAAAAAAAGGCAGAGAAAATGGGAGGTAGAGTGCAGAAATGTAGGAAATGACTTAGAGAAAAAAGAAAATCAAGAGTACACAGTGAGCAGGAGCAAGGTTTGACCAATACTGATGTGTTGTTACTGGCTTCCTAATCTGAACAACTTTTCATCCAATATTTCTTGATAAATACGCTTTATCAAAAGATTGATGGGTTCATTTATGCTTCAATCATTTCTGTGGGTTAAATATCAACATGCAGCCAGTGGTTGCTTAACTGTCCCACACAGACTGGAAACTGGGGGAACCACTGGTCAGCCCTCCATACATAAGGCAAAAAATCCATTCGATTTGGCGTGCCGTTTCCACATACATATGTGTTCTTATTCAAGTTATGCAAATTGTATAAATTCCTATGGTGCCAAGACGTTTTATCAGGTTTGACAGTAAAGCTGAATGCAACACTTTGAACACAAGTCAAAACTTCACAAGTGTATACAGGAAAATGGGAGTTGTTTTGTCACCACTGCCATACACAGTTTCAATTATGGGCAGTAAAGTGGTACAAAATTGATCCATCTAAGCAGGATTCCTTGCACTGATCACTTGCATTAAAACACAGGTTAATCCATGCAAAATGGACCAAACATATAAGCACAAACAAGGTGTCGCTGAGAGACTGCTAGCTTACAACAACGCTAGCTTAGCAGTTTCTAAACTTCTATTTGTTATGCAAGACTAAGACAATCACATTATGGTCATAAATTTCATATTTTCATTTTAATGTCATACTTAAAACACTTTTAAGCTAGTTTGTTAATCAAAGGGCCAAATCTGACAGATAATGGAGACACATAATAAATAAAAGTAAAACTTGAAAACTCCTATAAAAAATCAAGGAGTCAGGGTGATTTTTAGCGTGGAGATATTTTTTTTTCTTAACGAACATACTTTCATTAGGAGATATCATCGAGAACCAATAATATACCTAATCCTTAACAATAGAATTAGGTGTGCTTTAAAATCTATAGTGCATTATCTAAAATAGTTTAACAGTGATCTACTAAAGTGGAAAACTATCTTTAAGATAAAGAAAGTACATTTTTGTATATGTAGGTATATATATATATATATATATATATATATATATATATATATATATGTATACATTTAAATAATTATGACAATGTTTGCATAAACATATCAATGTTGGCCTGTAAAACCCCTCATTGGTCAAACCTTGCATATGTTAAGCTACAATTACTCAAAGGGCTGTATGGTACATATGTTAAAAGGGTCAAAGATGTCGAAGGCATCATGTGACGAGCTTGACTGAGGACAAATACATAACTTGCAGATTTTTAGCCACAGAAAGGGTGTGTCACTATATGGGACGGACAAGATAAGGACTTTGAGGTTACATTTAGGTTGCTGGATCCGGAATGACAGAGGATGACGGGGGGTCTTTAACAGGTCAGTGTAGATGCCCCATCTATTTGTATGGTCGTAGGAACCTGGTTACTTTGGAGCGCAGCAACTTGATGAAGGAGCGAGGGAACATTTCTTTGGACTCGGCTGCTGTGTATTTGAAGTAGTTCTGGGGATGAGCGAGTACGTCAAACAGAGCTTTTATCAGGTTCTTGTCCTATATGGAGAACACAAAGACAAATTATTATTACCTGCATGAAATAAACATATTTCCAAAGATTAAATATGTTTTTCCTCTTTTTTATTAACACATAATAGGCAATGCAATGTAATCATTTACTACCTTCAGTATCTCCTGGTGGTTTTCTGAAGCGTAAAGCCGACCGTCTCGCACAATGTCCTCTATCAGCTGCTGGTAGTCCTCTACAACAAAACAGGGTTTGTTCAAATGAACTTAAGCCTTAAATATGACATTAAAACTAAGTAATGACATTAAAGCAGTATGTTTAAAACAAAATCCACATACGCCCTTTAGAAACACTTATTCTGAAGGAGGAATAATATAAGTTTGATAAGTTTGATTTCTGCATTATCAGTTTCTTATAGTTCTCTCTTTAGAAAAGTCCTGGCAGCCTTTCCAGTAAAACCCAACTAATTTAGTCTTTTTTGCGCTGTCATGAACTTAAGCCTTTACCACATTACCGGAAACCTGTAAAGTCTGAGCTGTAGCTCTGAACATTGCATGGTTATGTGTGGATGAACATGCTGGGACATCCACTTCTGGAATGCTTCCCATTTGTGAAGAAACTATCTCACTGCAGAACTAACTGGAGTTTCTGGAGTGTTTGAAGTATATTTAAGAAGACTCACCATCATAGGTGACATAGGGGACTTGGAAGCCTTTGCCACTGTTGCCCTCATTGGACTTGAATTGGATCCAGAGTTTGCGAGAGCGAGAGGTGAAAGCAATGGGTCGCTCGTAGGTCTGACATGTCTCGTAGGTTGTAATGGAGGTGGGCAGAGCTAAAAGAACAGCACAAAAACATTATGATCTTCTACGTCTTTGTCCTATGTCTGATATCTGGTATGGTGACAGAATACGGTCCGTTGCTGAAATAACATTCACTTCTGCAAACTGAATTACCACATACGTTGTGCAGACATCAGCTGTAGGATAAAGACTGTGATATCCCCCTGAAGTACAGTAGCAGAATTAAATTAATGGCTTCTAGAGGTGAAATGGAATTTGGCCCTTTTATACATTTTAATAGGCAGATTGTCTTTTCTTTGCTTTGACTGAAAAGGAGTCTTAAGGCTGCTCGGAGCTCTGAGACTGCTTCATGAATCTGTAGCTAAAAGAAAACAAGCAGTTCTAACCTTCTACATAATGGGTTATTACATCAGTGGATAAGCTTCATGTATACCAGCACTGTGACTGGGAGTTTATATGAAACTGTAGGAGTGGATGGACCAATAGAAAAAAAGAGTTTAAATCATAAAGGGACCCTTATTTTCATATTAAAGGGTGATGTCCGACCATCCCACATAAGAGACCTATAAATGTTCAATGCATTGGGTTTAAAGGTATGGTCAACTCACATGGAGGTCCAAACTAAACTGAACTTGGCCTCCATTGACACAATTCCTGAGGAACGCCAATGTATCACTTCTTTTCTAGTCTTTGCTTACCATTCTTTCTCATGACCAGCACATCCCCACATTCGTCTTCGATCGGAAGGAAGATCTCTGGAACCACAATCAGGATCCGCCTCTTGTACGGTGGGTTTATGGTCCAGACACAGTTCACATTGGAAGGGTAATCTCCAGGGTAGTTAGGAGACTCAATGTAGCCTGTGAAATCTCCCAGTTCCCCTCCACACTGCTGGTCTGAAGATAATTTAACAGCAACACAAGGCTTTTTAGAATTTTAATAAGCAGTTGCAGAACCGTTGAGCCTCAGGCATACTCAGCATTTTGAATAAAGAATTTACAAGAAAGTTAAATAGAAAATGAAGAGCATAATTACTTTTGCATTGGGAAACATTGTTGGCACTATCAAAGTCAGTTGTGGTGTTCCCCGGGCAAGTGATGCAATAGTTCTGCCCAGACTCAGACTGATAGGTTCCTGGTGGGCAGCGAATACAGCGGTGGGTGGTGAAGTTGTAGTAGTGTCCAGGGGCACAGTGCACTACGGGAGAGGAAATAATCAGGGCATACATGGTAAAACTGAATAGAGATAAAGTAAAAACTAAGAAAACAAGACAAAAAAAGAGTCTCCATTGTGTGGCCATGGAGATGTCCTGTGATCCACTGAGCACTTCCTTTTACTTTCTCTGCTTCTTATCTTCCATGTATAAGTATATGTGTCTCCATTTTCTGCAGGTCAACCTGGATAAAATTTGCATCCTTATCAATCTTTGATTACCTCTCCACCTGTCCACCCCAACCGGCTGATCTGTCTCTCCTGTCCTCTCCACCCCAACCTGCTTATCTGTCTTTCCTCTCCTCTCCACCCGAACCAGTTGATCTGTCTTTCCTGTCCTCTTCACCCCA
>JBAMHX010000026.1:6143051-6153328 GCA_037177515.1 Pseudomugil tenellus
ACCAGCTGATCTGTCTTTCCTGTCCTCTTCAACTCAACCAGCTGATCTGTCTTTCCTGTCCTCTTCAACTCAACCAGCTGATCTGTCTTTCCTGTCCTCTTCAACTCAACCAGTTGAACTGTCTTTCCTGTCCTCTTCAACTCAACCAGCTGATCTGTCTTTCCTGTCCACTCCACCCTAACTAGTGGAGGCAAATGACTGCCCTTCCTGAGAGGAGGGAGGTTTTCTGGAGGTTTTTCCTTCCAACTTTCACCTCATGCATTTCTGGATGGGAGATTGGATCCAAGTCAAGAATTGATGCAATCTGTTGTTTTCCCTATAGGCTATTCATTATTATTTGGCTCAAACTGATGTCTATGAACTGTCCTGAAACAATTTTTTTTTAAGTTGTGCTATAGAAATAAAGCTGAATTGAAGAAAACAACTCTGTCATCATTAAATGAGTTACAAAAAAACAGACACATTTCTCTGTCCTCAATCAGTCCTAATAGACGCAGTTAAACTAGATCTGATATAAATCCAAATACTGCAAATATATGAGTTGCAAACTTCTGTTTAAAACCCAGAAAAAGTTTAAATCTTCAAACTTCCTCACTGTTATCAATGAACAGATTAGAAATGTACAGCGTTGACACATTTCCAACAAAAACATTTATTTGTCTTTGGTTACTTATTTCTAAAACATACAGCACTGAACTCAAAATAAAAAGTAAATACATTTCTCAAACATGGATCATCTGTGTCAAAATGGTAGTATAGGAAAGTTATTATTATTATTATTTTTTCATCACAGACAACGCAACTAAAGAAAAAGATTAGTTAGCTAACTCATTCATTTTAATTAAATGTAAAGCTAAGTATTATTCTGGCTGGCATACAATAGCTTGTTACTTCTGTTTGGAATAAAATGATGTTGTGAGGATGCTCTTTAGAGCTGTAACACATGTAAAATAAAAAAAAAACTATAAAACACATCTACATTTATTACACTTTTACAAATAAAAAAACAGATATGGAGGCTGATGAAAGTACCATAGTGATGAAGTGGTGCTGAACTTTATAACCAAAAACAGGATAAACAGGCAGAATAGAGCAATAAATCTGAAAGACATACTAATACACACAACCACAAACCTTCAGTCTCACAGTCCCTGAAGGAGATACGTCCTTCATACTTGGTTGTCAGGTCTCCTCCGCAGGGAAAGCAGAGAACCCGACCTGGTTCTGGCTGATATGACCCAACAGGACAGGGTTGGCATGGGCGCAACCCATCAGCAGAGAAATGACCTGGTGGACACTGACCTGTGGAACGGTAAAGCATTCTTCAAGATGCACAGTTATTTTAGCAGGACAAGTCCAGACAGCATGATTTGCCTTCTGTCCAGATGTGACAGCATGCAGCATCATGAATATGAGCATCAGATACCATTAACTACAAACTGTTAAAAAGCTGATAGATTGGATATAAGAAAAATAAAAACATAATTCTCATGCAAAGCTGTAACAATTAGCATCAAAATGCTAAATGATTAAAAACATATTTAACCTTTTAATGCCCCACATAAAAAGTTTTTTTTTTTTTTACACATTTTTGACATCTTTATTAAACAAATCTGAAAAAATCTTTACTACTTATTACAGGTAAAAAATTATTGTAGTGTATACTAAGGGTATGCTAACTGCTTCCTGGAATTCATTAGGGGGCAGATGACGAGTATCAGATTATGTGCTACAGGGTTTTGTGCAAAGTTTCTACAGTAAAGTAAAATAAAAGCTATCTGAACCTGTGTGTATTAAATATGACGCATTTGGCTTTATGGGTTCAAAGGAAAAGCAATTGCACACAATTAAAATCTGTATTTTGTGTTGCTTGGTTATCCTTTGTACTTCTGTCCATTAAAAATGTTTTAAGAAAGTTTTTCTTGCATTTTATAACATTTCTGTGTTTTTATTGTTTCTTTAATGATTATTATTCATGATTTTATGTATTTTTCAAATACTTTAATTGCAAAGATGAAAATAATGATGGGATAGTTACCTCCACACTGAGACACATTCTTGGCACCAGCGATGCCCTGTCCATTAGTATTGGGACATGGCTCACAGGACAACTGACCCACTGTGTCTTGGTATGTTCCAGGAGGACACTGGACACACTGCTGCTGCTCCCCGCTATAAAATGTCCCCACACCGCAGCTCACTGAGGAAAAAATCCACTGTTAAATGGTTTCTGACAGGACAGCAACATCGAGATAAGTCGATAAAGTCCAGACTCACCACACTTTCCATCTCGCAGCACTTGTCCCGTGCTGCAAGTCACAGCTCCCTGTGGATTTGTGGATGGTTTCTGGGCCACTTCATATTCAGTTCCAGAAAACTGGATGTAGAACTGCTGTTGGTTGATGGACTTCCTGAGTGTTTTCATGGCATTCTTCAGCTTCTCCTTCGTGTTATTCCGCACGCACTTGAGGTCACAGGAATCTAGGGCAAACATTATCAGAAGCTTTGGTAATCTCATCTACATCTGAGGTGGTCTTCCAGGTGAGGTTAAGAAAAGCAAGACCACCACACCTGAGACTTCCTCCGGCTTCATCTCCATCTCAAACTCAGCAATGATTTGGGAAACGTTGGTCATAGGAGATTTGCGCCCTCTGCGGCGCTTCTTTAATGAGTCACACTTGAGGTTTACAAAAGTTACTTGACAATCATCAGTGCATGGAAACTGGCCTCCTTTGAGATGAAAAGAAATAATTTAAAGTAAATTAAGATAAATTATTTACATAGCACATTCTAAAACCTTGATTACAAAGTACAACCTTCAATTTGAGAATACAGAAGGTAAAAATAACCAAACAAAACATGTTAGAACAATAAAAAAAAGCAGAAAGCCGAATCCTGAAAACTGAGCTCAGATTAATGTTGGGATATGAGGTGATATGGATCAATATGGAGCCTTTATGAAATGCTTTATTGCAAAATTTTGTGCATTCAAAAATACCTAAAGAGAAAACATAATGTAATCATAATTGGCATTTCTAAAGAAACAAAAACAATTACCTTCACAAGTCTAAGCATGCAAATAAGTCTGCAGTTGAAACTGAGTGCTTGCCAAGCATGAGGAGCTGTTTCACCCATCTGACACAAAACATGGCCCAACAAGGGAACTAACAGGGAAACAATGGAAAGGATGATAAAAATGTGGAAAAATACTGGATCAACTACGTTATAAATCTGGAGCAAGAACAAACAAAATAAATCCTTCCTGGATCCAGACAATGATCTGGATCACCTCCAAAATTTAAAATTTCCACATAAACACAGCATTATAATAAGTATTGTACTTTAAAGAGACTGTATTTTGACTTTATTCCCGTCATTTCAACTTTATTCTCGTCATTTCGACTTTATTCTCGAAGTGAGGAAGGGAGGGAAAAAAAAATCCTCCACAAATTTTTTTTCAGTGTGGCCCTAATAATCTATCGTAAAACACAAAATATGGAGTTTAAGAAAAAAAAAAGTCAGAGCAGGAAAGAGACAGATGGTGTCATCGCCTTTCAGGTGTAGTTAAAACTCAGTAGATGCAAGAAGAAAGATACATGAGGTCTGCAGAGGTCTCATTCCTGAACCAAAAGGGAGACGCTGTTGCTGGAGATCACACACTGACTTAGACCCACTGGTGAAACCACGTCTGATCATCGTCAGGTTTACATCGAGAGCAGCAAAAGATCTGACATGGAAACATGCCAAGGAGAGCATCTTTCTGCTCAATCAAGGCTTGAAACTCAATCAAGATCTCACCGCAGCTGACAAAGCAGCAAGAAAATGAACTGACATACTACTTTTCTGTTTTGGACCTTGCTAATATACTTAAATGAGAATATTATTGTTGCGTATAAAATAAAATCTACTAAAGAAAAGGAAAAAACATGATAAATTTCTATGCAATGTTCCTGTTGCTGTTAGGAAAAGTTACTCAAACTCTTAAGTTAGTGATTTTTTTCAATCTTTTTGATGTTTCTTTCCATTTTTTCTGTTAATACCAGAGGCTTGCATGATTTACTCAGAAGAAAAGCTTTATTTTAGTATTATAGAGGAAGAAATGCTGATTTTTATTTTTTACAAGAAACCCACAAATGTGCAGCAAATGTTACTGAAAAAAACAATGGGGCAGTGAAATCTGGTTCTCCAATGGGACTCATCGATCTGCAGGTGTTGCCATCCTTTAAGGTAAATTTAACAGTGGTATAGTTTGTTTAGAAAAGGATGCTGCAGAACAACTTATCTTTCTAGTGTGTGAGTTTCAGCAGGTGCAATTTATACTGATTAATATTTATGCCACCAATGACAACATGGGTAACTAGAAATGCACTCGGACAGTGCAGACCTTCACCAATCATGACAGTTTTCCCATACAGAAACCAGAGCATGCAGCTAAGATTGTCTGGTAATTTGCCCACATTAAACTGACTTATATTGGTTTGGTTACCGGGATTGAATGAAAACATCCATGCACTTCTAAGACAAGTCCATGTCGTATGAGACAGTTTCGCATTGTCACGTTCAATTGTACGACTTTGTGTCATCGCGTGTATTGAAGATTGGAATAATAATGGAATAATGTGTCACTCCTCACATTTTTGTGTGTGTGTAGGAAAGGAATACGTTTGGGCTGATTTTAGGGTTATGTTATACAGTCACATCTCCAGGACTGGCCCAGCAGATGCTAGAAAGCAGATTGCACTTTCTACAGCAGACTTGCAGCAGACATAAAACAATCAGAGATTGAATAATTTTAGCTTCCTCTAGAAGTAATCTCAGTCCTGTTTTTCTAGACTCCTCAATTTGGGCCCACAAGGGACACAGGCTTGTAGGTTTTCAATGTCTCCCTATGGCAACATATCCGGTTTTATATGAAATAAGTCGGTCAGCTTATGAGTTTTGTCCAATGACACATTATTTTCAGTCTGCTGTTTTGGAATTTTGTTGTTTTCCTGGAATTTATTGGGCTTCTCACACCAGAGCAGCAGAATTTTATCTAAAGCGCGTGAGAAAATGGAGAACATGGTCTTTAAAGAGCTGCCGGATTGGTTCAGGTGAGAGTGGGCTCTGATGCAGGTCTTTACACCAAGAACAATATGATATGCAAACTGCAATCAGTCCTGAAAGTTGCTGACTTGCTTGTAGGTGATAAAAGTCCAAAGAAGTGATATGTAGTCATGTATATAGAAATAAAATGCTACCAAACTGAAAATGCAGTGGTTACCTGGATATCATGTCTCATATATATGCACATACTAATCACTACTAAGTTAGGAATAGTCAACTTTCTGGGGAAAATGACACAAAATGCCCACAGTTCACAATACAATGAGATGATGAATGTAAGACATTTAATTACAATCATGAAATGCTAATTACTTCAAAAACAATTTATGGAAAGAAGAGTTAACTGTGGTGGGTATATGCAACATAATCAGTGTTACTGTAGGTGTAGCCTGGTCTGATGGTGTCTAAACAGTGTTCACATACAAGCTTTCATTGGCAAAACCTTCTGATCCATTCATGGTTCAGAAGTTTTTGGATTTTTTTTCTGGTTAATAATCCTGATGAAGTGCAGGATGTTGTACAATTAAAAGCATAAGTTTATCAATAAAAGTCATAATGCAAAATAGTGACATTCAGAAATGATACAAATGCCAAATACCCTTCATTTGTATGTTTATTTGTTTCATCTATGTAATATAAATATATCCTGATCTGGAAGGAAACAAACAAAACTTTAAATTTAATATTATAGAGGAAAGATTGAGACATAGACCTGCTGAATTCCACTGTGCAGCTCTGTAACATAGCTGCATTTCAGACTTCCCAGGACAAATATGGATAAATAAAGTGTGGTATCATCAGTATAACTAAGTTTTTGAAAAAAATCATGCACATCTGACAAAACTAAAACTACACTCACTACAAAAGTGCATGGAAGTATGAAAAAAAGCATCATTAACTCTGGAAAAAGCAACTGAAATGACTCAAACATGTCAGTTTCTTCTGGTTCTTCCAACAGTTGCAACATGGTAAAAAGATGTAAATAAAATGATGCAGTAAATGTCTTTAATGAGATTGAGTACACTGTGAGATTATGTAAAATGAGATGGAGAAAAAGCTGCTCTGCCATTGTTTCTTACCTTGGACATTCTGTTTTGATGCATCTCTGCGTTTCTCCTTGTTGCGGGGCCTCAGGTGACACTTTGCGTCTCTAATCTTAACCCTGGTCTTCTGCTTTATGGGTGGTGCCAGCATATCTTTATTCATTCACATCAGAGAAAAACAAAAGGTGGATACACATGACGCTGTAGCGAAAGTTACAGTAGAAAGGCTACTTATTAGTTTTCTTTATCTGGTATTGAGCTTTCTCTTTCCGTCCTCCACTGTGATTGGTTGCTTATTTAAACTAGATATAAGGAAATGAAGGATGGTACTTGTGCGGACACTCGAGCTTAAAAAGAAGTCAGATAGTATTGGGACAGGTGAGTTATTGAAAAGGATTCAAAACAGACAATATAAACCTTAAGAAGGCAGCTTCTGGCCATTTTCCACACATTTTGAGCAGCTACTCTATTGGCTTTCTGGCTGTGCAGAGCTGGGCTGAAAATGTGACATGCACAGTTGAATTTGATGTCACAGTATGAGCCATGAGAGCGGCTCCTGGTACCTTCTGGTTGTATCAGCATCACAGCATCAGCCTTTTCTGGCTCTGTTCAGTCAGTTCCTGATTACAATCTGTAGATCGAGCAGCAGGTAAAGCAGGATCTCCACATCCTCCATTGCTGTAATTGCCTTATGTGTGAAGTGTGTTGGGGCCCATTTTTAGCAGGTCCATGCTGCATGCTAGCCCGTATTGTACATTAGCTGGAGGGGGTATTTAAATGATCAGGGGACATTCGTGCTCTGAGGTGGTCCTCCCAGGTCCTGACCATGCAAACATGTTTATCATGGATTAGAGCTGTTGTATTTGATGCTTTGAGGACGATTCTTTCATAGATCAACATGACACTCAGATTCAGCCTCTGCAGGGTCGACTAAAGAAGCCCCATGCTTTGCGTCACATCAGGAGGTTGGATAGTGCTGCATGTTGCACCATATTGGTCCCAGAAGAAAGCCTCTTCTGAAGCTGGATCACAAGAAAACCTGGAAAGAGTATACTGAAGACCATCTGTCCAAGAGCATGTGATAACCATGTCTTGCAGCCTGACTCAGTAGCAAGATAATTATGTTTTGCTGTAGCGGCGTTTCGCAGAGGTAGCATCATGGTGTGGGCTGCATGAGTGCTCCAAGCATTGAAGAGTAATGCTTCACTGCAAACTTCCCAACATGTACTTTGATATCTATAAGCTTAATCTGATCCCCAACCTTTGAAAACTGGGACACATAATAGTTTTACAACAACATACTGACCCTAAACTATGTATGTATTTACTGGCAGGTTTGTGAAAGCTGCAAATCTTGTCAGTTTGCACGCTAGCCGCTCATGGGCATTGAGAGTGACGCAAATGTCTACCTCTGTCGGTTTAACCAGCTGAACTGGGTAAGCAGAGAGTTGGGAGGTTAAAATGCATGACTGGAGTCTGAGCATGCTTCATTTGCTTAGTTTACTGTACCAGCACAAGTGGGTAAATCAGAGGTGCCATTCCTCTTCTGGGAGGTTTTACCATGCTGAACGGGTATGCCGCAGCTCAGTGTGTAGCTGTTCTCAGAGTCTGCAAGAAACCAACACATGCAAGAACAGTAAGAATCATGACATCAGAAATTAATATCACAAGAGTTTAGGGAAGTCGTTAATGTCAAACAGAGGTGATCATGTATGCCTTTGCACAGCTGTGGGAGTTGAAAAGAGTTTTAAAGATGTTTAATGGTGTTTTCATTAAGAAACAAGCCAAGAGCCAAGAGAAATATCTGCTTCCATGTGACTTAAATCCCTCACTGAAAAGTTACAGCCAAAATTAAAGACTTATGAATCTTCTCTTTCTCCTTTGACGCACACACAAAGACACATTTTAGGTAAAAGCGGGATGAAGTCTTTGGAAATTATAAAAGTGAGACAAGGTTACGTCCAGCCACAGGAATGTACATGGCTTCCACTCCCTAAAATTAAAAAGTACTCCAAAAAGAAAGAAAAACAAATATTTCACTTTATTCTCCAGAGCTATCTATCATTCTCACACAATGACTGCCAAGTCAAACTAAGTGAAGGTCAAACTGAGGAAAAAACTACATGATCAAAGAATGTGATCAATCTGCAGATGCTTGGTAAGTACTATCACAGGAGAGGCTCGGGTGTTGGCCAAAAAGGCTGGAATAGTGAAGCCAAGAAAACCTTGGACAGAGAAAAACACATCAGTCTGTGCAGAGAGCCCACTCAGGAGTCCACAAATATGGCGATAAATAGTACCAACAGCTTCATTAAGCATCAGTGGACGTGAGAGGGATAAAGGTGAGGCAATGGTTAGGTTTGACCAGCAGGGGGCAGCCACTCGCACAGCATGGAAGCTCGTGCTTCTAACATGATGTTAGAAATGTCCTTTCTTGACAAAACAACATTGAATATCTGTATCTCAATATAAAATAAACCAGTAGTTCTGCTAAAGCTAATCCAAATAAGACAATGCAAATTTTTGAATTTTTGTTGATATAACGTGTAAAGGATCTGCTGTCTTGGCCAGGTCAGATTTTTAATCTCAATGAGGTTTCACCTGGTTAAATAAAGGTTAAACAATAAATAAATGAATACATATTGCTGAAAATGAGCAATTAAATTAATGCAATATCTCTCTGTCTGTTAATAACCTGGATGTTTTGTGTTCATCAGTATTAAACCGGTTAAAACAATGTAAAGATACCACCTCAGACATTCAAAACTACTACATCTACTAGCCATTTATCTCACCAGGTATTATTGATGTAATAAGATGATGTACAAATTAAAAAAGTAAATGTAGTTTTATCTGAAGAAAAATAATTATGATTTGGGCATTTAAAGTTCATATAACCACAATGAAATGAAAACTCCATTAATGCTCATCTTTATTGTGTATATATGAATAATACTCTTACAGAGCTAATGTATAGCTTATATCTGTTTAAATCAGTAGTTAATTAAAATTAATTTAGGCAAACACAAACAAAAATATAGAAAAATAAAAAATATACAAGCGGCTAAAATAAGAAGACAGAAAAAGAGCAGAGATTCATACATCATAATATTTTAGTAACTCAGCTTCCTGTCGGTTGTCGGGTACAGAACAGGAGTATTTCTGGTTAGGTTTTGTTGGAATACCAGTAGAAGCAATGGGAACATGGCTGTACCTGCGAGAAAGAGCGCGTTGGAGGGGCACGAAAGCGAGCACACCTCCACCTCTCCTCCGCTCTTGGTGCAGTTCAGTCGGGCTCGAGGGGCTGGTTTTCCATTGAGAAGACACTTGTCTGGCCCTGTAGATCACACATATATTAATCCCTGCTTCCAGGGGTCCGCCAAGCCACACAACCGCCACGTGAAACACCAACAACCCTGCAGGCACACATAGCCGACACTTACTGATGCAATCTTTCTTGTTCCAGTGGAGTTTCTGTCCCGGTGGACACACACATTCATAGCTGCCCTGCGTGTTTATGCAGCCGTACTCGCAGCTCCCATTGTTGATGCTGCACTCGTCAATATCTGACAACACACAAAGCATACACACAACATCTGAGCATCTGCTTTTATTTTCTGTCTACTGTACAGAAACACATTCTCATGGAAGAGCTGCTGCTGGATTAGGCATCCAGTTCCAAACTGGTGATCTGTGACCTGTATGTCAATCTGAACACTCACCTCCGCAGTGAGTGAGTCCATAGAGGATGTATCCTTTGTTGCAGACACACTCATAGCTGCCTGAGTAGTTGATGCAGGTGTGGTCACAAGCTCTCTCAAAGGAGCACTCATTAATATCTGAAGCAGACCAAAGAGATGCACAGCTGTTGAGGAGCACTGATACCATGAAATGGAGACAGAAAAGTGTGAGGTCATCACTACGGATAACAGAAATGGAGTTAGAAGTGGCTTTTAGTGGGAAATCTTACTGGTTTTCACCATGGTTCACTGTTAAAGGTAAAAAGAAAACATGTTGCATGATGGCTTCTATATTAATATCATCAGTGAGAACACTGAAAGGAAATGCATTTTAATTCTCTCATCATCCATCCATCCATCCATCCATCCATCCATCCATCCATCCATC
>JBAMHX010000026.1:6179376-6203411 GCA_037177515.1 Pseudomugil tenellus
TTTTTTTGCTGGGAAGGCGAGGAGACGGATACTCAAAATGTATTACTGTATGGAGTTGGATGAAATCATTATATCTACAACAACTGTTAACAAATAGCCAAGAACTAATTACTAAAACCAGAAAGCTGCTGGTTCACTGTTGATGTTGAATAAAGGTCAAATAACAATTAAAAATCATGTTGTTTTAACCAGTTACCACAACCAGTAAACCAGTAAACCAGCTGTTTTCCTGCTGGAACTGGTCAAACAGGTGTTTTATTGGTACATTTTTAATCACCAGCTAGCATGTTTGCTCCAAACTGGCTCATTTGGATCAAACTTATTGGGTTCGATGACTCATTTAATTCTGAACAGAGCCTCAATGCAGCCTACCACAACATCTACCACCATCCTCATTTTCATCCACAGCAGCTTGTGAGGTTCCTGCTGTGCCACACATGTCAATCATCTTTGCACCAAGTCTCAGTGTTTCTTTTATTTAATAAACATTGTGCATTTTCTCTACACCTTCTTTCCTCAGTTCTAACAGGAAGCTGCATCCACTGACACGGAGCTATGGGTTAAATCTATCTGACTGGTTCATCTTGGGGTCAGTTAACAACTGAAACAATGAAAAGCAGATAAACAAGTTTCACTGGTTGGTGGTCAGAAAAGGAAATTCTGTCCTGATTGAATACCAGGTGGCAATCTCTGGTGGTCGATTTGGAACCAAACCAGGAAGTCAAAATAATTGCAGTTCACCCCTCACTACTAGAGGACTGGCTGCAAGTGAGAGTAATCGCCATAGACTCCCATTTTAAAATGTCCGATTTCAAAACTAAAATAAACATGTTTACAGCCTGGTTCAAAAAACTGCTTCAGGTTTAATAGGTCACATTTACTATCTTGGCAACTCCAGGTGGGGTTAATTTCTTTCTAATGTCTCCCTTTTGATGTTATTTTAATCTTAGATTTAGAGGCGTGTCCTTTTGATTGATATGTGTCAGAAGGGCTATCAGCGCTATCACTGGTTACAGCTGCGTACTTCCTGTTGGCTCAACCATGATGGAGGCCTCTAAGCTCCACCTTTTCATCCATTTTTGGATTTTCCGGTAATGACGAAACACAAAGATGGTGATGGTAGGACTTGGGCCTTCAAATCAGCTCTTCAGAAACCTATGGGTGACATCTCGTACGCTCTGTCCAGTAATTATATACAGTCTATGCTGAATACTCAGGTGAAAATAAGCTGTGTGTGGAATCTGATACTCCCATGTATTTGTTACAATGCTATGGCTGTTAAGTCAGTTCATTCACTGAGTTCATAGTGCATATCCACGTTTTCACACTGACTGGTGGGTGTCTCTCACATGTCTACAGTTTTTGATGTTTTTGTTCTCTTCAACTTCTTTTGCATCTTCTTCTTCAAGTGCTTTTTAGTTGACACTTTCGGCATTCAACAAAAGTGTATAAAGTATTAGTGTTGATGAGCATGACAGATCCATCACCTTGCAAGATTCTGTTGCAACTTAGTAGTTGCCACTACAGTTGGCAAAATAAATCATCTATTCAATTTATTAAACCAGTCACTAATGGTTTTAAAATCAGTTTTATGTGGTATTTGTAAGCATCACAGGGGGCATTTACAACTAGAATAATATGGACTTCCGACTAGGTGGGGTTAAAAAGATTTTACATCTTCTTTTGGTTTTGTTTATTCTCATAGACTGTTTATAACAAAGATGGACAGAGCCTCTGTGATGTCACCCGTAGGTTCCTGAAACGCAGAATTAAAGCTTGATGGCAGATTTTCACCATCTCCATGGTGTCAATTCTAGATGGTACAAAAATGGGCAAAGAACTCATGGGGGGACAGAAGCCTTAGATAGGAGGACTGACCCCCATCAGACTCTGAGCTGCCTGTAGCTTATCATTAACCAAGCTAACCAGAACTTACGGGAGCTAATCTACTAAAAGAAGTAGGCAGGCTACAGCTAAGCGCACTGTTAACTAGATAAAAAATACCAATTGTGCTACACTCTGCCTTTTTTGTATTTGGTTTATTTGAGAGGGACATTACCCCTTTAATGTCCTACCATGTAGTATAGGTACATTTGCGGTTACCATGATGATTTTCTTCAGTAAATTGTTGAAATAAACCTGGGTGAGGGCTCTCTACCACTCTGCTTGTATATGTAAAATCCAAACTGTTTATTCTAATTCCACTGTTTCACATTTCCACCAGTACACTGTCGTAATGTTATTATTAACTTAAAAACAGTTTTTCTGATAATTTTGTTCAAAATAGAACAGAAAATTGCAGACAAACATTTTTCTCAGGCCTTTTTCTTAATGTGAATAAAGGATTGTACATTAATAAACATTATAAATGCACCAAGTTAGCCAAAATGCTACTTTACATCTGCAGTGCCTTACTGCTGGATATCGGAAACCTGCCAATCAAAGGGACAAAACCCCAATAATATTAAATAACATATTTACAGATGAATGTTAAAAAGTCTACATTGGCTTCACTTTAAGCTGCCAAAGTTGCTGCTTGGTTTGTGTTTAAACTGTGCTTAGTTAAAACAAACCAAACCACCTGGGCAACATCACAGTTAAAACAACTGTTCACTATCTTAGACAAAAACACAGCTTTCCAATTAAAATATGACATTTAAATATCATGCAGGCAGATGTTTCTTTCTTTTTTTAAATTTTCTTAGACACAATGAGTGTTTTAATGATCAGGCACCAGGGTCACCTTTATTGTGAAGCTCTGCAGGAGTATCCCCAAACTTTACACTAACGGGAAAACATTTCTCTCCGTCCCAGTTTTGAGCGCAGTCAGACGGAGATTTTACTCCTGGTGGTTATTGGACAGCTGGGACCCGGTATGGTGGATGATATCTGGTTTATACAGCATTCTCCTAATCAAATGAAGAAAAACCCCAAGTAGCAAAATAGCTTTTGACTATGGTTGATCTACTTGCTCAGGGTGATTTTACACAAGCAAAAAAAAATTTGATGTATTTAATGTTGTTGTACTTTTAAAAAAACATTAATCACATTGAATATGAGAATAAATAATAACAAATATCCAATTTATGTATAACTCACGACCTGACCTGCATGTTAACACATTAAGTAATTATTTACTACTTGCTATTATTTACTATGTCAACATACGGGTCGGGTCATGGGTTAGACATAAATGGGTTGGGTCCAGATTTAAACAAGAGATAGGAAGATTTGATGCAGCTTGTTGGTTTTCCTTAACCAGGCTGTTTAATACAACGTGGCTCAAATTGATGCTTCTGAAAAGTGCCCTTAAATGACTTTGTTATGAAGTGGCACTATGCACCACTTTCTTGGCGGACCCCGTTCCCATAATCCATTGCGTAAAATTATGCTGATGTCTTTAAAGATGGATACACGGGTAACATTTTAATCAAAAGAAAACAGGACAGAGAGATTAGTGTCCCATCTATACTCTAATAGAATGTGTAAATGACAGTTCAGGGCTCCGGTTGATTAGCTCTAGTTGAAAGGTCCGACCAAGACATTAATGAAGAGCAAGGTAATTAAGCTAATATATGAAACTTCCCCAACACTCCGTTCATCACAATCAGAATTCAGGATGTGAAAAATGTGGGTTTCTTTTGGGCGTATTGTTGCTGCTGGGTCCCAGATTCCTTTTCTGGTCCCTGAAATCTTTTTAGACTGCATTTAGCTCATCGATGTCACAGCCAGCTACAGCGAGTCCGTATCATTTATTTTGGCAAGTTGCCAAGAAGTTTGAGCTTCCTGACAGAGATCCAAAGTAAACACTGTTCTTGCAGAGTATTTGTGGTTTTATAGTTAATTTCTTCCTTTTTATTAAGCTGTTGGTCTGTGTTCATTCACTTCACTTGTCCTTTCACTGAGACCATCCTTCTCTCTACTCAGCTCTCATGCTGTCCTCTTTGAGAGGCGCTTTCTCAAAGTCGGACAACAACAACACATTAAACTTTTAAGGTCGCCCTATGATTGTGAAACTACAGTAAGAAATAAAAGAAACCTCATGAACTAACCTGCACTAATAATCAGAATACTTACAAGGATCTTTGTCCTGCATTGCTGCAGGTGGAAGCAGGTTTCTGATCAGTTATCTAGGTAGGCCTCGCCTCTAATTTGCCGGTTGATCTTTTGTAGCCCAGAAATAATTCTGTATCTGGATGCAGCTCTGTCGATTTATGATCAACGTAATAATAAGAGCAGATAATGATCCTCTTGTTTGTGTGTTTTAACTTCAGCACAGTGAGTAATTGTTGTCAAATCACTGCATCATCTTGCGAGTGACTTCATGGTCATAACATGCTCCATTCATAAAATCTGTAAGTTTCCTCGAGTTTTGTATGTATCCAACAACAGCACACATTTTTCTTGAATATATCTAATCAAATCGCCCTTCTAAAACTTACTGTTTTCCATGCATTTAGCGAGGACCGGAAGTGAAAAACAGACTTTGGGGGGAACGGGTGTCATGAACCTCCAGTGTTTTGCTTAGAAAGTGGTGGATACAAATAAAGCTGGATTTAATTGAATCCAGTTTGGTCATGGTAAAAGATTCAGATGGGTTCAAGTTGGTAAAGTTGGACCCATGCCAGGCCCTGGTCTTCAGGCTCCTAGTTTCATTGTTGTGTCCAGGAGATACTTTTTCTGCACACATGTTGTTCACTTTATTTCCCCTTGTACCCAAAAAATCATCTGCATCACTGACTCGTCTGATGCTGTATTGCATGTTGGCATAATGCCGCTTGGTGTTCACATAGCACCAAATGAATCGTACCATCCCTGGAAGCGGAAGACAAACCGTTTAAAGCTGTGCACGCAGCAGTGTGAACGTGTCCTGATATAAAACAGACATTAGAGTTTGCAGAATTAAATGATGGGGAAACTAAAGCGGAAAGCTACTCAGAATGGGCTCTTCAGTATGCGGCTAGATTTGTCTTTTTATTGAATGGAAGAAAATAAACAATCTGAGAGGAAAAAAGTTTTGGAGGGACAAATATATATTTGATAGCAATTTTTTTCACGTTGATAACAAAAAATTATATTTATTGGTTTTGACAAGTTTTGACATCAAATACTTTACCACAAATTATATCAAAATAATCTGACATTTTAAATAAATATATATTTCTTTAAAAACAATCTAAAAAAAAACATTTTTTACTCAATTATGTATTTTCTTTGCTGTCAAAGTGACATTTTTAAATTAAAAAATTTTCATTTTTAAATTAAATCAATTTTCATTTTTTAATTTCTTGTCTCTCAAATTTTTTTGCTTTTGCTCTCAAATCTTAAGTTTTTGTTAGCGTCTCAGGTTTTTTTGCTATTGAAATGAAAACTGTGCAGGGGCGGGTTCGTGCTGCCATTGGTCATTCTGATCTGTAGTTGAAAAAGTGTAAACAGGTGCCTGATGCAGAAGCAAACCAACAGCTATGTGCCAAACTTGTATTTCAAAGTGAGGAGTGACGTCAGACTTTAACTATCAAATTAAGAACCAAAAGAAGTGTGATGTGCAGAACTTTAAATAATCCAACTGGTACTTGTATGGGTACTGGTGCCACATTTATATATACAAAGGTTGTCAGAATAAAAAATAAATATGAATATTGAGAACTATATCAGATTGCATTAAATCACCCATATAAAAACGTAGCAGCTGTCTCATACCTCACACACCTACTGACTGATTCTCCACATTCTGGGTGTGACACACGGTACCATACTATACCACCAGTAATGCTTAGAAACAAAAAAGGCTCTGGTATAAAAAAGGCTCTGATTCTGGAAGGTGCAGGTTGCTTTCTCTACAGGTCCTATCAAGCTAAAGGAAGAAACAAATTTATACTGTGATAATGTTTTGAATGTGACGTTAAAGCGTGGGACATCAATAAACATGTCAAACTAAAACATTTCTACATGCCCAGTACATAAGCCGCATTTTACATTTGTCTAATGTTAAGATCATTAAATAACTCTTTCCCTCCTCTTCTCAGTTGACTTTGTCTTTCTCTCCTAGCCTGCCTCCACCCCTGCAGCCCATTTTCATTAGAGTCTTCCCTGTAGCTCCATCTGTCTTAATCGGTGTGGCATCTCCACTCTGCGATAGAGGCAGAATCTGGAACAGGCCAATGGATGGAAGCGTCAAATCTAACACACTGATGCTGCTCAGGCGTCGCCAATGCACCAGTGGTCGACTCTCTGTATTCAGCACTGTGTTAATAACAGCACACATATTACTGAAATGTAATGTCACTATGCATTTTATAAAAACGTTGACTCAGGATTATGTATGAATGTCCACCAATTTCCTCCGTGAGCACTCAGCAGATAAAGATGTTCTCTCATATGTGACAACTGTAGAGAGGTTCATGTTTCTTTCTTTCTTTGTACAAACTTTGTGGTTCCATTTTAGTTTCATGTTTTGTGGCTTTTACTTCTTGTTTTTGTGGATTAAGTCTGTACTTTGTGAACATACATGTACTAACTTAAAACCATTGTGGATGAATTTATTTATTTATCAGTTTTGTGTCTTAATTTATTTACTAAATAAATATTAAATACTAAGAATATAGTTTCTTTTTTTAAATTTTTGTATTCATCTACTTGCTTAATATTGATCGATAAACTTTATTGATTTATTTATTCATGATCCTTACAAAGTTGGTAAACTTATTTATTTAAATACAAATTACATTGATTTTTAAACTTAATTTTCTTGTACATGTTTGGATTTATATTTGTTTCCATTGATTTATACATTTAGGTATTTATTTACCTTTCTATTTTTATTTATTCATTTAAATATTTAACTACTATCATTCACTGATTTATTTTGCAATGTATTTATTAATTTAATATTTATTTATAAATCATTCATTCAACAACCTTTTTTATTTAAGTATCTAAGTACTTTATTATTTGCTTGTTTGCTTATTTATCAATCACGTTCTATATCTTATGCATTTGCTTAACTGCTTGTTTATTTCATTCACTTGTTTGCTTGTGTGTTTGTTTTAGTAACCAAATAGGTATGAAATTATTTAGTGTACAATTTATAGGCTTCACTGATTATATTAATGAAAATCATTTGGATTTTGTTACATAATGAGAAACAAAACCTTAAAATGTTCTTGGCAACAACCAAAGATGCCCCTTAGAGATTCAGTTATGAATGACTCTAATTTCACAGGACAGGCTGATTTAAAGGGACACAAATTTTCCAAAGCAAAAAAAAAAAAAAAAAAAAAAAAAAGAAGAAGCAACGATGGATCCCAGGGGGGTAAATGTGAAATATAAATGACAGCCTTTAAGCACAACTTCCAGGTTGAGACAGGACACATGCTGGCACAAAAATAAGTTAAGCAGAGCGTAGCTAGTAAGGAGAACTGAAACAATGGATGAGAAGAGAGGAGACGAAAGAACAGTGAGGTCACATAGGAATAAGGAAGCCCCTAAAACCATATTTCCCCCTCCGCCGTCAAGACACCACGGTCAAAACCTGGTAAAAGAAAATGGTTTATAGATCGTAGACTTTACAGCCAATTTGGGTTTGTCAAGCTGTAAACTTGGCTGGCTTTCTGTTTGGAGACCCTTGATTTACAAACCCATAAAAAACATGTAATTCAATAGATTAACGGAAATGTGAAAGTTAAGCTTTAAAAAAACAATCAAAAGCAATCGTTTATTGAGTATTGGCCAATAAACAAGAAGAGCAAGCTTTTATCGTCCTTCAAAACCTATTCATGCTGTTTTACTTTCTTCTTTAAGTGGACGATTCAGACAAATCTATTTGACCTTATTAGGTTTTTTTGGTTGTTGTTTGTTTTGTTTTTTCATTTGTGCCAAAACATGAAGTCAAAACTATATCGGATCCAAATTTGTCGAGTGCTAAATAACACATCTGATAATGAATATATCTCATAAAATTAGGTTTTTTGATGAGTAACCTGAAATGAGGGTAATGCAACACAAAATATGTAAAGTGGAAATTAACAGTTTGTCACAGAACATCTTAGTGTATAAGAAGTTTGGAAAGCAGTGTTAGGTAAGAAAAGATTCTAAGAAACAATGACCTTCTTAGTCTTTTCCCAGATACAATCTTGGATACAGTTGCTAAGGAACTGTGACAATGGGTGTGGACACAGTGGGTACCAAAGGTTTACAAAAATGTTTTTTAATTTAAAAAAAGAGAGAGAGGAGAGATAACGAGGGGGGACGGAGAGGTGTACAGTCGGGGGATACAAGCACAAGCGGCATGGCAACACATAGAAAGAGGAAGAAAAGAGTTACCCATAAGTAGCCGCCGTTTCACTCGCTTGTCCACATCAGCTACTGACGTGGCATTGAACTCAGAGCTCTCAATTGCAGCCTCATCTTTCTCTAAAACACAAGTGACAAGGGGACAAACAGTGAGCAGCAGGTTAATGAGAAGCCCAAATGACCAGACCTTGAGCCCCTCTTGGCGTTTGAGCAAAAAAAAAAAACCAAAGCCAAGAAGCAAGAAGCGATGAAGAGGCGCCAAAATCCCTGTTAGAGTGTTAATCCCAAACAATGATAAATCCCTGGAGCAAATCGAAAGAACAAAAACAAAATAAATGAAACTGATCAGCATCAGTGGGCAGCTTAAAAAATGAAGCGGTAGGTAGGCAAAAAGCTAGGGATGGAAGGAAGAATCATCAGGGATTAAAGCAAAAAAAAAATAAATAAATAAATGAGGTTGAGGGGTTTAGGAGTGGAACGGGCTTTGGGGGGGAAAATAAGCTGGATTTCGATTCTGATGTTGACGTTGCTGTTGCCAATGGAGTTTGTGTCTTCCATATCAAACAGCCACACTTTATCAGCAATTATTCCTCATATTAAAATGACGTAGAAAGAATAGAAATAAAAGAGAAAAGGAGGAGTGAGAAGTGTCCAACATTTCCAAGACAAGCCGCTTTGAATGTGGGCAAAGAGACAAGCAAATTAAATGAGGTGATGATGACAAGAAAACGCAAAAGGTATGGTGCATGAAAAGGCAACGAGCGTACAGAAAGGCGCTCCGTGAAGAAGAAAGAAGAAAAGACAATCAATCCCAATATGGCTCACAATGGGAAAAGTATAGGTTGTATAGTATAAGTTGCACACACTGAGATATGAGCTTTGAAGGGAGAGTATGGGGAGAACATGCATACAGAAAGGAAGAGCGGGTAGTCTGGGGGCAGTGCTGGTTGCCTGTTTGTCTATGGAACACATTACAATTGGCTTTAACAGTCAACGCTGGAAAAACCACATTCCCAAAAAGCTGGGCAACGAGGTGGGGGTAAAAGGAGAATGATGGGAGGAAAATGGAGGCGGTTTGCACTGGTTGTTGGATATCAGACGGCTGTTAGTCCGGCATGCACGTCCTGCTTTAGATGGTGGTTTGATGATGGGGCTGAGAGAGGGAGCCAGGCTTTCACTGAGCCGTAGTCATTAAGCCCTGAATGAGCAACTTTCTATGAATGGACGCCATCGCTGCAAAAGGACAGGCCTTTGATGTCTTATGGGGTGGTGGGAAGGCCAGATAGGGGCACAATTAAAGTCCCTTCAATTCCCCCCACTGCCCCACGTTGCTACCATTTCTTTTTCTGTCTTCTCTGGATGATGGTAAAGTGAAGGACTCTGTGAAGCACACTTGGGGATGAATGGAAGTTTTCTGGTGCAGAGGTAACACAGCAAAATGTGCTTGTGTGAATGTGCGATTGTTGAATCGAAAGCTCGCGCATACCAGTGAGTGCACTTTGGAGTGTGTGAAAAAAAGAAGTAGGAGATAAAAATGTAAGTGTGTGCGAGGGTTGGAGGCGTAGGCCAGGTCTGAAAAAGAGGTGGGAAAAGAGAAGTCCCAGCCACTCATTCCTTAAAGAGTGTTTGGGCCTATTGCGAAGGCGCTGTTTTAAAGACCTATGTAGAACGAGGAGGAGGGGTGAAGGGGAGGTTAAATTACTCTACACTACTACAACTAGGAATAGAATGGTAAAAACCAATGCACTGAAAGGAAACAGAAAGGCAGGGGTCAATAAAAACAACACCACAATAAAAGATATACTTCAGTTCCACAAGAGAAAATCAAATAAAAAGAAGGAAAACAGAGAGTACAGACAAATGTAGTGCAGGCTCACCAATGCAGCGGGTTAACAGGACAAGACAATAAACTGAGGGATTAGTGAAAGAAAGAGGCAAATGGATGATGGGACACATGGGATGAGACATGCAGGAGAAACATCAGATTATGAGATTAAAGAGGCGTGGACAGTGCAAGACCCGTTGGGCATTGATGGATGTAGGGTGAGGCATGGATCATCTTTGTGCTGGCCAGTTTTTTTCTTTTTTTTTGTTTCGTTTGGGGCCTGTGCGGTGGCGATAAATGAGGAAGCGGTTAGAGGACCAAAGGGAGAGGTTAGGTTTGCATTTGTCAGAGCTTTATCTAAGATCAGGCTGCAATTGAGAGTCTAACACAAGCGCCCTGACCCCCACCCCACCCAAACCCAGAGTTACTCTTTCCTCTTGGAGTATCCTTATTCCCACCTGATTTGGTTTAAACATGGATGCTCAGACAAGACAGGCAATCAGGTACTTTCACCAGAAAGTAGGAGGAGGTGGGAGGAAGGAAGAACAAAATTGGGGTGCTATATAGAAAAGGAGGGAAAAGGAGGACTGGGGTTGAAGGTATCCCCAGAAAGCAGTGGGGACCCCAAACAGACCCCCAACAGGTCCTTTCTCGCATTAAAGTGTGACGTGAAACGGACACAGAGAGAGAAAAGACACAAGACACTGGGGAAAGACGTAGAGGAGAGTTCCCACTCCCAGACTTTTCCTCTGTGGAGCTTTCCACCTCTTCAACGTAGCTGCAAAGAAAACGGTTAGCAGCACCAGTTTCACCACTGTGTGTTCCAGTGCTCAAACACAGCAGCTTGGACAGATTATTAGAACAGGACATTATGGACATCATCTGCAGATGATGCAAAATCATCTTCCTGTTGTGCAGGTGCTTTCAGACATATACAGATGGGGTTCATGAAAGTTCCCACCGCCCAATTTCATGCTGACCAGAAATAAACAAAGCTCCTCTGGACTACCACACAGCATTTTAAGACCTGTAATGCAGCCAGCTCAGAAAACGCGGCTGCAGGGAAGTAAAAGCTGAACTTTAGAGATTACTGCCGCAGGGAATGGTAAAAACAGCTGTGAACGTCTCTGGACTGTTTCAATTAAAAAAATCTGCGGAATAAAACCCAAATCAGAGAAACCACATTTCAGACTCCCCAGAACAGGAAGCAGACCTTTTGTCTTCATCATGTGAATTGTTTTACCTGAATTTAAAAGGTCATTGCTCTTATCAGTTTGTTTACTAAGACCTCTTTTGTTGCTAACAAGCCCACTTACTCCTACAGCCATAGTAGAAATAAATGTTTTATTCATTAATTGTTCAAAATCAAAGACTCACAACCTCACTAAATGACAACCTTTCAGAGTTTCCAACAGTCTTAACTGTTAAATATAAATTGCTGTTTCTGCACACTGCAATCCGAAAAGCTGGCATACACAGTTCTGACAACTTTGTTTAATTTGCACAGCAATGCATAAAAAACTTAAAACATCAGATTCTTTAAAAAAGGGACTGAATCAATGTTTCATTTTGAATATAAAACCAGACAATAGAAACAGACAATAACTTTCAGGCTCTGCAAACATAAATTTGCAAAAAAAAAAAAAAAAAAACAAAACAGCTTCACTCACCTGGAATGCCTTTTTTTTATCTTTTACTGATTAAAAAGCAAAAGCAAGATGTACATGAACATCCGTGTCCACGTTGCAGAAGCATTCTGCTCAGATCAGCATAACATAATGGATGATTCTTCAGCATCTGTCTTTCATTTTGTGATTATCTATATTCTCTCATGTACATTCAATGAATTATTTATGCTTGTATCAATAATATTGTAAATAAATGTCAATAATAAAATAACCTTTTTTATCATAATAAAGAAAATGCAATACAATTCTTGCAATTCTTCAATACTGATATTAAAGAGAAACCTAAAGCAGCAGATCTGTTAGTAAAAACATGAGATTTGTGTGTGCATAGATGTGGGAATAGGATTCATATGGTCATCAAATGTGGTTCATAAGCATCTGTTTACATCTACAGAAGAACAGAACAATGTGCATACCAGAAATCTTCTAAATCTCAATGTCAACATCCTGAGAGGCTAAACCTAGTCATCCAACTAGCTGCTAGCTTGTGACTTCATCAAATATCATTGGATGCATGTGCAACCAAGAGGCAACATCCTGGAGAATTTCTCTGTATCTTTTTAGGTGATTAGTAAAGTCAGCTGCACTGACATGCAGCAGGCTAGTCCTGCCAAACAAACTGCACCTTGGCTGTTCATGTCCTCTCTAAAATGATGTTGCACAGAAACCCGTCCACAGCTACAAGATAAAACGTGAGCTAAGAAAGACTCCAACAGTTTCAGAAACACAAGATTGCTGAAGATTGATTGATATACTGATGAAAAAAGTAAAAAGGGACTAATTGAGTCATTTCTGTTCTGAAAGAAACCAGATTACAACCAACCAGCTTAATAGAATGTGATTGCATGACTATGGAGGCATTGCTGTTGTCACTTACCGATGCAGGTCTTGCTGTCCGAGTGCAGGGCGTACTTTTGGTGGCAGCCACACACCGGCCCTGTGTCTGTGTCATCGCATGTGTGCTGGCAGCCGCCATTTCCATAGTTACATGTCACTAAAAAAACACAACACAAATAAAACACTTTTTGGGGGACAGTTTTTCTGATAATGAGCCTGAAAATGATTGAAAATAAATAATTCTTTATACGATATGGTTGTAATTAGTTTGGTTCTTTTTAAAAGTATTATCAAAAAGATGAAAAGGAGAAAAAAAGTAAAACAGCAGAACATTTCCAGCATCATGTGGACTGATGTAGTGTTGGTGTGTTAAGCAGCACTCCTAACCCAACCAATGAAACATAATTTAGGAAGGACTCATTTTTTAATGAGATATGCGTTCATAAGAGTGTCTGGATTGCTTTTTTTCTCCACGGCTTACTGGTTTGCAGGTTTCATGATCTTGTGATGATTGGCACCGTCATCCCACAGGAAAAGGTTCAGATTTCAGCTTGGACCTCTGTGTGTGGAGTGTGGATGTTCTGTTTGTGCACATGTGGGTTCTTTTCTTTCTTTCTTCCCTCTCTACTTCACCAACCCCACAAGTGTTTCCTGGCGCTTGCCAAGTCAACACTGTAAATAAGAATCTGGTCATAATGTTTTCCTTGTTAAAATATAGTTTAAATAAATAAATAAGAATGAAATCTCCTGCTACTTCTGAATCATGCTTTGCTCAAAATTTAATCCCACCTTTGGAACAGAAATGGCTTCATGCTAATGCTAATGCTAAGGCAACGGGAAGTATGCTGTTTGCAACAATGCTTAATGGCCATTTTATTAGGTCACCCTTTGCTGGTTTTGGCATGGTTGCCCCTTTACTTTCAAAGCTTCCTTAACTATTGGTAGCATTTTTCTCCATATAAGCATCACAAATTTGTAGATTTGTCCGCATCCATAATGAGAATCTCTCATTCCACCACATCCCAACGGTGCTCTACTGGACTGAGATCTGATGACTGTGGAGGCCTTTAGAGTTCAGTGAACTCATCGTCATGTTCAAGAACCTAATTGAAGACAATTTTGAGCTTATGAAGAGATTAACACAATCAGCAATATTACGTAGGTCATTATGGAATGTTTTCTTTCTTTGCAAAAAACTCTGACCATTTCTGTGCTATAAAACCTTATTAAACGTGATTGTAGAAGCAGCTTGATCACAACCAACTCTGCCTGTGCAGCACAAACAACACAGGCATGAATGCTGACACCTTCAAATTTAATTTACACTGACTTGACGCAACAGAAAAATAAGTTTTAAAAGAGAACAGACATTAAGAAATTATAGACAGAGATAAGGATAAATAGTAAAGCAAAGGACTTGTGTGTGGAGGTGATGAAGATATAACCTCCGTTTCCTTCATCACTTGTTTACAACTGTCCTGCACCATCATGCTTAACAGGCTGGCACAGCTCTGAAACTCTGCTGCTAATGAAATTTTTACCACAGCAGGGGTGCATTACAGCCTTTCACAGGCTTTTATAATCTTTAAACTCTGTCTGAGAGAAGAACAAGATATGATGCCAGAAAAGGTGAAACTAAAAGCTTACATCAGTCCTAAATTCCATGGCTGCAGGCATTCGGGCAGACGAGTGAGAAACCGGTGATGAGCTGTAAAGAGTTGTTAAGTCTCATGAATTCTCTCTACTGAATCCTTCAGCACATTCGGCTCGAGTCGACATGGTCAGCTGGTTTTGGTACTAAACACCCCCACCCACCCCCACTCATATTTTACCAATGAAAGCTGACTGGAATTTGTCCATCATTGCTATTGTAGACACTTCACACACAAATATTTAGATTTATCATTACAACAGTGTGTCACTGCTATAGAATATTGTCTAAAAACAACTGCTTTATAAACACAATTAAAAGTAAATTGTGAAATTATTCAATTATGAAAAGAGAAAAACAAATGTGCATCCAGGATGTAAAGGTGCATTTTAGAGTATTAGTGAATTATGAAAATAATTCATGTTTCCGTGTGTATCAAAAAGGGGGGATAAGGGAAGTCGATGTGATACATACATGTGCAGTCTTTCTGGTTTTTGGCTAGCTCAAAGCCAGGCCGGCACTCGCACGACACTCCTCCTTTGCCTGGAGCCTCTCTGCAGATATGAGCACAGCCATGGTCCTTGTTCATGCAGTTCATTCCATCTGCACAAGGAAAGGACACAAACAGACATGGAGGCTGTCATGTAGGCAGGAACGTTTATAATCCAATGTCAATTTAGTTGAAAACATACAAAAACCTGCAATGAAGCAATTACTTGTGTGAGAATGTAAAGATTAAACGTATCTCTTTTCTTGTGGGATCAGACTGACTCAGACTTAAAGCTTGTGCGAGGCAGCAATGCTGCAGGTATTGCAGGACGATTTCCACCAAAAAAGGGATTTATCATTCAGTCCCCAGACCTGCATGTAAAATATGATTTTTAAACTCATAAGGAGAAGCAAAATGTTGCAGTTGACTACGGAGAAAGCTCTCTGCTTCTGCAACGGCTGGTCTGCACACACTGTTAGACTGGCAAATAAGATAGTTGCAGATCAGTCTTGTATGATGAGCATTAGCACCTCCCAACAGGCACTTCAGGGTTCCTCTCTGCAGGTGGCATAAACATAAATTTACCTCACGCTTCATCACACTCCTCAGTCGGTAGCATTGTGCCGTCTTCTCTACTTGGTTAGAAGTTCCAGGGGTCTTTCATGGGTTCACTTTTTTTTTTGTGTTTGTCTGGTATAAATGAAATGTTGTCTTTATGGATTGTTGATTTAATACTACAGTACTATTTTTAGTGCAAACGGATTATAAAGAAATATCTTAAGCTACTTAAGACTGTCGGTAGACATGCAAAATTGAAGGTCTTGAAAATGTCATATTGGACAACGCATTACAATCTGTCCAAGCAATAAAATGAATATGATCTGAGCTTGCACAATTCAAGTCAGTACAAAAATACATAAGTTTGGGTTTGGTTGAGTATTTCTCCCTGTTTAATAATATAAATTGCTTTTGCATTGTAGGTAACTGGAAATAGATATTGACCTTTACAGGCAGGAATAACCTGAAACGATTGTGTTTCTATAGAATTAACAACAGCTAAATGTGTATAAATGGTTTTATTCAGATTTTACTGAACACAAACCTTTTTATCTTGGAAAAAGCACCCCTGCTTTTTACCTTTTCTTCACACTGATTTTCTGTCTGCTCTGAAATAAAATACCCTAAATAAATTGGGTATAACTTCACAACTACAAGGGCTGTAAGTCTCAGAAGAAAGCGAAGACGTGTGAGATTACTACAGATATTACTATTTCTGTATAAAGCATTATTAGGTCAACTTCCATCTATACACCTTTTTACCTTAAAGAATCAGACCCACAACAACCCACGATGATGAAGTTCCATTTTTGATATTCCACACATGAAAAAAGCTACTGTGCCTCTGCCTTATTGGACACTCTAGAGCTCTCCTTTGGACACTCTTGCACTTGTTTCTGCTTGGCACTGAACTGTTTTTGAAGGAGAAAGTTCTTTGATTTATCTTGAAATGTTTTTTTCATTTTCAGTATTTTATGACACGTCTCATCTCTAATTTGTGACGTATGTTGTATTTGTCTGCTGCTGTGCTTTTTGGGGTTCACCTGCAAAAGAGAGTGACGTTTCCTTCCTCAAACAAAGGTACAAAAATTTTAAAAGTTTCTCCACATCACTTTTGGTTACATGTTAAGATTAGTGCAAACACCTTCTGTTCTGCATTGTCAGCTAAGGGTATATATCCCTGAATTTTTCACATGGGGGTTCATTCAGTAATTCACTTATAAAAGTTCAGAAAACTTGCAAAAAATAAATAAAACCTGAATCATCTTTTTTGGATAAATTTACTGAGACTGTTTTAACTCCTCTGCTGACAGTCTACATAGCTGAATCATTAGAAGCCCAGAATCACACCCAGGATCACCCTCTAGGGTGCAGTTCTCACTAATCATGAGCCAGCTGACAGTTAGAGATGTTTTAGCACAAGAGTTGTGTTTTCTTTTGTTCTCTTTGACAACAAGAATGATCCTCGGGCTGAGATTAACAGCCATGGGTCACATCAGCCTCATATTTTCCTATTTGCTTAGAAAATGCTCCTGAAATTTCTACTTTCCCATAATCCAAACAATTCCGCATCAGATAAATATTATAACTGATAAATATTCTAACTGTTGTTGCATCATTTCCCTCATTGTTTAGTTCATTCCTTGTGGTGTCATTCTGCTCATAATTATCTCCAACAGAGCGCCGTGGCAGCTGGATGAGAGACAGATTAATGACATTAGTCTGGATCAGTGCAGACATGAGATGGAGAAAGTAAAGAGTGGAAGAAAGACAACCAGGAGGAAACTAGTCAAAGCAAATATGATGATGTTTTCATGTCCTCGCTCGTGAAAGATGCATATTCCCTGCTATTTTCTAGAGTCCGAGCTGATGAAAGTTTCAGTTTTGTTTTCATGAAGGAGTTGCTGTTTCACACTCACATATGACGGCAGAGCGATGAATTAAGAAGGGAGGGATCTGGGAATCTTTCTCCCAAAGCAGCGTTTGGTAGCGAGCTCCTCATCTGTGCACTTTCTCATGAGAATGGCTTCGACCAATACACATCTTAACGGCTTTTCAGCAGGCTCACAGAGCTGTCCTTTCAACAACAAAACATTGTAAACGGGGCTTAATAATTAGTTCAGTCAATCATCTTTTGTTCTCAGATGCTCAAAGGACTATGGAGGGAAAAATCAGTCATCTAAATGTCAACTGTAATAACAGCATAGCATTTTATTGATTTTGTAATGGCTGGAGCTGGTTTTCATCAGCTATGTTCTCAGGCAGCTAAAACTCGGCATGATGAGCAATAAGTGGAGGACCCATTGTGTAAGGATTATTTAGCTGATATTGAGAAGTTGTGGTGAGAAAAAGCAGGTCTCAAAGACAGTATAGAGACACGGATCATCAATGGAGGCAGGACCACAGGTCCAGGCTGTGCAAAGCGACCTCTAAGAAAGTCCAGCAGCAGGGTGTAAGTTCCAAGGTAAGGCATACGTGAAGGCATCCATTACCAGTTCAGGGACATCTGTACCAAATTTGGGTTGAAAATCCCAAAGTGAAGATGGGAGATGCCAATGATCCATACTGCTAGTGAGTGATAGCTAACAATAGATATCCAGTTGGACAATAAAGTACAGAAGAAGACAGGATAACTTAGCAGCCCTAAACCACAACAAAGAGTCTTATAACCATTAAAGGTTGAAGAAGGATGTTGAAATGAAGGCTGGAGGTGCCGGTGGTGATCAAAGCACCCAGGACTATGAACTCTAAATTGACAAAGTTGCTCTAACATATCCCAGGAACACCATCAGCACTCTTTGTCAAGAAGCATGGAGGATGTGGACCCAAATGCAGGCAAAGGAGGCAGCAGTGGCACAGACAAAACTTATTTTAATTCTTATATCTTGGACTTAAAAAAAAGCAAGGCACAGATAATGCACTAGACTACTAATACAGATAAACCCGCAACCAGAACTGAAAAACCAAAGTACTTAAATACAGACTGAACTAAACAAGACACAGGTGACCCTAATTAACACAAGCGAGACCAATGGACAAGATAAAAACCAAACAAACACAAAGAGCAAAATAGGTATACCACAACAACAAGAAACCAAGAAATCACCCACACAATGTCCAAATCATGACACTCTTCTTTAAGTCTGAGAAACAGCAAGATGCTCCAATGAGCCTTCAGACCCTCAGATGCCTGGTAGACGACTTGAGCTTGAGAAATCACTGGGTTTTATCATAGAAAGGCAGATTTGATAGCATCCCAAGAAGACTCAAAGCACTCAAACTGGACATGCATAAAACCTTTTCCAGGTTCCCACAGCACATCATTCCTCTTCATGTAGCCCAAAAGCACTTCAGGTGCTTCATTATGCAGCATTTTTCTTTAAAAGCCTCCTTCAGAAACAAAAAGTCCTTTCATAAACATGCCAATTGAGCTGTCCTCTCCAAGCAGGCCCTTCACATCTAAGTTCAAAATTAAAGTAGGAAACTGTTGATCAAAGCAGCGAGTTCTTTATTTACTATTTTGTATAAATGTTTTCTTCTACAGTTCAAGATCGATCCATCCATTTTCTACCGCTTATTGCCAAACGGGGTCGCGGGGGGGCTGGAGTCAATCCCAACAGGCAATGGGCGAGAGGCGGGGTACACCCTGGACAGGTCGCCAGTCTATCACAGGGCATAGACAAACAACCATGCAAATCCCCAAGGTGCATGTCTCCACACAGAGAGGCCACCGCCCGAGCCGGGGATCGAACCGGCAACCTGCTTGCTGTGAGACTACAGCGCGAACCACCGTGCCACCCCCAGTTCAAGACATAAACAATTTTTTTTTAATCTTGGAGAAAATTTGTTCTCCATACACCAAACTCAAAAAACAAGACACAGTTATCAAATCAATACTGAATTAGCCTTAATTTGGGGGCATTCCCATCCAATGCCAGTGCATTAGTTCCACTAGGATTGCAGTCTTGCAGGTTTTCTACATATCCTAGCATCAACACACCTGACCCAAATTAAACAGACTCAACAGCATATGAAGTTTTGCACAGTGAATCATTAATTAGAGTCAGGTGTGTCGATGCAGGGGTCCAGATGACTATTCCAGTTCAGGTTCTGTTGCTAGTTAGTTATCTGACACATGCAACCACTGGATCTTTGCTGGTGGCAAAACAGGATTGAATTCAACAGACCAACTCAATTAAAAAGAAGCAGCAGCACAGACATGACACAAGCGGATCTGCAAGAAAATTTCAGTCTACAGGTCGTTGTCACATCTTTGCAGTTTCATCCACCCAAAAACACTGTTACCATGCAAACATGAGGTCAAAACCCAACCAAACCTTTTTGTTTTACTCTAAAGCTATCTCATGAGCTTCATAGACTATTTACTAGGTAAAAGGTCTGGAGCTGAGTCCAGGTGGTGCTTTTGCATTTGGAAGCTGTTGCTGTGAACCCACAACATGCAATCAAAAGAGCTCTGAATTGATGTGAGACAGATCATCTGTTTCACAAGAAGGAAAAACAACAAATCCATTGGAGATATAGAAGAAATGCTAGGAATGACTAAACCAACAGTTTGGTACATTCTGAGGGAAATAAAGGGAGCTGGGAGATTCAGAAGGACCTGAATATCCACTGAGGTGGATGTTTGCATTTGTTCTTTCCATAGTGATGAAAAACCCTTCCCAACATCTAAGTAAAAAATAACACTTTCCACAAAGTAGGTTAATCAGTCTCTAAGTGTACCATAAAGGACAATCACAAAATGCAAACCATTCATTAGCTGTAAGAATATAAAGTCCAGGTAACAATTTATGGCATCAATAAGGAGATTTCACATAAACGTTGTTGCATTTCTCAAATACTGATATTTTTTCAACCCCTGAAATGATACTAAAAGTCACTTTTACTACATCTTAGCTGTTATGTGGTAGCATGCAATGCCCAAATCATGAAAACTGCTTCACTGTCCTAACACCTGCATCTAACCTGCGTTTGCATGAATCGGGTTTTATCAATGTCCGAGCATCTCTAACGTTTCACAAAAAAGTTTGGGAAACAATAAAAAGCGGTGAAGTCAGAGAAATTATTTTTATTGCATTTATTTTTCTCTTCCATGTTATAATATCTGCATCGTAAATATCAGCCAATATTAACAGTGTTGTTTAGCAATAAATTCAAGGGGTAAAAAAAAGGAAAGAAATTTTGAACAGTGGCCATTTCAAGCTTTGTCCTTGTTTAAAAACTAAACTCATAAGAAAGCAATGTTACTATAATCAATTTAAACCTGGGAGAAGTCAAATAAACTGAAGGAGAAGGAGAAGGCGGACACAAAGCCGTCACTCAGCTCAGCTAAGCCTACAACAGCAAACAGAGCTGGGGGTGCAAACTGTGGTCGAGGGAGAGCCTGCATCATCACTCACACATTAACACTGCATGTCTCAGGCCAATCAGATCTGTCTGCACTGACCAGCTGAAATTTTTGATAATAAATAAATAAATAAAACAACTTAAACAAAACTCCTCTAAATTCATTCGTATTTATTTCTCCAACTATCCTCATAAGCTTTTACAGTTTGGCTTTTGAGATGCATTTTGAGATGCCGCTGCAAATGACCATTTCAGTAATAAACACCTTCCACATGGAAGATTTTTATACTGAATCCAGCTGTGTTATTTACAAACCCCATTCTAAAATAAAAATAAAAACAGAATACATCATCTGAAATTCCATAACACAAAATTTCTGATATGAGGATATGAGAGGTTGGAGGTTTCAAAGAGAAATGTCCTGTTTTGTCTGATGTAGGACTTTAGCTGTTTGCATGGTGTGCGAAATGTGTTCTCGTGGCAAAAGGCATGCTGATATGACGGTCGCAGTGAATGTTTTAATCATAGACTCCATCAGTCTTACCAACTATTTTTAGCAAGTTTTCAGATTCCTCTGGCGCAGGAGTGTCCAGAGTCAGTCCTTGAGGGCCTTTTGTCCTGCAGGTTATCGATGTAGCCTTGTTTCAGCGCACAGTAAAGATCCGCACACCTGTAAAGAGCTGGACACTCCTCTAGCGACTTATTTTCAAAAAGTGACTAGCGACAAATCTAACGACTCTTCCTGCTGTTTTTGGAGACTTTTGAAGACTGACATGACAGCACATATCTCAATAAACTGCACTGCTGCGTGTGGCCCTCCCACGTTCCCATTCCACATTCAAAAGCACTCAGAAGAAGCTCAGTCAAGCAGTAGCAGTCTCATCTCTGCTGCCAGACCTGAAATTATGCAGTCGAAGGCGACGGCTAGGGGTATATATCCCTGAACAGCCCCAATCTTCAATTTCCCAGTCCTTGAATACATATAGAAACATAGAAACATTCATGTCATTATGTGACACATCTTCAAGTCATGACCTTTAATTTGCACTTGATTTGAGATCAATGATATGAATGGTTTCATAGATATAGACACATTGATTGTTGTTTACATTTGGTTAATCCCGTTCATGCGCACTAGCTGGCGGCAAAAGAAATCATGCAACACGTTGTGTTTACACAATGGAAGTTGGTAAGTAGCTAAAATCAAGTCACTTAAAAACAAAACAGAGCCATCTTGAACATATCTGTTTGTATCTTTCAAGATCCCTGTCCAATAAAACAGAAGTTGTATGTGCGTGTTGCTTCATTGCCTGATCCGTTTGAAATTGACAAAAAACAGTGGAACAATAACCTGTCCACGTGGCCGCCTGTGCAGTATGGCAACATTTGGAACTATGTACAATTTTTGGAGAAATTGTAATTGAAATTGTTAATTGAGGTGTTAGCATGACAAAGCATGACAGCACACAGACCATCATTCTGCCTTAATGCTGGACAAGACAAGTTTAAAAAAAATAAAACAAAACAACCTGAGATGGGACACGACACCATCTCCACCATGGAGACTCCATGGTGACATTGTTCCCCAAACACGAGGAATTTTCTACTTAAAAGTTCTCAATACAACATGTTTTTGTTTGTTTATTTGTTTCCTTTTAATGTCACCAGATAAGCTCCATACATGTCAGGATGTGCAATGAAAATACTGTATACTGCATTGCTAAGGATTATCTGTTACACACTCACTGACTAAAACCCAAATGTTTCCAGTTTCACAGCAACCTTCCATAGCATTTATTTTCTGTGTAGTCCTTATGCACATTCAAAAACTTCCAGAAAAGTCCTTCCAATCAGACCTTACATTCGCTGCTTATTGTCCGAGTTTGTATTAACTTGCACACTATTTAACATCCTCCTTTCTTTATGAAAAGATTTCAAACATGCTGCATTGCTCCTGTGAAGTCTGTGCTAATACAATCTCATATAAGTAGCTGCCTCCGCTGTTCAGAAGATTAAAAAGGGAAAAATGTGTTTTCTCTAACACATAAAAAGCAGTTTTAAGCACTTTTGCCTGAAGTTTAGGAATGAAAATGTACAAAAAAAAAAGGTTTTGTCCTTCCAGCTCAAGTGTGTAGATTTATTTAGACTCCGGAGGTCAGTAAGTTTACAACGACTGACGTTCCTCACGGGGAGCCCCAGCGTGTCCAGATAAAACACGGACTCTTCATGGCCCAGTAATAGCCCCCGGGACAGAAGTGGTCTCTCAGTCTCTCTTCCGTTTCTTTTATTAACCTCTGTCTTTCTCTTTGACTCGCTCTGCCTTTCTTTATCAGCCTCTCCACACATCTCTTTTGCTCTCTGAGGAGCTCCAACTCCAGATGAGGTCCAAGCATATCACAGCCGTGTTATTACAACCTGACTCTTGCAGCGATACACCCCAAAGCCCCATAAGTCTGGCTGGCAGAATGCAGAGTGAGACAGAGAAAAAGAGGAATCTGGTGAAAGACAGACTGAGAGGGCAGAACTGAAGGAGGAGGACAAGAATGTGGAAGAAAGAGAGAGAGAGAGAGGGATGGAGAAAGAGTGATGTAGAGCCTCACATTTCCTCTCCTCCCAGTTCCTCTGAGGCTGATGAGGAATGAGGTGATGCAGAACCCGCACAACCCGATCGCCTCACCAGGGACAAAGAGATTTCTAAGCTCCATTCAACTGTAGAGCAAATGTGATCTTAGCGTTTGACAATTACAATTTCAAAAATGTGAAACAGCTACACAAATATTCCATAACTGTATAAATAAAAGTCTGTAATATTGTAAAAACACAAATCCGAAAAGGGCAACACGTTGACCTTAGACAGGGAAATTTCCAGTCCAGAAGCAAACTAAAGTTTTTTATGCACGAATAAAGATTCAGAGATTTACGACTACCTATTGATTTACATTTAGGATGCACTTTCGTGCTGTAAACTTTCAGAATAATTTGTGAAACAGCTTGCTATCTTCACACCTGCATGTCTAATCTGACTCAGCAACATTTTCTCTCCTGCAGCCTCTTTCTTGCTGAGCTCTGAAGTAATGCTGCCAACAGCTGCTTCTCTGAAGAGCAGCAAATCTGCATGACAGGTGACTGGTGGATGGCATGAGTGGCAGATCTGCACCATCACATGAAAAAGATGGGGCATGTGTGTGTGTTCTGTATTGAAGAAGGACATTAATAAGATGTAGTGCATTAACTTATGGAGACCCGTATGATTCATAATTAAATAAATAAATACAACATTAAATAAATAAATACAACATTTTGAAATAAATATATGACCATGAAATA
>JBAMHX010000026.1:6207004-6219271 GCA_037177515.1 Pseudomugil tenellus
GCAAGTCATTCTTCTAAAAAAAGGACATTATGAAATAAATACGCCATTGTGAAAAAGGACATTGTGAAATAAATACACCTCTTTGGAAAAGGGCATTACGCTAGAGTGCTGAAATGACTGCAAGCATCATTTTTGTTGACAGTTGTGAACAAACGACACTGCCTGTCCCAGGAAAGATTTTCAGCTTTGGCTGCACTGGCAGGTCCTCCGAGGTCTAGCTAGTATCTGAGGAAGTTATCAGAAAAAAAAACAGGTAAATGTATGGCATGAGAAATAACTCGATCATGAAACAAAAGAGTTCAACTCCACAGGTTTGTCTCTTTGTATCAATAACAATAATGTTTCTATGAACATCCGTTTAACCTGCTGGTGTAACTTTTTAAAATACTACTGTATATAGGAATAGGATATTATTTAGATATAGAAGCTCAGAATGAAAAACTATCAATTTTCATGGATATAGTTGGTTGCAGTACAAATCATCCAAAACAAAACAGCTGCATATTAAAACATTTAGTCTAATCATCATGTGCAAACAAACCTCAACCATAGAAACTATTTCTATGGTTCTGATGAAGTAAAACGACAACTTTTAAGGTGCAGCGTACAAAAGTCCTTTGCCAGATAGCATAAAATGAACTGGGACAGGTTTGAGCTGCCAGGACAAACATCTTATTGATGTTGGGACCAATGGATTCAATTAAATGCCATCAAATTCTGGAGAAAAACATCTCACTTTCAATTAATCCTTAACATACACATCAAGAGTAATAATACCTCTAGAAGTATGAGTAAAAATAAAATCCCCTGGGCTGTATCATAGCATAAATATGTGCAAATACCTTTAAAAGCAGCTCATGCAAGACTGCCAAAGAATATATGAACTCAAGGGTTTTTTTTTTTTTTCCAAAAAGAAAAGCCTGCTCTCCCCCAACTGACAGCTTTTCTAAACGCTTGTGGCTCCTGAATGAGAGGCACTGCCTGTCAGTGTTTTTCCCAAATGTCTGACAGCAGCGCCAGCTTTAGAAAAAGAAAAACGTTGAAAGCTTTTGAGGCAGCGAGGATGCACCAAGTTTTTCCTGGAGTGACATAGTACTTTTAATCAGATATGCAGAAATGACTATATACATAACAGTGCAAGAAGTAGCCAAAGTAAAATAAGATGAAAATGTACTCTTACCGGCCACTTTAGGCTCACCCATTCAAATGCTTATTAACACAAATATCTAGTCAGTTGATCACATGGCTGCAACTTGGTCTGTTTGGTCACGTTGACAAGAAACTAAAGCTAAGACTCACATGAGTTCCACTAAAAATGGATATGATGGGATGATAATAGTCAATCGAACTACTAATAGTGGTGTAATGATGTGAAGGAAATGCTCTTGGAGGACAATTTGCCACGCTTGTGGATGTCCATCTCTGCATGACTGCAGAGCATTCTGATAATGCACCATGTCACTTAGATCAGCTGCTTTACATCACAAGCTATCTGTACTCTACTCCTCTGTGGGATGGAGTGGTACAGGAGATCTGCAGATGACAAATCTCTGAGGAACGTTTCCAACATCTTGAAGACAAAAGGGGTCCAACAAGGCTGACTTTTTAAAAGTTTTTGTTCTTATTAATTGGCAACCTTGATTCCTTCTAAAAGCAAGTGTCTTCAGAGGGAACTGATGGAAAATTCAACTGATTTAAGATCATTTTGTCACTTTTAAAAACAGATCAGACACAAAACTCCCTCTTCTATCTCCGAGCTCCCTCCACCTTTCCCTCCGTCCTACCCTTGTAAATGCCTTTTTAATTGAAATCAGTCAGACGCTGACCGCATCTCTAACTGGGCGGCTCAAACCAAACTAACCACTGCTATAGGTGCTAAGCCATGAATTTCAATGAGAGCTTTTCTTCAACTGTTCAACCGACTGCATTGAACTCCTTTAAATAAGGACTGTGCCTTTCTAATAACCCTTCCCAATCTCTTTGTCAAATAGACCCCCCCATCTTTTTACCCCACCACCAACACACACGCACACACATCCTTATTCTGCAGCTTTCTCCGAGCTAGAACACCGACAGCTTTGATGCTCTAATAAACACGAAGTGCCTTGAATGGAGGGAAAGCAGCTGAATTGAAGCCATGAGCAGAAATCCAGTCCTGCAGACTGGTTAAATAAAAAATATTATATATATATATATATATAAACATAACTAAACATATTTAAACGATTTTCTGTCTCTAAGAACTTCAAAATGTTGACCTTCCTGGATGGTTGAAGTGCCCAGAAGAGGTTTTGACTTTCCTGACAGGAATTTGAAACTGTAATCTTGTCCATTGAGATTTCCTGCTGAAATATTTGTCAGTGCTTAACACCACTGATAGAAATAGGACATAAATCATCCAGGAGTTGCTTATCTGTAAGTGGGAGAGAGCCATGTGACTTAAGAGTCATCATCGACATTCCTAAAAAGTCAAGTCATGACGCCTCAGGGATCGCTTCCTAGCTCGATAACAGTGGGATCTACCTGCAACTCAGAACAGACTCTGATAAAGAAAACGATTGTTTTTAAGTTTCTTTGGTCATATTCAGACATTTTATGTTGTTTTCGTTGTGGTTCAGTCAAGAACACAATAGTTTTATCCCGTAAAGGCCTAAACCAGGAGCGAGCATATTTTTTTTTTTTTTTTTTTTTTTTTTTTGTACTTGAGGTTTGAATTTGTCCCTTTAACAAACCTTTAAAAACAAGTATCACAACTTTTTGGGATATTTGCCATTTATTACCATGTAATATGACAAATTTCTTGTTGGATAATCTTCTGCTTTGTGGTGTCCATTAATGGACAGAAGACAAAAATCTTTTTGAGTTTTAAGCAAAGTTTTTACCATAAAGTGATGCAAAATATTTAAGCCGCCAGGCTTTTATGGGTTAAACTATATCATGAATCTTATTTTGTGCATTCTTTCATATAGGCCTAATTTTTTTTGCCTTTATCATTAAAATCTAATTTAAAATCAGGACAATGCATTTCAATGTTATACTTCTAATACATGAGTCACTTTAGCACTATAAGGCTTTTTATTTTTACTTTTATTGGTATGACTTTACATTTTTACCAGTAACATTTGACCAAAATTATCTTACTGTTCTGATGAAATTAGCATTATATGGCTAAGCTAAATGTGATGACATAATAACCTCTAAGCTTTCCATTGTTTGTTTTTCCTGTACAAAGTAAATGAAAGACCTGTTACCTTCCCAGTTTACATGCAAAATACACACAATCTGTGTTGTGTGTGTCCTCTTGGGACAACTTAACTCCTTTGTTTCTTTTGTTTTCTCAGAAAACATATTAGCTGATAATAGCATCTTCTGGTGGACAAGACATGCCGCTAAAATGCAACATCATCACAGCTTAATACGGCCTTTTTGTTAATTTGATGCCATCTTACAGTTCAACAGATGTCCAGCTCTGAACATTTAACACAGAAATAAAACACTATGAGTTTCCATGGTAAAAGTGTTTGCTTCACACAGCTACATTAATTAATGAGCAATCAGGGTGGATGCAGCAGCTTGACATCAGGTCAGTGCTCTGCTTTCAGATTAAACATTTCCACTGACCACAAGCAAACTCTGGCCTAAAAATATAGCCATAAGATTAATTCAACTCTCTGCTCTCATGTAAATAACTCATATTTACCTCAGTCATTCACTTTCATAATGAAAATCACACAAACATCTAACTCAAACAGATGTTGTAACCATATATCAGATCTGCTGTTCTTCTAGAAGATTCCCGCCTCTGTCCCACAAAAAGCAGGCAGCTCTAAGCTTTATAACACAATCAAGACAGATAATTTGCTCAGGTTTAATACATCGAAAAACAGCAAAAAACTGCAACCTGTCAAGTAAAAGCATCTGAATTTCCTCCTTCGCAACAATGAAGTTGTTTAACTACAGAAACTCAATCCAACTGCCTGAAATGTAGTTTATTTTCCTTCTTTGGTCCTTTATTTTATTTCAAAGAGTTTATCATGTTAATTTTAGTTAATTTTTCAATTAGAATGTTTATTCTGTCTGTGATGGGCTGGCAACCTGTCCAGGGTGTACCCCGCCTCTCGCCCATTGTCTCCAGCTTCCCCCCCCCGCGACCTGTTCGGGAATGAGCAGTAGAAAATAGATGGATGGGTGTTTATTCTATCTCAAGATATTTTATTAGTAGCAGTGAGGTTGTGTGTTAATGTTCCAACTCAGCGTCATCATCCTTTCAGCTAAAGGAAACAAGAGGCTCATTCAATCAATTCTCAAGTCAAAATGTCTTCAGCTAAAGATCAGCTTTGTTATCTAAATAATTAGCATCATAATAAATAATTCCAGTCAAACTGTCATCGGCTCCTTAAATATTAGTTACATTTTTATAAAGAAAAACACTAAGCAGCTCAAGAAAGAAAAACGATTTGCTTCAAACAGTATCTGGACAAGTGCATAAATGATCCCTTTCTATCCTCAAAACTGCTTTAAATCCTGGTGTCCTTCATGTAATATGGTATTGAAAACATCCCTCAGAGTTTTTGCTCCATGTTGACTTCGACAGATTTGCTACACATCTGTCAGCTGCACATCCGCGATGAGACGATCCCGTTCCACCACATCCCAAAGATAATTTAACGGTTTGAGATCTGGTGACTGCGGAGGCCGTTGGAGTGGCGTAAACTCATTCTCATCTTCAACAAAGCCGTTAAAGATGATGTTTAACATGTCGCTCATCCAAAGAAATTCTACACACCATGGTTACAAGTCATTTTGGCTATAACTAAATGCATTGAGCTGATTAGCTGTTTGCGCTAACCTGCAGGTGTACATAATAAAGTGTATCTAGCACCATCATTTTTTTAATTTGAACTTTTAATCCAAAATAAAACAAAACTTTTATTTTTCTCTTTATGATGAGCTTACATCACTGAGTTTCAGTATGACTGGAGCATGTTGTTCCTTCTACACTCTGACTCTGCATGTTACAGCTCTGCAACGGATCAGCATACAATAAGGTTTTATAATACCTGAGTCAAACTATTACTCTGTATGAAACTGTGATTGATTAATCTGTACATAAAGTGTGTATTTTTATGACTAATTAAGTCTTTCTAAATGTTGCTTTCTGCATTGCAGGGCTTCCACTTTAGGGTTTCCACGTGTCCCATTCCTGTCATTTAGAAGTTCCTCTTACCTTCAATTTCCTGCTTTGGTTTGTTTAAAGTGAGAATTCCTTCATCACAAAGAACATATGCATGTGTCATTATGTGAATATGTGTGTGTACACATACATGTCTATGCATCTGGCGTTAGGTGTGTGTGGGTGTGTGTGTTTGAGTGCAGCAGCCTCAGCCTGCTTCCTCTACTTGCACGGCTCCAAATAAACACCTCCAGCCCAATCCACCGTGTTTGTCTCCATGTTTATTTTTTCTCTTTTTCTCCTTGAGCACTCGCACCTCCCCCATCCCCTCTTCCCACAATCCACTTCTCTCTCTCTCTTTCAGCACATTGTATGTTGAAAATATAAAATATGCCCAAATTATTTTGCTATATTCATTTAAATAAAAACAAATTTTACTTCTGTTGACCAAAAATTGTGCATTAAAAGTGTCCTGTGGTTCTCACACACCTCTGGGCACCAACTCTGTGAGGACCCTACATGTCTGTATATAGATTTATTTCTTGCTGTTAGTAATAAACCAACAATTGTATATAATTAGTTATAATGAAGTGAAATTGGATTCATTTTAATTCTGTTCTACATGTAAAAAAAAGCTAAGCTAAAATGTTTAAAAAGCTAAACGTTCCATGTTATCTGGAGAAATGCCTTTAGCAGAAATACATTTTAGTAATATGTTTTCATAAAATGGTTTTAGTGTCTCACATCCATGTGGAGTAATTTCACTTCTGCTTACTATTAGTATCTCTGTAACAGAAAATTATATACAAACTATTATAACACTGTGATAATTTTATTTACATACATTCAGTTGGGTACCACTGTCATGTTTCATGATCAATTATTAGCCAAGTTTTAGCTATCAGTTCTCAAACCATCACCCCTCCACCACCGTGCTTAACAGTGCTGCTCATGCAGACATCCCTGTTGGAAAGGGACTGCACAAGTGTCTGGTTTCAATACAAATGAGATATTTTGCCATTTTTTTCAGATAGAAGACTCTTCTTCTTATGCTTATTCCATTTGTTCTAACTTTATTAACTCTCGTAGGTGTCGTTTGGATTTTTTTCTTTGAGGCCAGTTTACTAAAAAATCTGCCACTTATGAATAAACCTTCTCACTCCAACTTGTTTGGAAACTGTCTCATTTTTTTTATTTCATTTTTATTTGTCAGGAACAAAGTATATCAAAACAAAAGTAGTTTTCTAGATGTGCCAGATTTAGCTCTGATGTTCATCTGCTATTTGTGGCCAGATCTTAGAAAGACTCCCAAGAAAAAAAAGTGGTCATTTGGTAAAAACAAAGTTTCCTGCTGATGTCTTTCCTCCTTGGCATGATGGTAACATACCTGAATAGAACCTATTCGTAATGTGCTCATACATCACTCCTGCATGCTTGTAACTTCACAGAAGGTCAGAAATTTGGTCCACTTGTTGAGTGAAGAACAGAGGAGAGTTGCAGTTCTCTGACATCCTGCTGAGCTCAATCAAAAGCCTTGATATTAAAATGGGCTGGTTTATCCTACAAAATTAAAGATTTAAAGATGTTTTGGACTGCTTCTTCAGCAAGTTAGAATAATCTGATTAACTTCTATGTCAGCTAATTATTTTACTTGAATTTCAAAAATAATTCAATGGGAAATAAAGCAAATAAACTGCACATGTGATATACGCATAAATGATAAAAATGCTCTTGACCAGTAAGCTCACAAAACACTTTACAGTGGTGCTACACTGGTTAATGACCAGTTAATCATTTTTAAAGAAGCAGTAACTGTCTTCATTTTGCTCAAAGTTTAGTTAAATTAATAATAATGAATTGTAGAATATCCTGTAATGTTACATTTTATCACAACTCTGTGCGCAACATCTGGCAAATCATGTTTCATACTGCAGAGAAACAAACAGCAATGAGTTTTAAGATAACTTAATCTAGCAACAACAATCAGACCTTCAGTCCTTTATGCTTCTTGCCAGTAATATTCCAATAGCAAGATTTATTTAGTCACGAAACACCAAGCATGCTTCAGGATCAACAGGCATGGCGTCCATTTGAGACGGTGTCTAAAATTTCTGAGGTACTGCCAGTTCCCATTTTTCCAGAGATTTCCAACTTGAGTTTACAGTAGAATTTACCGGCATATTGTTTTTGCACTGTTTTGGCAGATGTTGCATTATCCAAGGGGCACAATTAATAAATCACACCAAGAGAAAGATCCAGTCAGCTCAGGGACATCAGAGTGGAATATTACACTGTAATCAATCTCTGCACTGCTGCAGCAAATAGAACATCATGTGAAATTGTGCGGAGTTGAGAGAAAATAAAGCTTCATCAGATGAAACTTCTGGCGTTTTACTTGAAGAGCATTTGCTGAAGGACAAATTCACTATAAACAAATTCCAGCATCCTTTTATATTTTCAAAGAATAAAATGGCGTTCACTTATAAAGCTTTTTATTTTCATCTCTGGATGACCAAAGTGCTTTACAGATCCTGCACCCATTCACGCACACATTCACACACTGATGGCGGCAGATCTGCTACACACTCGCACTAGCCTGGATCAAATGGGGGTTCAATGTCTTCCTCAAGGACAATATAAAATCCCAAGGAGACAGTTGTTGCACAACTAGATGCTTAAACTGAAACTTGCAATATCACAGCAAACGAGTCTCTCTCATTCAGACACATAATATGGTAGCTTGCACGTGCACACACATACACATATACTCCAAAGAGATATGTGTATGATGGTTTTTCCCTACTGAAACATAATTTAGGGCGCTTGCTAAAGCCCAGAAGGCTGTAGCTATAATGGATACGTCAAATCATAATTTGATTTACAGTAGACAAGGACTAGCATATATATATAAACATACACGTGTCAAACATGTCTTCATATCCAAACTAAGCACTTACAGCAGCCTGGCTGCCAGCTCATGAATGCATTTGATGAGAAGTGCAGCCACAAGTGGGGTCAAATACTCAAGTTAGGATTTATTTGACCTCATCTGTGCCTGTCCCAGACTGCTCACTTCCACTTCTCCCACTCCAGCTCATATCTTTGTTAATGTCCCCATTCTGATCCAAAGCTCTGGCCTTTGTCTGAGCCAACCAACCTGTTCTTTAAATCTCATCCCCTTCACATTGTTTTTGTGCAACTTTCCTCCACCTCTTTATAAAGTCTGAAGAGTTAAATCCAAAGTTTCAGCCCCCTCTTACTCTGTAGATAGACTGCCACAACAAAGACTCTGGGACATTCCTGCACACCCTACAGTGTAGGTTCAGGCAACTATAAAAATTTGTACTGCAAGTGTTTTAAAAACAAGCAGGAAGTCCTTAATTATTATTACATGGTTCCAAAAAGAAAAAATAAAAGCTACTGTAACCTGGCAGGACAAGAATACTATTGTTTATCGTTTTAGGAATGGAAAATAATTATTACACTCCAAAAGATGCATTATACCCAGTAGTTACAGGTGTTTTGAGTCAGATAGGGTTTCTGAAAAATTCTTTTATGTCTTTTTGCCCAGCTATGGAACTTTTTTACCCAGGTTGGCTTGTGACATTACAGCCGAGTTTTGCCTCACAAGCTAGTACAAGGATTAAAACACACCAGCACACCATGACTTATTCAGCAAGGAAACACACACAAACATTATCAGAGTGAGAAAGGAAAAGAAAGACCAAAAGAGACAGAAAAAAATAAGACTGACTTTGCCTCCGGTATGAATAAAGCTGGCTGGAAAGAGCTCACTGTGGAGGTAGGATGCAGGATGTAAGATTTATGCTAAATTAGCCAACAATTAGCAAAATATCACTGAGAAAATTGGAAAACTTCTGGACTGCGTCCTTCAAAACAGGTGTTTTATCATTGACAGAGACATGAGTGAGAAAAAATGAGCTCTTTGGAAGATTTCTTTCCAGTACTAAATATGCCGGACAACCGTGTTTGTTATGCAGGATTAATCACTGATAGCTACAGCAATGTTTTCATACTTGTTGCTGGTGGTGTTGCTCATGTTTTATGCAGTTTTAGTCTTTAGTTTTTTTAGTCCCTGCTAATGATTCACGGCTTTGTTTTCCTACAGAGGCCATTTCACATTACTGTCAGGCTTCTTTACAGCTCTGTGTTTTTCTCTTCTCATCGTACAGTTGTGTGTGTGTTTTCTAACTTTATATAATCATCTCCCTTTATTTCTTCACTTTATTTCTCTTCTTTCTCCTCACTCATCCCATTCTCAGTCTTCATCCCTTTATTCCCATTAAGATTTCCTTTGATAGAGCCAATTTGTTCAGCACACACAGAAGTCAGACCATCACTTTGGTTGCTATGATGCTGGACTGGAACCAAAAAGTATTAAGATAGATGTAAAAAAATGGGGGACATTTCTTAGAAAATGTTATCTTTAATTTCTAATAGCTTCCTAAGACACATCAAATGAGACAGTGAAGAAAAACACATTGATTTGGTTTGAATGTGGGAAGAAGTGGAATCAAACTGGTTTTGAGAAATGTGTGACGTATGAAAGAGGAGGGAGAGTTTGCCATCGCAGAGAAGACGAAAACAAAATGTGCAGGGGGAGATTCCTGTGGGACATAAGGATGCTGCTATTCCTGTCCAGCAGACGGACAGAAGACAAGTGTCTTTTTGTGGATCTTGGACAAGGTGAAGGGCTGTTTGGTTGTGATGAAATACTCAGGACAGGCAGCCACAGCAGGACCACAGGCTAATACCACAAGCATCTTCCATACTTGTTTACTGTGAATATCTATCTGTAAGTTAGATATTTACAGTAAACAAGTATGAATATCTATCTGAAAGTTGTACAAACTACAGAAAATGCTTTTTTTTGGAAAAATAAATCAGGAAACAGCCAAACATTGGTGCTGATAAGAAGCTTCCAGAACTCAACATAGAAACATATAAATAATTAAGAATTTAAATGAATCCGTCTCACTGTTTATGTAAAATGTGGGCAAATAAAAAAGTAAAAAGCTCTTACAGTGTTTTCCTCTTATGAGTCAGAAATAGTGTGGAAGCGAGGGGGGGGGGGAGAAAGATGAGTACATACTTGTTTATGGGGTTTCCAGTCAGCAAACACACACATCTATTTCTGCACCTATTTCATTCCCCTCTCTCTGACGTCTCCACAAAGAAGCCTCTAACATCCTGAAAGTGCTTCCTGACATGCCTTGGCGATGACCACACCGACACTGCGAGCCCTCATGAGCAGCAGGATAACGGAGAGTTCGGCTCTGTCATCGCCTCCTCCTTTGCTTGACCCTTCTCTTCTCGCCCTCGGCCTCCACCACTCACCACATTCCTCGTGTTGTGCCCATGAGGAGATGACAGATGACTGTCCTCTGATCTGTCTTTGAACTTGTGTGACACACTGTCCCCATTCAGGGCTGCGTGCATGTCGCGATTGTGTGAGGAGAATTTGTGTGTGAGTGGAGAAACGGGAGAAAGCAACCCCTGCTCACATCAGGATCACCGCCGCCGCAGATTCAACCCATAAACTACACGTGACGGGTTTGAGATGAAATGGATTCCAAACATGCATGTCATAATGGTCATCACGCCCCATGTTTGTCACTGTCAAACTGGGTGAAGGAGGCGTTGAATGACCGGGTTAGAGGTCTGATACCATCTCCCTGTGACCCCACAGAAACCCTTCTGATATATTACAGTTAAACCTCAGAGCTCAGGTATGTCTGACACAGGAAAATCCAGTTCAAATGACTCCCAAGTAGAAAATAAAACTGCAGTGACAAACAGGACAGAAAAAGCAAGAAAGGCTCTAGTACATCAGTAATATGTCAAAAATACAGAAAGCATGAAGACAAGCAGCGATGCAACTTTCTGCTTCAGCAAAGAAGGAAATTCTCTCGTTATTTTCTCTCACAGATTTAAGACAAAGGAAAACACAACACATGTTGCCTCTTACAGTCTATTAGAATATCTTAACCAAAAGCATAAACTCACTAAGAAAAATTAAGAACCATTTTTGCCATATAACTCATCACTAATCACATTTATTCTGCCTGAGTAAGGAGAGATTTCATGCATCTTTGTATGTTAGAATAAAAATCTGTTTCACAGTTCAATTTACTGCCCGTTTGGGTCATTAGAGGATAAAACCACTCCCCCTTCAAAAAAATGACCATAAACACACTGCAGATTTTTTTTTTTTCCATTCAAACCACTGTGGTTATCTCAATCCTAAATATAATCATAAATGTAATTTTTTTTTATTATTTTAACCCTTTAATTATTAATTGAATAGCAAAACAAAAGTTCCCTTTGTACCAAATATATGTTTGGTAAATAAGAGGAATGATTCAAAATCTGTTTAAAATGTGCTTAAAACATTTATTTTTACATTCAAATAAAATAATTTTCCCTGTAATTTGCATTTTGTGAAAATAGAAAAATAAATATAAATTTAATAATGGGAGTTTAAACATTGAGCCTGGACAAAAATCATTACAACACTAAAAAAACTGATTTCACCTTAATCCTAAAGTCAGTAAATCACTGCAGTATGAGGAAAAAGATTTAAAATCATGTTTAATGAGCTACATGTGCTAACTGTGTAAATGAAATTATAGAAAAGAAGAGACAAATCAGAGTAATGTCACCATCGCTGTTGCAGTCTTACCGTCAGAGCGGTGGATGCAGGTATGCTGGTTGTCACTCAGGAAGAAGCCCTCTGTGCACTGACACTCATAGCTTCCCATAGTGTTCACACACACTTGTTGGCATCCACCATTGTTGTCCAGACACTCGTCCACATCTGTTTGGATGTACAGACGTATTGGCAGACAGATAAAAGAGGATGAGGGAGATAAAGTTAGCCACAGTAGCAATGTGTAATAACAGCCCATTAGGGCTTCATAAATAAGTACATGTCAGTGATAATTTATGAGTCTGGCAATATCTGATGAAAGGGATCTCACCAGAGTCAGGAATGTTATGGCTACACACACACACACACACACACACACACACACACACACACACACACACACACACACACACACACACACACA
>JBAMHX010000026.1:6223252-6234414 GCA_037177515.1 Pseudomugil tenellus
CTCAATCCTACCAACATGTCTTCCGAGGAGGAAGCAGGGCCGTGGGACTCCGTGGTTGGCTCGCCCATCTCCGGGGCTGAGGTCGCTGAGGTGGTCAAAAAGCTCCTCTGCGGCTCTGGATGCTGTGGGGCTGTCTTGGCTGACATGCATTTATGGCATCGCATGGACATTGGGGACAGTGCCCCTGGACTGGCAGTCTGGGGTGGTGCCCCCCCTTTTCAAAAAGGGGGATCGGAAGGTGTGCTCCAACTACAGGAGGATCACACTCCTCAGCCTTCCCGCGAAAGTCTATTCAGGGATCCTGGAGAGGAGGTTTCGCTGGACAAACGAACCTCAGATTGAGGAGGAGCAGTGTGGTTTTCGTCCTGGAAGCTGCGGACACAGCTTCGGTCTGTCGTGGTAAAGAAGGAGCTGAGCCAGAAGATGAAGCTCTCGATTTACCGGTCGATCTTTGCTCCTACCCTCACCTATGGTCATGAGCTCTGGGTAGTGACCGAAAGAACGAGATCCAAATACAGGTGGCTGAAATGAGTTTCCTCCGCAGGGTAGCTGGGCTCTCCCTTAGAGATACGGTGAGAAGCTCGGTTACCGGAGATGGACTCAGAGCTGCTCTTCCACATTGAGAGGAGCCAGATGAGGTGGCTCGGGCATCTGGTTAGGATGCCTCCTGGATGCCTCCTTGGTGAGGTGTTCCGGGCACGTCCCAGCGGGAGGAGGCCCTGGAGGAAACCCAGGACACGTTGGTGAGATTATCCCTCCCGCCTGGCCTGGGAACACCTCGGGATCCCTCCCAATGAGCTGGCAGATGTGGCTGGGGAGAGGGAAGTCTGAGCTTCCCTCCTTAGGCTGCTGCCCCTGCGACCCGATCCCAGATAAGCGGAAGACGACAGTACGGTACAGTAATTTAATGCCATTCGAATGGTAATACCTTAATTTAGATTTAATTCTCATTTTAAAATATGTTTTATTCAAATATCAAATGTAAAGTTAAACATGTTTCTTTTGCAGATTCAGTTAAAAGGTGGAAGTTGTTCATCTATGTGGATGTGAAGTACTATGAATCTTTATCAAATGTCAAATATGTTGTCAGGTGAGAATGATGGGAACAGCTGGGTATCATCAACATAACAACAGTATAACATTGGGACTCATCAATTGATGTGCGTTACAAAGCTAAATGGTTGTAGCGATTAACTTTCAATCACCTATAGAGATAAGTCATCTAAGTAAATTTTATTCGTATAGCACCTTTAAAAACCTTGTTTTGCAGATGTTGGCAGAACGAGCTGCATCACTGGAGGCATTAAAGACTTAAAACAATCCGTTTGGAGACCTGAGCTCCAGAAGAAGACTGTTACACAATGTGATTCCCATCAAGCTCTCAGTCAAGGGAAAGGAAAAATCAATAGAGGTTGATCAGAGTACCTCAAGAGTCTGGCAGGTTAAATATCCAATGTAAAAATGGATAAATACATAGGACCAAACTATAGTTTCTTGATCAGTTAGAAGGTTGATAAAGGACAGTAGATTATCCCAATATTAAAAAACATGCAGATAGATTGCCAAAGCATTCTTTGAATCAAGATTAAAAAAAGTTTTTCTCATGCATCTATACGTGAAAACTTTATACTGGTCTTGCTTTTAATTATTTTAGTTTAAGTAAAATAATTCAATTCAATAATGCATTTTTTCCTATTTGTTGTTCTAATGCTTAAGACAATCTGTAATGCTTTTAATCTTCTATGTAAATCACTTTAAATTAGCTGGTATACATAAAAGGTGCTGTATAAATAAAGTTGCCTTGCACATTAAAGTCATTATGACATCAGCTGATGCTAACAGACTAGAAGACATGTTTTAAAAAGTAATTAACTCAATGCAATGAAAATATAAAAATGGTAAAGAATAAGAAAGGAGAGAGCAAAGGGTGGAAATAAAGCAGAGACAACATGGCAACGTTACTAGAGAAAAGAATGAGGAAGAATAAGAGATAAAAAGGGAAAGTACAAAAGGTGCAGAAAGAACAGATAACAGACTAGAGACCAAAATTATGGAAATAATGGACTGATTGAAAGAAATGAAGACAAATAATACAAGAAATAATTCAGATTTTAACTGAAGTGATAAATTCTAATAGTACATAAATAATTAAATGGAGGGAGATGCAGCACATATCCACATTGGTTCTGTGATCACAGAGATTGTGCATCTGATTTTACACTTTACTGCCTCGTTTGAACTCAGTAACCCGGATCTAATTAGCAGCAGTTCATTACAGCTGCATCCAGTCGACATCAAATGAAGTAAGTCTCCAGGTTAAAGACAGACACATGCTGGTTTCCTCTTGCCGGGCCATAAATCCCAGTTATTGTTAGAATTAGCATCACAAACACATGTGGTGAATCCCCATAACCTCACGCCCCTTTTCTTTACCTAACCACAATACAGAACAGCACCACAACACGACGGGCAAGTTAGCTACACAAAATTACAGCAATTTCCCACCAACACACTGTTCCAACGTGTAAAAGTAGAATGTCGTCTGGGAAAAGTTTTCCTGCGATAAATGAGTTTTACACGCCAGCTTCAATGAGTGAATTAAAAGAATACAGCTACCTTTTTTTAATTGAATAAAAATAATCACAACTTATTTGTGTGCAGTCTCTTTAATATCTCAGAATCTGTTTAATTATCTACGTACTTTAAATTAAGGATAAATATTATTTCAACCCTGGACTATTTTTTCTTTTTCTAAACCTGAAAAATCCTTAAATTCAGCCTTTAATAGCTCCATAACTCCCAAATTTGTGAAGCACAACTTACTCAACATATATCTTTTCATTTTCCACACATGAGAAAATAACATAAAATAAATACAGCACATTATTTTTATATAATTTGGCTGCATTTGTTCATGCATTTCCACAATAGCGGGCTCCAAATAAAATGCAGCATATGAAACAGCAGAAAGGACCAAATCTAAACAGAACACACACACACACACTTGTAGCCATCCAACACCTCATTCGCATATGGTCTCATCAGGTTATGATCCGGAGATTTCACATCCGGGTCAGGCTGCAAAATCTCCATGTGAAGTTCTGTGCAAATATAGCAAACATTTCTGTTCTTGCATGCCGCTGCTTCAGAACAACTCTAGAAAATTTCAGTGTGAAAGCAGATTTAGCCACAGCACAAGGCAGCCTCCTCAAGGAGTGTCTCATGCCTGAAAAACTTCCAGAAAAGTGTAAGTTTTGAAAAATATTACAATGATGGCAGTTAAACGTGCAACATGGAATATAAATATGTCAAATGCTTGCAGTGCAATAAACAGCAGGCTGCAAATCACATGGGAGTTGTTCCACAACAGGTGCAAAAGGAGATGCAGCCTAACACCATGTACTGAAGCTTATATACTTACATACTGAAGCTGGTTCATATGTTCCAAATCATATTTTTAGTGCAATATATAAAAAAGATTTTGCATGAAACATTGACTTTTAGTAGGAATAGATTTTAAAAATGATCAGTAGGAATAGATGTTAAAAATGAACATGCGTGACACAGCTCTGAGATTATGGCTGTGTTGAAAAGAACAATTAATTGATTCTGAATCGATTCTCATATCAATTCCTAAGGATCGATCCATATGTCCAAAGATCGATTTATTTAATACATTTCCCTTGGTGAACTTTGACCTATTATTCACGCATGCATGCTATAAATGAAAGTAAATGAAAAAGAAAAATCAGTAAAAGAAAGTGTAAAAATTAAGCTTCAGTCAGCAGAGAAGGTGGGCATTACCTGTGATACCTGGTGGACATTTGTGTGACAACACACTACATAGACTAAGACATGAATCCCCTGATCTGTACAAACCACAGAAGTTATCTTTAACTTCTGATATTTCATTATTTTTTATGTCGAATGTCAATATAATACTAGTATTAATATGTTTAACAACTATATATACTAATAATTTAACCAAAAAAAACAAAGATTTTAATAATCCTGAATAAAATCCATATCTGATCAGAACAGATTGGATTGAGTCCTGAAAATCGATTCTAAACCTTGAAAATTGGAATTGAATCGATTCTTGAAATCTGAATCAATACCCAGCCCTATCTGAGACTGTTCTGCCTTGCACGTCTAAGAAAGTCTCAACCCTTTGTGCTTCTGCATCAATGATCCACATGTTAAATAAATTTGTGCAAAAGCTACAGAAGCTACATTGCTATAGGCTAAGAGAATATAATCCAGAGTGAATGTGGAAATGTGTAAAGGGAAATGCAAAGAAATGATTTACATATTCAAACATACCTAGACAGTTGTGTCCATCATGGGCCAGCATGAAGCCGTCGTAGCACATACACCTATAGTTGCCTGGTATGTTGATGCATTCGTGAACGCAGCCTCCATTGTAGTCATTCTCACATTCATCCATATCTGAAATAGAAACATGTTTATGTTACTCAAACTTACAGAAAGTATCTATTTGCAATTATTTATTTGTTTTGTTTCAATATATTGTAACTCTAAATGAATTCAGTTCAAGATTTTAATGTTTAAACACATATAAATAAACACATTTAAAATGTTCAGAACTGCAGGTACTTTTCAAAAATGTTTAAAAGGCTAAATAAAGTAGCAGAATGATACTACAGAATGCTATGTAGTTCATATGTTCAAATGTTCATAAAGCAGTATTGCAAAATGCTCAATAGACCAGCACTTTGTGAGTTGATGAGATTATTTTGGTTTTGCTAATTGAAGGTTTGGCTGAACGGTGGTCCAGTGGTTCGCAAGAAGGCTGCTGCTTTGAGCCTCGGCTTGCACAGAGCACTTAGCGTGGTTTCTCTCTGGGTATTCCCGCTTCCTCCAAAGACATGCATGTTAGGTTGATCAGTCTTTTGATGTTATCCTTAGGAGTAAATGTGTCTCTCTGTGTTGACCCTGTGATGGACTGGTGACCTGTCCAGGGTGTGACAGGCTCCTGCAACCCTTTATCAGAAGCTTCATCCCTATTTTTTATTGCTTTCCACACAAACAATATTTGTTCTAGAGTAAAAACGAGGATTATCATATAAAGGATATTATGAAGCCCTTTGCCAATGTTTTAGGTCTCGACTTTAAAAAAAACAGCATCATATTGTCCATTAAATAAATCTCTGCGACCACAAGGTCTGTTTTGAATAATTTGGAAGACCTAGTGAACAAGATGTGTAAATACCAGTATAAGTTCTTCTGGTGAACATAAGATTAAGCCACCACAGAGCAAAAATGATGTAGCTATATCTGCAGTGCAATGTGTGTAATGAGTAACATTATCAATAATAAAATGAAGCACAATCTGATAAGAAAGGTTTTAGTACAGTTTGGTATGATCTGTTCGCAAAGTCCTCCAATTCAGAGAACATTCGAAAATGGGTAAGAGTTTGGACTGGGAGCCTTGTGGGACACCATTTAAAATTTGTACAATTAACAGCAGTGTTATTAATTCAATATCATACATGTAGACTAGTACACAGCATTAAAAAAGTGCTGCCGTGTGTTTCTATTTGGTTTGTTTCCTTCCCAACATCACAATGACAAAGTTTAAAACAAAGCTAGAGGCTACAGTAAAGATGTCCTTCGCTTAAAATACATTAGTGTGTGTTTCCAATGATCAGCTTCCAGTCTCTCTAAAGCCAAATCTATCCCAAATCTTCTGTAGTAAAACATGACTTTAGTGTAAAGACACATGGTGGACAAACAGAAAGAAGCAATGATTGTTTGTTTTTTTTTCAGATTTGTCTTGAAGACAGTGGGAATGTGGGCTGTATGCATTACAGCACAAGTTGGAGGAAAGTAAAAGCCACAAGTATTATAGGTAGCTTGGAGAGCAGGGTTGTGCTCTAGATTGCTAGCAAGTAGTAACATTACTGCAATCAGGATTTCGAATATTAAACCTGTTTGTTTTTTACAGTCACTCCTAACACACAACAGTAAAATGACACACAATGCTGTTAGTAGACATCTGACAGTTGTTCATTTACTGGCTTTGATCATAATGGGAAGATTGTAAAAATTCTAGGATCTTAACAATGTTCAATCATTTAAAAATATTTTTATAATAAATAATAGATCGTAGAAAGGTTTTAAATAAACCTAAAATATCAGGATAAGTTTCTGATTCTTCAGTTGTTTGGTGAGCAGAACTTTCACAGAAACAGACTCCGGCAGTTTCAAGTGGTCAGGTTTGATGGATGGTACAAATGGCACAAAGCAGGAATGCTAAGTTGGTGCATAGCAGCCATGGGCAACAAGCACACAGAAACAGTGGTATGACTCCACATCCTGTTTGCAGACATTGGCCAGACCGGAACACTGAGCAGATCTAAATGCTGTCTAACATTAAACAGTTGCACCGCTTTCACAGCTACCAGCAACATAATTCATGTAGATTCAATCTCATGTAGTTTTGGAAGACTTACATACAGCAAGTGCAGAGATAGAAAAAAAAAATAAAAATAAACACAATGTGCATGAAAAAATTATATTGTGCAAAAGCAAAAAAACAGGTTTTAATTTACTTTCATTCCTAACAAAAAGAGAAAATATTTGAAGGTTGTGAGAAATATTAATATTTTCCATATTAACTTCAAGGTTTTAACATAACTTTTAAATGAAATGGACAATTTTGATTGAATTAGTGTCATTAACACCTTTCTTCATTTTGATGTATAAAGAAAACAGATAAAAACTAGAATAACGAAAAAATTCTCACTACTGAATCACATTAAAAGCCAACATGGAGGTACATTAACGTAGCCACAACTTCAATTCAATTCAACTTTATTTGTATAGCGCCATTTCACGACAGTGTCGTCTCAAGACGCTTCACAGAGATGTGCTAATCAGTGTTATTTTTTTAATTAAAACTTCTATTTACCAAATTCCAAATTTTCCAATCACAAAGGAATACTATCACACATTATAACTGGCTTAGCAATTATGAATGTCAAAAGTCAATAAGAGTTTGACAGAGTGAACAAGTACAACTACAACTGCTTGTGTGCTTGTGGCATGTGTGCATCACAAAATAATGTATCATTCAAACAAAGAATGTATGTGTTTGCTTTGCTAAAACAAAACACATTCTAACTGGATAAAACAATGAATATATATTTTAAAGGGTTTTAAAAAACATATTTATATATATATATGTTAAACCTGTATTTACATTATAGCTAAATTACTAAACAATAGGAGATTTCTTTCCTTCCTTACAGGCTTTCCTGAGATATTTCCAACAAGCAGCAGCAGATATCTGTCAGAAATGTGCAAGGATATTGGTTAGATCCTGTCATGAGGTCTCTGGATCTATATATAAAACCTGTGCCTCAGTAAATCTGACCTTCTCCTCTCAGTGAGAACAAGGAAGATGCAGACAGAGAGAAAAAGTCAGGAAAAGATGTGTATGTGTGTGTAGAAAGTGTGTTGGGTGGGACCAGTGTGTGAACTGAGTTATGTAACTGTCTGAAGGTAGCCAATAGGAACACTGGCTGACTGATGACGAAGGTGCAGACACCAGACAGAAAATGGCCTAGTAATTGTCTGAGACTTGTCGTCTCGCTCTCCCAACGGTGCTGCGTCCCTCGCCATCCACTTTTCCCATGCGATGTGCCGTTTCCGTCTGTCTCTGCTAACTAGGTGTGTTACCGTGGCACACAGTGAGGGAAAAACTCAGAGATGTGTTCACTTATAAAATTTTATTTAGTAAAAACGCAAATATATGTACAAATTTACCTGTCAAAGCAGCTCAGTCTTTTAGTGATTCCAGACACATTTGCATTGTGTCGATTAGTGCATACACCTGGCTGGAAGAAAGAAAAACTGACCATCTCATCAGTGGATCAAACTCTGCTTATGGATCTGTATGAACATTAAAATAAGCAGAACTGCAGCTATAACAGAACCAGGGTGGTGAGAAATGCGGGTCTGCTGCTTCTACGTTGCACCTATTAGGAAACGTCTCGGATTATCGTAAATCCCTCGGCCAGTTAGTCTGCATTTCTAATGTATTCTGTGTATTTTGCTGGTCTGATTGGTTTGTTGTTCTTTACAACCTTAGTGCCTGGCATAAACTGATCCTCGCTGCAGCGCCTGCACCAGCTTTCCTGGCCTTGTGGTCAGTTTGGCAGTTTCTGAGTGGGAGTAGGAAAGAGGAGCTGCATTCATTCCCAACACTGGAATGACATAAACTGAACCTTTAAGCCGACAAACTGTTGAAATGTTGGATCTGAGAGGGGAAAAAGGGTGTTTAAATCCAGAGCTTCAGGTTTTCTTCTGAAACCTGAATGGCAGCTGATGATGTGACAAGCAGCAGCAGCTGATGCTGAGATGTTCATAGGCTGAGGTACTGATAAGCTCTTTTATTGGAGCATCTTCATGGTTGCAAACACTACAATCCTCCTTTCTTCTTATCTTGTGTTTTTCTGTGTGTAAGTGCAGCCTCGGTGCAGCAGCATCTCACCTGCAGGGTTTGTCTACAGATTTAGTCTGAATTTTCTCCACCTTGCTCAAATTTGGCTCTTCATTGTCCCTGTTTTCTTTTGAACTCTTTCAGGCAATAGTGGAGCTTTTGAAAGTTTAGCTAGCAAGCTTGTGCATGGAAGCAACAACTGACCCAACATAACAGATACCAAAAATACCAGCAGAAATCCATTCATAACTATGTAAAAAAATGACAGATTCCTGCAAACTCAAGACCAAAAAAAACTATTTTTAAAACATCAACTGCTTAATTTGTTTAAACATTTATTGATCCTATCTATTGTGATATGTTTTACACACTTTAATACCTATTTAGGGTCTCTAAAAAGTATCCTATCGGCAGGAGGAGGGGTATTCGACAGGTTGCCAGTCTATTACAGAAGACTATTTAACATTATCATTTAAAATAACATGTTTATTCCCTTCACAAGGACGTATGGGAAAAACACATATGCTCTACAGAGAAAGCCCCCTGCCGTGGGTTTACACAAGCTCATAAGAATTATCTTGCATAGAGAAAAACATTAAGGATTTGTTGCTATAATTTACCTTACAAATTCTTGTTAACGTTTGTGACTTTTAAAAAGAATATTTAGAGATAGTGAAATAATATTTGAAAACAATAAATAAGTCATATTATTATATTTTTGGCCATGTTTTTCTCCCAAAGCTTTCATCGTCCAGAAAATATTGTTGATTTTAAATTATTAAGACCTTTTGAATTTTCCACTCTGAGCTTAGCGAGTAGATGTTTTTGAGTTGTTAAAAGTTCACAAACTTTCTTTATAAACAGGGAGACACCTCTCCCTTCTTCTTACCTTCTCAGTAAAGTGGCTTTTAACTGGAGTGTGACCCTGTTGAGGAGACGGGGGGATACAATGTGGACACGAAGCTGCTAACCTGCACAAGTGTAGCAGAGAGACTCAAAGCACAGGTTGCATCGCTTTGTCACATTACCAAAGCTTTCTGGCTGCAGTACCATACAGGTCAGAGCTCCACATAAACTTTTATTCAGCAAAACGTATATTGTTGTTGGTGTTTTTACAGTAACATTGTCACTAAATGTGTGCGCTGCTAATAGTTAATGAAAAATGCAACCTTGGACGTATCTGAGCCAGCTTCTGCACATTTAGCATTTGTTTTGCATCTGAAAAAGCAAATTATATGACATTTTGTTTACTTTTGATCTTTGTTTACTCTCATTTCTGTGGAATATCTTGCACCAAACTCAAGGATTTTCAAGGAAACCATCTGCAAGTGTTTCTGTAAGAGAGCATCAAAGCTTTCAAATCTCAACATGCGCTCGATCTCGATTATGTTTACGGCCCCGAGTGAGTCCTCTAGGCCCTGACCCCGATCCAAATCTTTTAATAGGTAGTATTTCCCAAAAGCATTTCATCAGCTCTGAGTCTGAAGATGGGCCACTGTGTTGTCATTCATCACATATAACTGCAGCAAATGCAACATCTTCCTGGGAAATGCTGGAATGACCGGGCTTGGAAAAGCAGGACATGTTGGATTGTATAACTTTGCAGAAAAAAAACACTTTTGCTTCTGTGTTTTGGATACTGTCTACACACAATGGGCACCAGTCGCTTGTATAAAGCAAACTAAATGCTGGATTTGTTTATGTATCACACCAATCCAAACTCTGCATCTTTTTCTTCAAATTTATGCCTTTTTCTCAATACTTTATTTCATTGCGGACTGTATTTGTTACCATTTTCTTATTTATAGGGTATATCTTTGTTTTATGCTACTGAGCCAATCTAAATACAAACTAACGAAAGAAAAACTTCCTGTAATTGAAACGTGACCTTGTAAAGTCCATCTGTGTTTGCTCTGTGTTTGTGATCACAATGTATCTTGAGTATTTTGCAGTCTTAATCATAACCCAGTATCGCTTCCATCTCCCCAACCTATGCAACTCTAGTAGTATTTGTAAAATGTATTACTAAAAGGCAGTGGTTCCGAATTAGGAGCATGCCACATAATTATTGTGCCCTTGTTACATTTGTTCATCTCAAAAAGGCTTTTTTTTTATAATACAAAGAACTACAATCAAAATCTAAAATGTTTTGTTCCAAGCATGTGAAGTACGAAAAGTACATCAAGAACTCAAAATAAATACTTGGAAAAGTCTTGAAAGGTGGTAAATCTGAGAAGGAAGTAGTCATGATACATCTAGTGCATTTCCTGTTTCCTGGGATTAAAGACTCTTGGACACATCTTGAGTTTTATCAAACTTTATCGACTGCAGAGTTAAGTTTAATTTACGCTCAACATTAAATACACATATGTGCATACACATAAGGACGAACTGTGCTCTCATATTTCACTTTGGTTTCAGATAGCTTACAGATGCGTAACCAAATAGAGAAATCAAGCAGTTGAGCAGTGTAGCTCGCATGCCACCAGCGAAAAGAACAATCAAGAAACCACGATGTGGATGCACACCACCCCGTATACTGCTGCATGTCTCATGGGCGGCTGTAGCTCAGGTGGAAGAGCAGTCGTCTTACAACCAAAAAGTTGTGAGATTGATTCCACTACATGTCGAAGTGTCCTTGGGCAAGACACTGAACCCTAAGCTGCCCCCCGATGTGCCTATCGGGGTGTGAGTG
>JBAMHX010000026.1:6252815-6265140 GCA_037177515.1 Pseudomugil tenellus
TATGTATATGTATATATATATATATGTATATGTATATGTATATATATATATGTATATGTATATGTATATATATATATGTTTTCAGGTGTTTTTGTGCACAGAAGAAGTGATGAGGAGCAGTAATCATTATTCTGGGAGCACTGCTCTACGGTGTGTGTGTGTGACTATGCATTATGTGTGTATGCTTGCTGTGAAACCTACTGTGTATTCCAGGTGACTATCTGGGCGGGGAGGCCTACTGGGCCGGCGGGCTGCACCTCTACACCCCTCTGCCGTTCAGACCTGGAAAGGGAGGCTTCGGGGATCTTTTTAGAACACACTTCTTTCTAAATGCAGGGAACCTCTGCAACCTCAACTATGGTGGGTGCATGTAATATGGTTCTGAATGTGCTGACGGGTCTGGACCGCAGCTTGTCTCTCTGTATTTTAATCACACGCCTGCAGGTTAAACTGTTTCAGGAGACTCGTCTGTGCTTGAGTTGATTCTTCGCTGTGTTCCGTGCAGGCGACGGCCCCCAGGCACATCTTCAGAAGCTGGCTGAGTGTATCCGCTGGTCTTACGGAGCGGGCATTGTGCTGCGGCTGGGAAACATCGCCCGGCTGGAGCTCAACTACTGCGTGCCCATGGGAGTTCAGAGTGGGGACAGGTTGGAGTCAAACCATAAGCATTTTTGTATTTTTTTTTTAATTTATTTTGTAAGCTACAGCCAAACAAAATATCCATTAAACCCAGAACATGTTGCAGAATTTAATTATCAATCCACCAATTTAAAAGAGGAAAAATAATCAGAAGTGAGGAAAGATTTTTCTTTTATCATAGACACAACTCTCATAACGTTTAGGTTGAAATGTATAAAAATATAAAGTTGTTCTACATTTATATTAAGCTGCTCTGGTTTCATTAAAAAATATGAAATGCTGTACTTGTGGCAAGTCTACTTGACAGGAAGCATGGTTATTTGACAAAGTACTCACCGTAGTAAATGATGTTGGAAAGTACATATTTGTTTAAAACAAAGTAGAAAGGTTGTAAGTGGAGATCACCACTGCAAGTGGAAATCTCCCACCAGTTCAGTTAAATTCAGCTCATCTTGCGGTGCTTTATAGACGCGTTCATCCATTATCTACCGCTTATTCCAGTGAAGTTTAACTGGAGCCTCACCCAGTAATCTACAGACACCAGTTCCAGCCAGTTCATAGTAAACCAACAGATCACACCGAATCCAGTTTACCTTCACTCTTCAGATCATGTTCCCCATAAACGATCGCCTTATTGCTTCTGTGCTGACAGGCTGCTGCTTTGTGATTTTTTTTCTTCTCTTCTCTTGCAGAATATGCGACGGTGTCCAGTTCGGAGCTGGGATTCGCTTCCTGTGACCTCTCACCATCACAACCGTCACTGGTTCAGCAGTCTGACGTAAAAAGGGAGAACGATTCGTCGTCTTTTTCACCTGTAATGTGTTGTAGAGCGTGAAACACTAGCATGAATCCTGTGTTGTGGGGGAATGAACCTGACCTCCCCAGAACCGTACTTTATATGCACCAGCTGAGGCTGTTTAATAGCAAAATGCCAGTGTTGGATCTCACACACAACACTAATTCTGCATTTTAGCAGCTAAACTAAGAAAAACCTGATGAAGCTCTTTAAAAATCCTCGCATCCATTGCATAAGTTGTGTTCCTCATTCATTTGCAGGCTCCATCACTGGCATTTTGTCTGTGGTCGAGTATTTTCACCCACTGTGATTCCTGTGGTGACACTAAGTAAACATATTTTCCAGAATGTTTAAAGTTTTTGGGTATGTTTCCTTTTGTTTTACCCTCAAAGAATGCTTCTCATCCAGGAGCCCGACATTTTAGCAGTCAGTTGTTCTGTGTGAAGACTTAAAGCAGCGAGGGGGAGTGAAGCCGGAGACTGGGTTCAGTGTTTGTCTGTGATGCTGGCAGCAGCAGTGAGAAGCATCCCTCTGAGCAACTTCTACCACTTGTGCTCTTATTGTTAGGCCTCTTTTTCATGTAGTTCAAGTTATACACAAATAAATCACAGCTGCTCCCTTGGGTTTCTCTTTTTCTCTCTGATTTTTTTAAGTTAAATTCAGGAAAATCTCTAATTATTGTATATCAGGTCTGGATCTTACAGTTTAATTTGATGTATTATTGGTAAGTACTTCAACTTTAAAATGATTTGGCTCTGATCTGTACAGATGCATCATGTGAGCAGATTTTTCTGACTTTTACTGCCCCACAGGACAAAGGGAGGTCCAATAGTCTGAATTAATTTACTTGCCAGGAAGTGATCAGGGCGCGGTTTAACTCTTAAGATTGATTGCAGTGTTGTCAGTGGCCTTTTGTGTCTTTATTTTTCGTGCTAGTTGACAGATGGCCATGTTGAACCGTAGCACTGCAGGATCCTGTGATGGGCAGTTGGATGTGGATGGTACCAGATGCACTTTGGGCCAAATCTTGTTCATTGTGGGAGCAGGAGCAGCTGCACTGTAAGCGAACGCTGCCAAGAGCCACAATTATGCAACAGCAATAAATGATTAAAAACAGTTCTTAGTTTGTAGGTTGGTTTAATGAATTTATCTATTTTACTTAGATGGCCAAAAATAGTTTTTAGCTGTTTATATGAGCAAGTTTTTAAACTAGTAGACAAAAAGTAGGAGAAGAAAGTGGAAAACTTGATTTAGAAGAACCAAAAATGTAAATATTTGTCTACGTTAAATGTCTACAAACAGCAGGGTTTTTATTATTATTTTATTATTGTTTTTCTATGTGAAAATCCTGAAACGGAGTAGTGAAAGCAGCTACGTTTCCCAGGTTGTGTGATTTCATGATCAAATGTTGCCATTAATTTTCCAATAGAAGTTCACAATCATGTGAATTATGAAACTATAAAAGTATTACTTCACAATGAACATGCAGTTAAGTTTCAAAAAACGTCAACATACAACCACAAACAATGCACATCACTTTACCATCTTTTACAGATAAAATAGTATAAATATTATATTATTATTTGACCAAATATTTAAATGTGTTATATGAAGGTAAAAGTGCTGAATATGACTAAATATAAAAAGTTTTATAATTATAAATAACCATATGTAATGAAATAGATAGTTAACAGTTTATTAAAAGGGAATAAAATATAGGCCAGATAGTCCTAATAAGTAAACATCCAAAGCAATAAAACCTATAAATTCCTAAAATACCAAAATCCACAAATGAATAATTGTGTTTTTATCATCCTGAAAGTATATATTCTCTAACAAGAACAGGATTCAGGAGAGCTTTCTGGCTGATGGATGTAGCAGCATCCTAATAATCTACTTCCACATAAACTAATATGAATAGATAAATCCAGTCGACTCCGGCTAAAACTGAGCAAATGGAGAAGTAACACCCACAAATCTCTAAAAAAATTCATCTGAATCAATTTCTTTGCCTTCATTTGGTCTGTTTTCCATGTTAGATGTATTCATTTAATGCTGATGTGAAGAAACAGAAGGTAAGTCACAATGTGGAAATACACCTGCTATATTTCTGGCGCCCCTAAAATGGCAGCATTTTCTTAAATAACAGCTTGCCATGTTGTTTCCTTAACCTGCATTTTTATGTATTGTAAGATGCAAAGAGGTTAAAACAACTCTATAGAAAACGTTTTATAACATATGTGTAGAAAATCTACCGCGGGGTAAATACAAATAATGTATTTGTTCTTTCTGTAATAGCAAAACAAAGTTAGAGACGAGCCTAGCTTTGACAAGAAACGTGAACGCGCGGCGACGTGATCGCGCACGTTCCCTCTGAGGCGGGCACGTACTCTTATCGACTGAGTGTTGGCGAGTATAATCTGGCCGTGGCGAGCTCGTGCATACCACGGTGTCGGTCAAGTGCCTCTCTGACAGACGCACACATAAGGGGTAGGTACAAGGTGACAGCCCCCCAGAGCAGCTCGGATAGTCTCTCCCCGTTTGGATTCCTTATTTTTTATCTTTTTCATACAAACACCGCCATCATGTTGTGGACGGCGAGTCAAGTCATAAGGAAATTCTCCACCTCCTCCGTGAGTACTATCGGTTCGTCAGCTGCAAGGAACGCAATGAGACTGTAAAATGAAATGATTGAGCTCTTTAGCTCTTTGCATCTCTGCAGTTTGCCACGTTAGTGGACGCGTGCACGTCTAGCCCGCCTCTCTTCATATGCATGGATGTCTACTGTACAATAAGTGTAGAAGTTGCATCATCATATGGGCTCATATCTAATGCGCACACAATCCCACCGAACCGATCAGACTGCTGACTATTGACCAAATATTTCAGCATCACTTGCAACCTGATGGAGTGCAATTTCTCCGGGTTATTAAGGAGCTATGCTGTAGGCAATGCGCGTGAATGCGTCATGACGCACGTTGCAGAATGGCACGAAATAGCCCGATCTGACAGGATGGGCATGTGAAACCTGAAACATGTCAGTTTCCCCACATGTGCTGCTACAGTCAGGCAGGGGGAGGCATGCACTTGGACTTCTGCCTGGGTTAGGGTTGTAGGGGAGCTTCATTCAACCAGTTGCTTTTTTAAAGGGCTGGTTTAAACCAGTACTAGAAAGCTGTTTGTACTGGGAATTACTACAAACAAATACATTAGAAAAGCCAAAGCTTTCACTTTAGTCTGAAAATGACTCAATAATGTTCAGCTATGTCACATGTTTCCCTCATGTAGGTGTAAAATGATAAAGCAGAATCTTGGAATTGGAAACTTTTAGGAAAAGTTGGGAGAAATAGAGATTTTTTTTATCTTTTGCCAAAGTTATTTTTATTTCTTAATATATCTCAACTGCAAGTCCCCAAACTTTACGACAGTGTAACTCAAGTATGGTGTAAAACTGGGAGTATAAGAAATACTTTCATGGTGTAAAGAAGTTATTGTTCAGGACAAGACGTTCGGTTCCACTGAGTTGTCTACAACCATTCTGTTTCTTATTTCTCTATTGATTTACTGACTTCTTTGCTCCCTCACAGCATTACTACCAGAATAAGCTCAAACTAGCTATAATCGGCCAGAGCCTGTTCGGCCAGGAGGTGTACAGCAACCTGAGAAAACAGGGACACAAAGTTGTGGGTGTGTTCACAGTCCCTGACAAAGATGGCAAAGCAGACCCCCTCGGTGAGTTAACTCTTGGTTTTGTAAATCCACCTCTACACACACGTCAAAATGCAGAAGGATCCTATTTAAATGAATCTGATGCTTTGAAAAGGGCATTACATAAAAACATTAGTAAGAGAAATATTGAATTATACGATTAAATATAGTTTATCAACTTTGAAGCTGTGTTAATAAAAAGTTAGTGTACTCACTGTATTAACTATGTTCTCACATAATTTTCCATCATTAAATATTATACTAGATCTTGTTTCTCAATGACTGTCCTTATAGTTTTTATTATTAGGAAGCTTTTTATTATATTAGCAATAGCAAACTTGTAGGAATTCCCCCACATAACCCACCAAAATAGCCTTGTAAATAATATGATTTTATTTCATATTAAAAATATGCTTTATTTCTATTTTCAAGTGGGGTTGTGTAAAATGCTCATATAGGATCCAGAATCTCACTAGCAGTAGAAAATGGATAAAGCACACTTAGCTTATTTACACTTATTTATACAGTCAATGGATGGGAAGCTAACTGGCTAGCTAAGCTAGCAGCTCCTCAAAAAGAGACAGAAGTATCTAACGTTAATAGTTTAAATCAAACCTAATTAAATCTAATAGGTTGAAAAATTGCTGCATTTTTATATTATTGCAAAGATATATAAGCTTGTGAGGTATAGTTTTGTTTTTGGTTTATTACAGCAAAATCTGTAGCAAATCCCTCAGACGTCTGCACCTGGCAACATTCAGGAAAATTGCATTTCTAAAGGTATAAAATAGTTTTTTTTTTAATTAAACTGTTAAAATAAAAAATATCAGACGTCATGGACGATCATTACACTCTTATGGTCTGAACAGCTAATTAATTTAGTGCACCACTGCAAGCCAATGTGCACACAGTGTCATGGCTTTGCTAATTTAACCGAAATGTTAAATACGGTGTCTTTAGAGAAAAGAGAAAACAAAGTTCACAGCTGCAACAACCTCCCTGCTATATTCCCTAAAAGTGTTTTGTGCAAAAAGTTTTAAATTGGTGCCTTAATAAGCAGCTCCCTCTGAAAGGCCTATTTCTGAACCTAAACTTGTGAGCGTGTTTGCCCTAAATCCTGACTCGGGGTCACTGGAGGCCTGTGCTGTGGCTGAGGTAGATGCGTGTTGACTCTACAGTGGCCCTGGACAATGACAGGCCTTTATCCTGCATTAGTTGAGGAATACTGGCTCTTTTGTCTGCGTGGGGAGATGCACTGTGTTGGCCTGGAGATGCAGCTCTTAGGTGAAGAGTCTGTGAATGAAACTTCATCTCCTGCCATTAGCCACCTCTCTTCATAAATGTCTCCTCTATGAAGAACAATAATGTACTTGTTTTGATGAATTTGGCACCTTCTGGGGTTGGAGTTCGTGTCTCTGTGATGTCTGTGACATGCTGAAACCAGCCTAACATGAGAAACCTGGCTCATCTGGCTGTGTTTTACCAGGTTTATTGAGTGCTCCCGATAGAGCAAGTATACTGGTTCTGACCAGTTCAAGCTTATCTGAGCTAGTTACAACTTCCTGGTCATAGTGACTCATTACATAGAACACATTAGTGTCCTTTTTATTCAGGACACTTTCAAAACCTGCCAACTTTAAAGTACACTTGAACACGAACCATATTACCGCATTCACACACTATAATATAACATAAGGGAAACTAAGAAGGCTAATTTATTTCTTTGTAGAAGGAAAAACTTCCACGTTTTCTGTTTAGAAACATCTACAACTCACTGATATGCGCATAAATTTAGCTTTTTTCTTATTTTCTTTAACATTATTCTCTCTTTAAAGCGGTGGCTGCGGAGAAAGACGGGACGCCGGTTTTCAAGTTTCCCAGGTGGCGAGTCAAAGGGAAGCCCATCCCCGAGGTGGTGGACGCATATAAAGCCGTGGGTGCCGAGCTGAATGTCATGCCCTTCTGTTCCCAGTTCATCCCCATGAATATCATCGACCACCCCAAGCATGGCTCCATCATCTACCACCCCTCCATCCTGCCCCTGCACAGAGGAGCCTCTGCCATCAACTGGTGAGGAAGAGTAGAGGAGGTGGCATGTGGTTGCAGTTTAGCTAAACTGGATGTTTAAAAATCTGACCTACTGAATAAGCTGTAAATGTTTAAGTCGTAAGAAAGGCCGTTATGTTGGCTTCCAGCCTCCCATCACGCTGTTTTATCTTTCCCCTGGCTTGTCTGTTCTCCACCCTTACTATCTCTCAGCTTCTGCTGTCACCACAATCCTCGCTTCAGAGTTGCAATGTGGGCATCAGTCACAAAATAACAAATATATCATTAAAAAGTGTGTTTTTATCGGTATCTAATCACTTTCCAAGTATTTTATTTGCTTTGAAAGAGACATTTATGCATACTTTCTCTGAGTTCAGATACACAGCTTTCCGTACTTGTGCCACCATTTTCCTACGGTGTCTCTGAATGGACAAACAGCAGTGTGTGTGTGTGTGAAGAGGGAACCCTCAGAGCTTTAGAACTACCAAACCAAATTTGTTTGATAGGTGCTAGAGTGCTGTTAGGGATAAGTAATACCTTAAAGGTGCAAAAAACAAGAAAGTACACATACATCTGTGGATTAGTTTAGTCATCCCCCACTTGAGACAATGGATCCACTAACAGATGAAAATATGTTTATGTCTGGAAAAAATCCATCCAGGTGTGCTTAGCATTCAGAGTCATTTCTATGCCCTCCTTGACCACGAGATGGTAGTAATTCCTACACATTGCACCATTTAAAAAAACAGCCTTTGTCCTCTAAATCATTCTTATTCCACCCATAAACCAAGTTTTTACTTGTAATTTGTTGTTTTTAAAGCAAATTTGCTTATTTGTGCACTTCATACATGTATGTATGGGATATAGCAAAGCTAAAAGCTAAACAGATCTAACTAATTAACTAACTAACTGAGCAGATATGATGCCTTCATGATGAAGTCAGTGAGCATCATATATCAGATACCAATTCTTCATATTAGCTGGAGATAAGCCATGCTACAGTCACAAAATAGTACAAATACACAATGTTCATATAGCTTGGAGCTTATTCTTGCAAGCTCTAACACTTTTTCTTGCTATAGCATGTTCGCGTTACATGGGGTGGCGTTTATGTTCTTCGGCAGTATGTCTTCATCAGAGAAAGTTTGTGCAGAACAACTAGTCTGCATTCAGTCGGTTTGCTTCCTTCTGGAAGTGCACCAAGCACAAATACCTAAAAATATCCTTATTTAGTTTCTAATGTGATATCACTCTCACACGAGTCAGGCCAAGGGCAGTGAGGTGTTAAAAGGGTTGCATAATATTCAGGAACAAAATACCTGACACGAATAACGTTAAAGCAACTTATTTAGATAAAAGACTGAATATTTTCTAACGTGAAATGGTGAATATTTACATATTTGTTCATTTGTTTTTTAATTTTGTTTTTGGAATTTTCATAATTACCACCATCTTTTTTCTGTAATTAGTCAGGACTATTTATCTTCTTACGCAGTCCATAGTCAGCAAAACTTTATTTCTCCCTGTGTGTCATAAGGACCCTGATCCATGGGGACAAAAAAGCTGGCTTTACAGTCTTCTGGGCTGATGACGGACTGGACACCGGGCCCATTCTCCTGCAGAGAGAATGTGCCGTTGAGCCAAATGACACCGTGGACACGCTGTACAACCGCTTCCTCTTCCCAGAGGGCATCAAAGCCATGGTAAACCAGTAGTTTCAACAGAGGACTTCATGAACGTCACAGACGCTAACTGAGCTGTTGTTCTTGCCGTAGGTGGAATCAGTGCAGCTCATTGCTGATGGAAAGGCGCCTCGAATTCCCCAGACGGAAGAAGGAGCGAGCTACGAGGGCATTCAGAAGAAGTCCAACTCCAGGGTGAGAGTTTGATATCGGCCATGTTAATGTTAGAGGTCTCTGAATGAAAGTGCTGTGCAGTTCTCAAGCAGCACCTGCTGAAAAAACAAACTAAGAGAGAAATTGCGATAATAAAGTAACAAAAAGCTTTTGAAGATAATCAAACAAGCTATAACTGATATAGCTGTAACTTCAGACAGAAGCACGGCTTGTACTTTTCATGGCCAAGCTGCACTGTGTAACAACACTCACATTCACTACACAGCCTGGAAATTTACTGTAGAGTTGCTCCTGCAGCTCACTGAGCGCAACTCTTAACTGGTTTATGCTGGTTTTTCCTAAAAGTAGAAAGACATAGGTGGGGCTGATGGTAGCTGCTTTGTGATTTGCTGATTCATGTGCGACCCCGCTAGCAGCCAGCTGTTTGACCCTTCCCTCTTCTACCTGCTTTGAAGATAAGTGTCAGCCTTCAGCAGTGTCAACACTGGCTTCTTCCTGTTTCCCAGGTTAACTTGGCCCAACCAGCTGAGGCCATCCACAACTGGATCCGTGGCCATGACAAAGTCCCTGGGGCTTGGACTGTCATTGATGGACAGGTGGGTTTCCTGGAACACACCAGCACAAACCATAAACACACCATTACAGGCTTACAGGCTTTTTATTTAATACTTTTTATTAGATGTCATTAGCTCATGAATATATTTTAATTAAATGATTAATCAATGTCATTAGTGGCTTTGCAATTAATTAATCTTATTTATATGCCTGTTAATCATATTACTATCATTTTTTCATTTAAATTGGTTTTAATTGATGATTTTTACAACCCCAATGTCACTAGGGGAAAAGGGCAGTAACAGTAATGAAAGGAAAAATCAAAATGGTACAATTAAAGATTTTAATTGTCAACACAAACCCAGGCAGACCGACACCAGAGCCTGGTTTCACCTTTAACACCAAAATGTCTGTTACCAAGAAACAAGCCAGGACAATTGCAACAGAGCCTGGTTATCAAGATCTAATGGCTGAACACCAAAACACACAAGAGTAACAAATTCTCTAACAGCAAGCTAGTCAGACCACACACAGCTGCCCTGAATGTTTACAGGGGTGATGGTATTGCTGTGCCGGAAATCCGGCGAATGGAATTTCGTAACTGGGTTTAAAAAAAAAAAACTTGCCGGCTGCTGGATAGAAACCTTTTTCTCTGAACCATAGATATCCATAAATGGTTGTCGTTTTCTTTCAGTGTCACTTGTCTCTTTTCGTGGTTGTCATGGTTTCATGTAGCATTTTTGATCTGACAGAATGCCAATCAGAAAAACAGCCGTCATGTAAGCATTTTAGCTGAATCACCGCTCGATGGGAAAGAATGTTGATCGCTCCTGGAAACATTTAGTTTCCGTGATCTCCATGATTTGTGTATATAGATGCCGTTAAGTGTAACTCCCCGCTCCGGTGACCTTCAAGAACGATTTGAATCTTTTGAACGGTTCATTAACATGAATAATGGGAACCGAGTCGCGATTGTTCTTTTTTTTTCTCTCTGTAAGTTCAGACTCCAGGGCGTTGTCAGCCGTTTTTTAAATGTATTTAGAGCTTATGCTTTCATTATTGGATTTTTAACAACAACCACATTGACTATCGTGATACTGAGCATGTTATTTCCAAGCTGTCCTGAATGCAGCACAACTGCGTCTCATCCTACTTTTCTCAGCTAGGCGCAACAAAGTTTGACACCGCAAATCCCAGCAGCTTACTCGGTTAAGACGCTCCTCACGTTATTGTTTAATTATAGCAGATTATTACAACCTTATCCTGAATAAAAAGGATGTTTTATTCCATTCATTTGAAAATGTGTTTTTCTACTAATTCTCTTTTGGTTTTAGCTCTATTTTGTTTTTACAAAGCAACTATTTGCTTCCCAGGACAGTTTGCGAGTCCAGTGTATTCCAGTCCAGTATTTTCTAATACTTGAAATATTAAGTTTTCTATCATAATAATGTTGTTCGAGACGTTTTTTTTTTTCTTTGAAATTGGCACTAAAACCAAACATGGTGTTACTGACCAACAACCTAGTGTTTTTGTATAGTACCTTTAAATTTTTGTTATCAGCGTTATAAAGAAATTGACATCTGGTCCGGGCTAAGTCCAGGTTGTCCCCAAAGGCTGGAGACATGGTTACAGACATGAAGACGACTAGAATAATTGCGGTGAGGACTGTGAAACAGGACTGTGAAAGAGACATTTTGCGTTTTTAAAATTAAAAATAAATAAACTTGCGTTTGATATTGTATTAAATTTGATAAAGTAAACCAGGCACAGTCCTGTGTCTTTATGACATTTAGGCTTATGTTATAAAATTATTAAATATTGTTAAAGTAATTTTTTTCTAAATGGTTCATAGTGGTACGGTTATAGTAATAATATATTCAATTATGCAATATAAACTTGTATTTTTGCCATTAGTAAGGATCATATATAGAGTAGCTTATTTCCGTTACATTTTTCTTATTTCTTTACCATAAAGCCAAATCTAGCTCTGCCAAAAGACAGGTATTCAGTTAAAATGCTTAAAAATATCATTCACATTTTAAAATGTGCAATGGTTTTGCTTTTAAGCAAAGAGGAAAACATCTTTTAACATAGGTTCGGAATTCAACAGAACATTAATGTGGGGAAAGATGTCGTGTTCTGAGCGTCAATGTTGTGCCAAAATTTTATATCGGTGTTATTTAAGGACCACCTTTTTGCCATCACCCCTGTGTTCATCATCAGTCTGGCTTTATAGTAGATGGAAGATGATGGGACCAATCACGGATGAGGTATGGCAACTCCAACCAATTCCAGACGAGGGAGAACACAGTCCTATTTAAATGAAGAAGCCAGCCAATGACAGATGGGACATGGTAGAGTCCATTTGAATGAAGACAGAATTGCTGGTGCGCTAAGCAGGCAGAGGCCGTAACAATGATGAAATAAAATAAGAGATACAGGCTTTAACAATGTAAACTCAAACTCTAGTAGTGTCTCGGAAAAAAAACATGTAAAACAGAAATTTATCTGTTTCATCTGAATTCACTTCAAAATACATATGTTAAATAAATCAAACATCATAGCTACATTAAAAGATTTAAAATGAAAACTAAGTTATTATAGGATGTGTATATATGTACAGTGTTTCTTTATTTATTACTTAAAGTGGATATGGATGGATGGATGGATGGATGGATGGATGGATGGATGGATGGATGGATGGATGGATGGATGGATGGATGGA
>JBAMHX010000026.1:6274710-6285307 GCA_037177515.1 Pseudomugil tenellus
ATCAATCAAAAGGACACGCCTCTAAATTTAACATTAAAATAACATTGAAACCGAAGCGTTTGAAAAAAATTCACCCCCCCCAGAGTTTAAATGACGGAAAATTGGACCTATTAAAGCGAAAAAAGTTTTTGGAGCCACTCTGTAAACACGTTTATTTCAGCTGTGAAATCATTTTAACATGGGAGTCTATGAGCATTGCTCTCTATTGCAGCCGGTCATCTAGCAGTGAACTGCAAGTATTTCCATTTCTGTATTGGCGTCACCATCGGCAGCCAGAGATTGCCGATACACAAAGTATTATAAAAATGCAGCAGTTAACTGTGTTTTTTTTAGCTCCATCTGTATGTTTTGGTTGTTTACAGCATCCTCAGTGTTGACATTCACTCTGCTTCCTTTGTCCAATTTGACTTTCTTTGTAAATATTTTTACAAAACAAGGATAAAAAAAGGAGTATTTAATATATTTTTGACACTGTATTTGTCATAGACAAAAATGTACATGTTATAACCCTTTATTGACACACCAGCTAGATGTTTTTACTCAGCACTACTGTGAAAAGGTTGTGAAAGTAGTTTTATATTTGTATCACGCTGTGATTCCAGGCAGCAAGGGCTACAAAGCTAGTACGCTTTCTCCGACTCTCCTTTGAAAAGATGATGGCTGTCCCATCAATAAACAGTATTTCCTTCAGCAGTCTCCGTGTCTGGAGTCCTTTCCTTTGTGCGATTTCCTTTCTGTCATGCTAATGATGCCAATTATTTTCACAAATGGTCTTTGGCCCAAATCTGAATTCATTTGATGACGTCACTCTGTGTGGAAACAGCAACAGGTGAAAGGTTAAATGAGCAGCTTTAAATCCATGTATAGAAACTAAGTTTAATGGCCGCCAGTGTGCGACATGTTTGTTATTGAACTCCTGTGCATGCAGATCACTGCATGGCTGTAATAAAAAAAAAACTCTGATCTGTAAAAAGCATCAGAATTAAGCGCTAACACTTTGCATGTAGCCTTTGACTACAAAGCTGTGCTGTTCCAACAGATATGCAGTCTAGCACCACACAGAAGAAACATAAAAAGTCTAAATAAAAACAGTCTGGGTGTTAGAGGAATGTTGCTCCAAATCTCTGAACTCAGGATGTTCCATATCGATATTTTACTGAAATCCAATATACCAATTTTGTCCAACTCAATTCTCCTTACAGATAACTTTTTAACTGTCCATATTAAATGACCTTTGACCCAGAGAAGATGGTGGCCCTTCATTAGCAGTTGAACTGTTTAAACACCACAGCCTACCCAGGTATTGTTCACCACCAGTTGTTCCCTGAGGATCAGGATGTAGAAACGATATTTAATGACCAGAGTAGCATCTTCTACTTCCAGCACGTTCATGCATAATGTTACAAAGCTCAGACCATCTCTATGACATGACTTCACTGTACAGCTTCCAGTCACCAGATTTGGGATGTGGTGGGACGCGCAGCAACGTCACGTCTGAGGAATGTTTCCAACACTTTGCTGAAACGCTCCTAACGCAATGCAGAAGGCAAAAAGGGTCCAACCTGATATCACACAACTGTACCTAACGAATGTAATATTTATCTTTATTGCATGCTTTTCTTCTTACAAAGCATTCTGTTATTTTATGTTTGCTTGAACGGTTTAATACAAATAAACTGCTTGACAATCATTTCAGTCTGAAACTAACATTTATAAATGAACAATTATTAATGCAGTTAACAAGAATGAATAAAGTGAGGCTTTGATTTCATATCTTTCTTTGTAATTTTGCATGTCCGGTGCCTAAACTGATATAAAAAGAAGTAGATCTACAGTAATTCACTGGAACACAGGTGAGGTTGCATCAGGTTATTACAGTATCTGTTCCTGCTCGTTTATGTCTTTCCCATAGGGATGAAAAGAGTCTCCATGCTGGAGCTTTCTGTTCCCCTTCAAGAGAGTAAAAAAAAAAACTACAGCAGAGGTAGTTTTAGAAATAGTTCCTCAAGTGGAGAAGAAACTTATCCAAGTCTGTCTGGGTTAACTTTACTCCTGCTGCTCTTCCACAACCTGAATGTTGACCTTCCTCTTCTTGCTCTCATGCCCAGGGAGTTTGAGGTTCTGTTCTGTGACCTCGTCTCCATCGTTCTCAGAGTCCGACGAGTCCTCAGAGTCCGACGTGTCCTCGCTGCTTTCAGAATCGCTGTCTGAGCCGTTGAGCTCCACCAGCGCTACATCCTGGGGGGAAATTACACAACTTTACTTACATGTTACGATGTTTTACTTGCATTTAAAGCCTGGTGGAGACTCGAGTTAAAATCAAATGATAAATAAAACTATTTTCTGTATTCTGTTAGACAGCAAGTCGTCACGATGATGTAGTTGCCATGGCAACCGAAGGCGCCATCTTTGTCTAGGGGTAAACAACGCGTTTTATTCAGTTATGTGTTTGGTTCAATGTAGGTTGGTTTAAATTCCCTAAATATGGATTAACTTATTCCACTTTTTCATATTAATATCGTGTACCAGCAAATGAAATCACACAATATAAGGACGTTACGAAAGCATTTGGCCGTCATAACCATTAAAAATATTGGACCAGTTTCTCATTTTAATGAATAAAATATCTCATCATAATGTGACAGTTTCTTGATATAACAAGATATTAATCTCATTATATTGAGAAACTTTAACGAGATGTGGACGACGTTCAACCGCTTATCTCTCCTGACTCCACTTAACAGGATACGATGGTACTTGGTCTTGAACTTGTTTTTTTTTTTTTTTAAATGGATGTACAACACGATTTTGTCATGTCTCCTCTGTAGTGTTGCTAGGGGCTGTTTCCACCACGCCAAGATGGCGCGCTGCGTTGCTATGTAATTACGTCAAAATGTCCCGGATGTCCGTCTAACAGGATAAGCTCATAAGGGTGTCCTCTTAAGCTAACATTAGTTCACTTTATCCACTGGCTGTGTGAACTTCGCTGTTTGCTTGTGTGTGAACTCCTTGCAAGTAAACACACGTGTCTACTCGCTGATCTGAGTGTCTGTCATTCATGGAGTGTTTTTCCAAAGACTAACCTGACCTCTTACTCTCTCAGAATGTGTCTTCAGATCATCCATGAACAATGCTGTTAACCTGACCATGTTATGTTGTCATATCCTTCTTAGAAACTCATGTTTTGTGTCAATACGACTATACATGCAACACACACAAAGTCTGCTGACTAACACAGGCACAAAACTAGGTTTTCACAGTATGTAATGAAATACAGTACGGTGAGTGACACTGACCATCTCTATGACCTTTTCTGTCTCTTCCACATTCTCTATATCAAAGCTTCCAGCTGGAGCATCTTCCATCTGCTGCTTCAGCTTCTTGTTAGCTTCAGCCATCTGAGGCAGGAAGTTCTGCAGTCGCTCCAGCACTGATGCACAGAAAATAAATCAAAAGAAACATGGACCATCAGCACATAATCTTTTTGTTGTTGCTGTTGTGTCTTCCTGTGAGGATGTCTCACCACTGCTTCTTGGGACTCTTTCTGTCTGGAGGGATGTACCTGCCTTTGGCTTGAGGAGAAGTTTCTCACTGAGACCTGTTGGAGAAGAAAACAACGAGATTTGGTCACAGCAAATCTACAATAAACCAATAGCAGTTTGAGGAATATAGAGATAAAAGTGGGAGCAAAACTGACAATAACCCTGAACAGTGTTAAGGAGTCTGGCATTGTAACAGCCTGACTAGACGTTAATGTTAAAGCAAAATGGAGGGAAGCGCATCGTTTTTACACATTTGCAGCAGGATTTTTAATATATCTCTTATAAAATACATTTTTATTCAACATAGTAAGTTTTATAAATAAGGTGTCCTCTAGTTTGAATTCGTTTGAATTGTCTAAAAAAAGGACAACTCGGTAGCATTTCCGTCTTTTTTCGGTAATTCGCCTTCATTTTTACAGTAATAAACTCAAAACGTACCTCTGCCATTTCCGCATGCCAATAAGGCCCGTGAACTCGTTTTCTTTGTATTAAATTCCATTTTATGAAAAGTTTGTTTTCTTCGACATGTGTTACTGTAAATTTCACATCCGGGTTATAGTTCAACAGTCCAACAGCGCCCTCTGGTGATCTGGAAGAACCACTAAGCTAGACATCACACTTGGACGTAAAAACAAACAAAAAAACGGTCAACACATCATAATTTACTTAACCAACGTGTTATTAGTTTTTTCATAACCACTAATAATTAACCATGGTTTAAAAAGAAACCTTAACACAAACAAGGTGGACTCTGCGCTTGCGGAGTGGAACCAACAAATATGAGTGGCACTTTGCACATAGACATGATTAAAAGTAGACCACGCTTTAGCTGCTGCGGCGCGAGAAATGCGCCCGCCATCTTGGACCGGTCGATGCCTGAGCACTGTGTGGCGTATTCTTGTAATAGGCGGGCTATTGAGAGGAGGGCTCGGGGGACTACTTTTCACAAGTAGCCTAAAACTGAATATTTTCATTTGGTTGTATTTAGCAAATACAATATTATTGTACTGTATTTATGTCCACCAGTGGAATCTTAGCCAGCTAATGCTAGCTATAGTCCCGGTGTTCACTCGACTATGTAGGCTAAATAAAACTTTATAAAATCATATAGTTATTCCATAACACAGATTTAAGGTTAGATTTACAACTGACCAGACAATGCTACTGTAGAAATAAAAACAAATATTACTGGTGTAAGACATCTTTAATGACACAAACCCACCCCACTACAGAACTTTTGGAGAAATAACTAGAGAATAAATTGAAAACAAGCTTACTTACAATTTCAGCAACTTTGATTCATCGTCAACAAAATGCTTTTATTTATTTATTTTGGTTAAGAACGGGTTCTGAGAAATTTATAGGAAGAAGTAAACAAGAAAATATGAATAAAATGGAAGATAGAAAATATGAATAAAATAGTGGGGGAAATGAAGAAAAGAAGATATTTTTCTGCTTGGGGAACCAAACTCGCCTCCCTTGATCTGCAGAAAGGGAGCACAAGAAAAAACTCTGCAAAGCAGTCCTTCAGACTTTTTGTTTCCATGACAAACGTTGTACATGTGCAAATATGGTTTTTTGATTTGTCATGTTCTTGTTATCCAGATTAGACTCTCTGAATGATATTGATACTCTATAAATATATTAATTATATTACTGTTTTATTATTTATTGACACTCTAAAATATTTACCAACTATCTTGATAGTCTAAATATATGAATCATATTGATACCATATATATTAATTATATTGATGCTCTATAAATGAATTAATATATACAGACACTGTCTATTACACAGGTATTACACAGTATTATAGAAAGTACCATCTCAAATGTATATTGGAATACTCTGTTATTACTAAGCGTTTCATAGCTGCATGAATTACGTTTGCAACAAAAAAAAAAACATGTGAAAATCAATTTAGTATTCAGCCACTTATGACCAATTAAACGCACTGACACTTCATTGCGCCGACCAAACAGATTACACTGAGCGGCAACCGGTCCAAGATGGCGGCACCACGACCGGTCAACGTCAACTAGATAACAGCCAGGCAACAGCGCTCGATGCGGCGTTTACTTTATTAATGTCTATGCTATTGCTCGTTAAAGAGAACAGTTACTGAAAGAGGTCTCACTCTCATGCAAGATAATCTTCTGTAATTGAATGTCAATTAAAGATTGTAACTGACTTTCTGTACTTAATTAATATTAAATGTGTGTATAAAATATTAATCCTTCATCAAGGTAAATAATTTAATTAATAACAATCAAATATAAAATAAAATGATTTTCGATGTACTTCTTTTGCTGTGGCTTGTACGTTTAACTGCATTACGCAGAAATAGCTTTTTTCCATCCAGGTAATAAACATGAGAAAAAGAATAAGGCAGAAAATACAATTTAAAGAAAATGCACTAGATATTTTCATAACAAGTCCTTCATTGTACCTGAATAGACGATCTTTGGTGTCACTTTTAGATGTGACGCGGAGCTCACTGGCAGCCTGTCAAGGACCTGGAAGAACCCCATCTCTACTCCTCGTTGAAATTCCTCCTAAATAAAGAGGTATCTATCAGAGAAAAAATACCACATTGATGCTTGCTAAAGTATTCCGCTATTTATATATTATTTTTTTTGTCCACTGGTCAGCTCTTGCTAGTTTTGCACTGGTTTACGTGTAGCGTTGAGCGAAACGGGAGCTTACTTGCTTTTTACTGTTTTGACTCCTTCACAGCTAGCCAACAGAGCTAACATAAAATAAGCTAGGGATTTTGTTCACTGAATTAACCGGTTTCTGTTTGGTTTTTTTGCCTTTAGAAGACGCGAACAGTGTTGCTAACATTGTAATGAATTGAGACAGATGAGGCCTGAACATTGGGGAAGTATTGTATTCCCTACGGCTGTCTGCTTTAAGGGCACACAGAATATATGCAAATAAACTCTCAAAACATGAACAGACTCCAGTTATAATCAGTTTCTATGACGATATTCCTCTCAAGTTAAATGTGCAATAATATTCTGGTTGTGGTGATGCACAATGAAGGTTTTTTTCTTGCCTTGGTTTATATTAAAGCTGCATATCTTTATTTCAGATGCAGATAAAAACAACACAAAACAATCCTCCTGTGTTTACTTGTTTCTCTCTCTCTAAGACAGATGTGTCTCAAAAACCAGTGGGAGCATGGGTGGTGTTTGTGATCCAGTATAAACCACTTTATGCAGCGTTTTAAGCTTGGCATCAGACTGGATAACAAGAAATGAGACATTGTAATCCTCGACAACATCATGAGCATCCAGAATCTGGGGGGAGCTTTAGGGGACTCCCTTGGCTCTAGCCTGACGGTGCGAATGAGCGGGGCAGGTGGTGGGTGGAGTGCTCTCTCTCTCAAACCGGTCCCCACAGCACGGATTCCCTCATTTTTCCAAACCATCGTCCCTACTGGTTACACCAAACTACACGAGGAGCGTCTGGCCATGGTGGACCTCGGAGCTAAACCTGAGGCTGGCTTACTGCAGAATGGGTACAGACCGGAGGCGTCTCATATAGAAGGGAGACGGATCGTTGATCGGGCTTCTCGGAACTCTGTAACTTTATCCGATTGTGGCGATGGAGGCTACTCGGAGACAGAGCCCATGCTACCTGAGAGGAGACTCTCTGGTGAGGAGGCGGATGCGGAGGAGGAAGAAGATCAGGAGGAAATGCTGGGAGCAGATGTGTCAAACATGCCTAAAGAGTCCCCACTTGCTATGGCGTTGCAGATTTTGGTGCCTTTCCTTCTTGCAGGATTTGGAACTGTATCAGCTGGAATGGTGCTGGATATTGTTCAGGTAAGCTGAGCTACAACGGGCCTATTATTAAATTGTTTAGAGCTCAAAACAGATTAAGGCCAGATTCAGCAATATTATTTGTTTTTTTTAGTGTTAAGACAGCTGTGGCCGTTATTCTGTTAACTCTGCATTGTGCATAGTGATGTAAACATTTCAGAACATGGTGTGATAACTAAGCAAAGTCCCAAGTGAAGGTGAGATAATAGTGCCTTTTAGACATTTTGCTCCAATTTGAGATAGTTGTCAGGAATAAATACACCTTTATTTTGTGTTATTATGCTAAACAGCCACACATGGTTGTGTAGTTGTAATGACAACAAACCAATGTGTTTACTTATGATGGGATTAACTAAAACAGGCATTTAATTTTTCCTTACATAATTGTTTTGGAATTAAATGTCAGAGACATCGCTTAGGCAGTCATCCTCTACACCACATAACCCAGGTCAGGGTTGTGGGGAAGCTGGAGCCTATCCTTGCAGGGATACCTGGACAGGTCGCCAGTCCATCACAGAGAGACAAACATCCCAACACGGATGTGTTAAGATGCTGGAAGGAAGTCGGAATAACACGGAGAGAACACGCAAACGGCACACAGAAAGGCTGTTCTTCTTACTGTGAGGCCACAGTGCTGACCATTACTCCACCACAATGCTGCCAACATCGCATTAAACCATATTAAAGACATTATAAAGCCTTTTAAATTGCAGCAGAAAAAGACAAGAATCTATGAACAAACATGTTGGATTCCGATTACTCTGCTCATGTTGTGAAGCAGCTGGAGATGATGGGAGCTTTGTGACATGGTGGTTTATCCTGCTGGAAGCATCCATCAGACGATGCTACAATCTGCTCATAATCAGCGGTGAAAGTACTTTTAAATTCTTATCGGTACTAAAGTCAAAACTTTTATTGGTCTTTCACTTCATGGATGTGAAAAGAGGTCAGTAAAAACCCAAAAAAAACTAAAATATTTAAATATATATTACTGCAGTCCATCTGTAGCCTCTTGTAGACAGGAATTACAAACACTTGTCAATACGTTAAGCTAATTCTTTTTATTTGTAACACTGAAAAACAAGTTTTTAGGATGATTTCAGGAGGTCACGAGCAAAAAATGGAACTATTTTTTCTATCTTGACATCTGAGGAACAGCGATTAAATGTGTTGAAATGTATTAAATCAAACGCACCCATCTCCGTAGCAACCGCTGTGTTTCAGAAGTAGAAGCGTCGTTGTGAAAATAAAAATTAAAACAAATGTTGCAATACATTTTGCAGCATGCAGACATTACTGTATAGTTCACATTCTGGGACCCGAAGCAGGTTAAGAGCCTTGAGGAAGACGGTGATGTGCCCAGCGAAGGCTCCGTCCAGCATGCAGCACAACACTGACTGAAACTATTCAGAATGACTTAAAAGATTTTTTTAAACAGACAAAGTAGTTTTCAGGACTGCATATTGCTGGATGATCTATCTTCTGACCCGGCGTACGTTGGTGACTGGTTCTGAATGAGGGTTTAGCAGGCAACTGGTCCATGCAGGTTTTTTAAGCTTACTGAATTTAAACACACCAAACAAGTTGTTAAGCATTTCAAAACAAACCTGAGATCACTGATACAACTAAATGCGTTGTGATTGAGGTATACCTAACGATAAAGGGATCAGTGAGATCTTTTTTTTCACTTTTGCTGTATTAATGCTCTAAAAATCAACAGTTTTATATGTTAGTTCTGCTTACTGGAATTTAGCAGCTTTGGAAAAAACTGATATCTGGACTAAAGCTGTTATTAGACACTGCTGCGGTCCTGAAACGCTTCAGAGATGTAGTAGAGATGTTCTTGCAGAGCTTTTCTCACCCAGTGGGAAATATTGGAAAGGAAAAAAACTTTAATGCAATATGAATAAAAAACTGTAGCGTTGGACAGATGAGTTGGATGCTACTTTAAGTTATGCAGCTCTCCAGATGTTTGTGTTTGTTAACCTGCACTGATCTCACCTTTTCTGAATGTTACAAGTAGGTTTTTTTTGTCTGTTTTTGAGTTATTTTTGTTGTTTTTCTTGCTTTCGTTGTGCTAGTTCCCAAATAAAGATGTTTCGTTGACAGCTGCCCGCGTCGGAGTAATCATAAATGAAAATGTTTACAGATAGATGAACACACTGAGCTCATTTGCAGGATCTGCGATGTGACTATTCTTATACTTCCTATCATTTCTGCACCAGTCTGAGACAGGATGGTGCTAAATTCTTTCATGCTACACAGCTGAATGGAAGACAAGTCACATTTGAGTTTAGAGTATCTACCGTATTTTTCAGACTATAAGTCACTCCAGAGTATAAGTCGCATTAGTCAAAAAATTAGTCATGTAGAGGATAAAACCATATATAAGTCACATTTATTCATCAGGCCTACCAGCATATATTATATCAATATCCTTGGTGACTACCAGAGCGTTGAGACGTAACTGTGCCACTAGCAAACTTTTTCAGGCAGCACGTTGTTCTGGCTAGTGATGCTCGTTTCTATTTTTTTCCAACTGAAAGGTTTATGAAATAACTCAACCTCCTGATATGAAATACACTCTAAATATTCAAATATTATAAAGACTGATTTTATTTGGTTTTAAAAGGTACGCTTGCGAACACAGTAAAACTGGCATTTGGCTACAAGACTGTAGGTTATGCGCTTTGCACTGGTGTATTTAAAGACCCCATTATGAATCACAAGTTTAGGGCATCTTGCCTTCACCCTGCGATAATTTGGGAGTCTATAAGTCACACTGACTATTAAGTCGCAGGAACAATCAAACGATTAAAAAAAGTGCGACTTATATCTGGAAATTACGGTAATAGAAAGTGATCCATGTTCACAGTACAGCATGCAAAGCCTCTACTGACTTCAGCTACAGTGTATTTATGATAAATTATCTAATGACAAGATAGCATTGCAATGTAATTGTCAAATGAATCATAGCAATCAAAAATAAATAAAAAAAGGTCAGATGTGTTTAAAAAAAACATCTAATTTGTGTCCACAGCACTGGGAAGCATTCCGCTTCATCACTGAGATCTTCATCCTGGTTCCTGCTCTGCTCGGCCTGAAGGGAAACCTGGAGATGACTCTGGCTTCAAGGCTGTCCACAGCAGTAAGACACACACACACACACACACACACACACACACACACACACACACACACACACACACACACACACACACACAC
>JBAMHX010000026.1:6311120-6328349 GCA_037177515.1 Pseudomugil tenellus
GTTGGGACCAGTGTTGGGACCAGTGTTGGGACCAGTGTTGGGACCAGTGTTGGCACCAGTGTTGGCACCAGTGTTGGGACCAGTGTTGGGACCAGTGTTGGGACCAGTGTTGGGACCAGTGTTGGCACCAGTGTTGGCACCAGTGTTGGCACCAGTGTTGGGACCAGTGTTGGGACCAGTGTTGGCACCAGTGTTGGGACCAGTGTTGTCACCAGTGTTGTCACCAGTGTTGTCACCAGTGTTGTCACCAGTGTTGGTACCAGTGTTGGGACCAGTGTTGGGACCAGTGTTGGCACCAGTGTTGGGACCAGTGTTGGGACCAGTGTTGGCACCAGTGTTGGCACCAGTGTTATGACCAGTGTTGGCACCAGTGTTGGGACCAGTGTTGGGACCAGTGTTGGCAACAGTGTTGGGACCAGTGTTGGGACCAATGTTGGGACCAATGTTGGCACCAGTGTTGGGACCAGTGTGAGCAGAAGGCCACAGTGGTAAAGATGACAACAAAATTTAAAGAGGATCATCACGCTTGTTCTAAAAGGCTGTATATATAATCTACAATACTACCACGATATAAAAATTAACTAAATACTAACCTCCTTGATATGTTTCCAGTGTTTTTACACCTCAATACTCCGGCAGCTCGGTCCAGTCTGACTTCTCTAATCTACAATGTCAATCGTATCATATATATTTCAGGTTTCTGAGACCTTTTGCACTACTTTATGGTAGAAACTTAACCTAAAACCTTAAACACAGTCACCACATTTACATAAGTTTTATTTCCTCTGTAATTCCAAATAAATGTTCAGTCTGCTTTAAATGACCATGTAAACACTTCGTTCTACGTGTGCTTGTTACCTTGTCCCGTCCTGAGTACACACACTTTCCATGCGGTCTTCCACCTCTTGTCTTCGGTACTCTTTCTCCTCATCATTTGCTGAAAAAAGTGAAGTAGTATGTTCTTGTCGAGCTTCAAAATAAAGGCGAAAATTGTTCTTATAATGTGGTTTTCCAAGACGAGAAGCAGGAAGTGGAGTTTGTTTATTTCCAGTAGATATAAGTACATCACGTCCCCTCAGAACCCTTCCCAATCTCCAGCTCAAACGAAGAATAACGACAAGGCGAATAAACATGTTTTCACTTTAAATATCAGTTTGGAAATAATTTTTTTTATGTAAACTTAAATGGGAATACTTTAACTGGGAATTGTTTTGCCGTAGCCAGTGTGATGCTTGTGTTCCACACTATAATAATTTAACACATCACACGGCAAGAACTGGTAAAAATAGAAAAAAATAAAGGTTTCTTTACGTTTACCTAATAAAAAATGAAGGTGAGTTTGAGAGCAACACATCATCAACATCTGTAAAACAGGACTTCCTTTCCTACCACGGCATTATCTTATTGGTAAGTATTCTTGTGCATAAAGGTTTTGTTCATGTTAGCTATTCATGCCCCCGCACATGTACTTGCTGATTTTGGTGTGAATGTGGCTAAAGAGACTTGTGGACGTGTCTCCTCATTGACACTTGCACTGAAGGAGAACAAGCAGGTGTGTATCCCATGAATTCCTGTGGTTTGGGGGCCATACCTGAAGGAATGTGACTTCTGTACATTTTGGAAGCAGTTGGGATAATTATGGAGCAGCAGCTTGAATTGTGAATGGCTGCTTTTTTACTTTCTAAGGTGCGCCCTAATCTTGCTCAATATGTGGAATTTTAAGAATCTAGTTGGTCTATTTTTGTGTTTGTATCGTGCCGTTGCCGTGCTGGAAAGCGTTTTAAGGCTCCTCCTAAATCTTTGATGCAGACATGGAACATTAGGATGTAATCCCGGCCACCGATGAGTTGGAGACTTTCCAAATCAATTACGTCCATTGCCAGCAGAGCTGTTTTAAGGGTTCTTCAGTCCTAGATAGAAAAGCAGCTGGCAGAGCTGAGCCCGAGGGGGTTGCATGGTTACGAAGAGTCCCTATCCAGCTTGTATCACATCTGTATTCACAAGCACTAAAGAGGGAATATTGATCAGTTCTCTGATTGCATTCACACACTGATTTCTGCTTTTTGAATTGGCTGTCGGCCTAATAGCGACGGGACTATTACTGTAAGAAAAAATGAGTTATTGAAGAAAGCTGCAGAACTTACTCTGAGAATTTAAAGTGCTTTATCATCAGTGTATTTGTGCAGATTGGCAGCACAGCAGACGTCTCGTTGTAGACTGAATGTAGCACATTTCTGCAGTAAATGTGTGTGTGGGCATTTGGTTCGATTTCACTCGCTTGGATTCGGAAAGTAGAAAACCACCAAACTCAGCTTCCAACAGCATTTTTGGGGGATCATAATGAGCATCACAGGAAAAATAGCTGAAATTCAGATGTTTTTCTCTTCTGTAAGCTCAAATTTAGTTCCTCTACTAATTTGATTTGAGGCATTTAGGGAACATTTCAATGCACAATTATAAAAAATATCAACTTTCAATATGTCAGTTATCTAAACTCTTCTAGTTTACTTCCTGTACTTTTGTTGTTTTTAGCTTTAGAGCAGGTAAGGAGGGAATTCCACTTGTTTTTAGTAATAATTTTTAGGCTGATATCTGAAACGGAGATCACTTCATTCACGCAGATGTTTTTAGGTTTTTTTTTAATTAACCCAAACAACCTAACTGGGCAGAAAGTCGCTCTGCAGACTCCTGCCACTTTTTTACTTTTTAATTATAAACCCAATTTTCCACAAACAAAAAAAGTCACATGTCAACATGGCGGAACTTGATAAAGTTACTGAGTTGAACCAAACAGTCATGTAACTGCCTCTGCACAGCTGTGATAAGAGCAAACTGCACACACTGCAGTTAAGATAATGTCCCATTTAAAGTGAAAGCCGTAGAAAATTAGGGGGGGAATTAAAACGGCTCCGTGGAATTGGCCGACGCATTGTGACAACCGACCAATCGCTGAGCAGAAAAGAAAAATAGAACCATTGAAAGATCTCCTGCATAATTGTGCATATTTTTACACATATCCATAGTTGTTTGACAAAAAGTGACTAAATGAGCAGAAACATGAAAACTCTTTAGAGAATCGTGTTGACGCATTATAGGTGATAATCAGAAAAAAATGAGAGAACAGCTGTAAAAGTTTTCCCATTTAAAGCCATCTTCAACATTTAATAAACTCTAAACATCTAGACAAACGATAACTGTGTTAAAGCCGCTTTGAGGAAACGCAGATATCTCCCAAGCTCACATCTCATTATTCAGTCAAGCCTGGTTGTCAGATTTTATCAGTGTTATCGTGTCAATTCTGCAAATGTAAGAGAGCTTGCTTTATCTGAGCTCGTTGCTTTTTAGAACACTCGGCTCAGCAGGACGTTGCACAAAACCCACAACATATCAGGACGTACTGAGCAGATATGCTGATGTTTTTCCATGACTTTAAAAGCACCGTGACTGTCGGTTTCATTGAAGGCTTCAGATTATCCTACAGATTTAAGTCATCCACTGTTCCTGACATAGAACTACATAAAAGCTGTTCTTAAAACACCTTCATCCCAGCGCGGCTGTAATGCAGTGAACTCATGTTACAAGAAAGTTGGAGATGATTTGATCTTAGCGACATGGTGCATCATCCTGCTGGAAGATGCTACAGAGCAGATCACTAACAAAGCTGTTTAAAATAAAATCTCCTCCACACCTTTACACCACCAGCCTGAACGTTCGGGACAGGATGGATTCATGCTTTTGTGTTTTCATCAGGTTCTGACTCAAACATCTGCATATACCGTCTTCTATTGTCCAGCTTTTATGAGTTTGTTGTCTTAGTTTCCTGTTGTTAGCTAACAGGAACGGCATCCGGTGTGGTCTTCCATCTGCTTTAAGGCTGGGTGTGTTTAGAGATGCTATTCTGCATATCTTGGTTGTAAACAGCAGCTCTGGCCCTTCTCCTCTGACATCAGCAAGACGTTTTAGTCCAGACACCTGCTGTTCACTAGACATTTTCTGTTTATCCGACTGTTCTCTGTATTTCTCGAGTAGATCAGATTAGCAGTTTCTCAAATACTCAGACCATCCTGTTCGTACCAACAACATAAAGATTGAACTCTTTCAACAGATATTTCTCAAACCCTTTGCAAAGGGACAGAGACAGAGTGCCATGATGTCTGCTGCATGAGAGTAGATGCAGTCAGCATTTTAGTCTTTCAGCGCTAAAGATTTTATGACATGCAGCTGGTTTTGAGGAGGACTAACCACATTAATCCGCTGAAAGCTGTAAACACAACTTGTAAACAAACTTTCCTACAAGCACAGTTCCAGTTATCTCTATCTTAGGAAGGCCCTTTGCCAAAATAGGAACTCTGCAGTCTAAAACAACCAACTTCCCTTTTGTCCTCAATCTGGTTTCAACTTCACCAAGTTGTCTTCACCATGTCTACCTGAATAAATGCATTGACTTGCTGTGATGTGATTTGCTAATTAGATGTTTGTGTTAACTTGGTGGATGATTATTTGTCCCCATGCAACTGTTCACTAAATATTTGACAGAATATAAACAGAAAATGCCAGATTTATGCCAAATTATCAAACGAGTTTGTGAACTTCAGTGAGGCAACCATTGTGGGCAAGCACATAGGACATAAAAACACTCCGCTTGATGTTCAGTCTCTTTGTTGGTACCTTCTTTTTCACCAGGACATTCTGCCTACTAATCAACCAGAATGAATAAAACAGACGTCTTATATAGAGAAGTTATCTGGATCGAACCATTCCCAGAGGTTCCCAATAGATATCTATAGATGAAGAAATCCTAAGAATATCAATCAAGTTTTTTAGTAACTATACAGATCTGTACACAAAACCCAATTTACCAAATAATCGTACTAAAATTATTAAACCAAACATTAACCAACTACGCAAAAGTATGCCCCCACAAACTCACCCTTAATGTAATTGCACCTTTGTCCCATCCCACTTGAACAATTAAAAGGTGCCTGAACACCTGGGAATTTCTGCATCTATACACCAATAAACCGATTATTCAGTTAACCTCTATTTCATCATTTCCACTTTATTTAACATTAAAATATAGTGATCAGTTCCCCACAATAAAGTCACAACAGCTCATTGTGACAAAGTTGTTCTATGGAACAAGGACTATGCTAGCAGTATATTCCCGAACGCCCCCAATCCTCGAATAGACACAATGCAATAATATAAAGACGCACTGTCTATTGTGTGTCTTTGTTGTTGTTGCACTGCAATTTCTCCGCTCTGGGACAAATAAAGGTTATCTGAATCTGAATCACATGTTCAGTCACAAAGCTCCACCTGTTGTGGAAACTTTGAACCAGCCCGGTATGACATCAGCACAGGATGCATCCTGAGGACTTCATCTGAGGTCAATGAGAGAAATAGTTCCATATATATATATATATATATATATATATATATATATAGCCGAATAAAGCGCAAATAGCTGAAATTATATGCAGGTCGTCTCCTTGGGGACCTAAACAGGTACACTGAGTATCAAATTATAATTGTAAAAATTATTTGAGTTATTGCGCTCCGGCGGTCGTGATGAAACCATTATATCACTACACGCTAACATAACATCAAATCTGACTCTAATAGAAAACTTTCTCATCTTTATGTTGATGTAAATCCTATTAAAGTTAATTAATTAGAGTAATTTAAAGATCTACTATCTTTCTTTGCGTATCGGGATTGTTAAAGAGCCAGAGGAGCTGCAGTCACCCGTTTCTGTTGCTAAGCAGCAACAACAAGCTGAACAAGTTTCACGCTGTACATTTATTTCTGCCAGCTGTGTAAGTGAACTGTAATAAGAATTGACACAGATGCAGATGCAGGTGAGCATGTCCGGACTCAGGAGGCCAGACAGCGTTACGGAGTAGCGTCTGGCTTGACACTGCTCATACCACAGAATGAGTCTGTTTGCGACTCTGTGTGTACGTGTTGCACCATCGCTGTCGGGGTCAGCGCCAAGGGCATCGCTATTACTAATTCAGTTGATTGTTATTTATGTTGCGACAGCAGCACACCTACCAGCTGCTGTGTAATCGAGTAATCAACCTCTGCATTTAAGCTCGTAAGCTTGCACGAAGGCAGGATAGTAGTGCAGAGAAAATAAAGATCTGTTAGTATTTCAGTGGATTTGCACCTAGAAATGTCTGTCAATCAGATTTTATGTGTGTCGCTTCATCCAGACAGGAGCTCTGTGTTGGGGGGTGGGGGGGGTTGTTCTACATGGATGCCATCATTCTCCTCTCGCCCACTACCTATGCTGGGTCTTGGAGGCATCCCAGCTGACCTGCTGCTGGCCCAGCATACTGCTTCATAGAAATTAAATAATATTAATCGTGTTCAGTAATGTCCCCTAAATCCAAAGGAGCCGTGTTTTCCTAATAGAAAAGCGATATGGTAATACTGTATTTCACCACAGTTTTTCTTTTACTTTATTTTATTTTTATAAGAAATCCTTTTAGAATTTCTTTTTCATTTTTTAATATATTTTTTTGGTAATTTTTTCAATTTAATTTTTATTGGTAAAATTTTAAAATATATAATTTATGTTTTATTTTTGTCATTCAATTTGGTATAATTTTAATTTTTATAAAAATAATTCAAATTTTATAATATGCATTTATATTTATTTATTAATGACGTTTTCAATGGAATTTTCATTTATTTCCTCCCCTGGTGGTTATAGCTGATATTAGAGGGTCCATGTATGAGGAAAGGTGTTCTAAAAACAACCGCAGCTGCAGTAGCTCTCCACCTGCGGATCACTGTCACCGTGAATAAAAGTCAGAACACCTGTGCTCCTGGGTTGGCTTGGCAGCTTCTTTACGTTTCCTCACAACGCTTCTGTCAGCGATGCAGGACGCATCACACGCCGCATCACAGATATGGCCTCACCTTAAAGAGAAGCAGAGCTGTCAAACATGCTCATGTCTTCTTGTGCCTCCAACACAGCTCTAATCATCATCAGTTCCCCGTGTTTTCTCTAGTCACCTTCATCCCTGATGATATTCTCATCATGTCAGTATTAATAAATGACTAATACTTTTTTGCTTTAAGAATGTTTCTACTGCAAACTCTTGACAGCTCATTTCCCTTTAAATTATAGTCTTGTCCTTATCTTTTAATAGACTACTCCTTTACTCTCGCTAGCGTTCCCTCCATGTGTGAAAACTTCATTTCTCTCGTAACTCTGCTACTCCGCTTCTGCTCTGCTTGTGCTGCAGTTTAAGCGTTCAGGACCTTTACTGACGACGTTGTGAGCAGCAGGTTAAAACGCTCATTTATTTCAGATGTGACAGCACAATTTCTGTTTGTCTTTAAGTCACGGATGAATGCATTTTCTTCACAACATGTCCTTGTGTCATATTGTTTCCTACAGAGACACAAAAACACATCTCTCAGGAAAGAAAAACACTTTCCTTCAGCTCTTTTTATTCCTGTTGCTGCAGTCTGGCAGGCAATGGCGTCTTTCTGAGGAATAAATGTGCGAATGATTGATCTGTCGGACACCTTGCGTAACTACGACTATGTGTTATGTTTCCATTTACTCTTCGTTTGACAAAACAGATTCATGCAACCGTATGATTCTCTTTACAAATTAATCTGCTAAATATTTTACTTACTAACTTCCTCTTGTACAAGTTTGAGGAATCTTGTTTCAGAAGTGTGCAGTAAAACACCTGATTTTATGATCATTTGCACAAGTTACATTAAACTTAGAGCTCGCATTAGTTGTTTGAAGCCAAAACAAGACGTTTAGAGCTCCCAGAAGTCTTTATTTGCCCAGTTCCCTCTGAGCCCATGAGGTGAATAGACTTTGTATAAGAATAGTTATTAGGGATGCACAATATATCGGTGCTATCTGTATCCGTAGATATTTGTCTATTTTTCAAATATCTGGGCCGATATTATCAACAGATATTTATTTAGTATGTCAGTACATATAATTTCATACTTAAACACTGATACCTTTGTAGATAAGCTGTACGTTTGTTACTGAATTTTCAAGGGATGCACTTTATTTGAATGACCACATTTTTGTGCTACAACATGAAAGAAATGAATATATGAAGAATCGAAACTGTTCTTCTTAAATATCAGTTTTCCATCACTGCATCCAGCACAAACTGCAGATTATAGTAAACATAAAAATATCGGTAATTTATCGGTTATCTGTCATGACAGGCAGAAAAATATTGGTTATCGGTTGAAATCAATTAATCAAATATTTTTGTCCAACAGCTTAAATTAAACAGAAAACTCTGCTCTTCAGATTACGAATGATCTCGGTTGTTGCATTTTAAAGACAACGCGGTGGTGTGAAAATGGTGATAATGTCCGAAGCTGACGTGTCGTTCTCTTCTAGGTGCTGCTGCTGCTCTGCATTGCAGACTGGATGGTTCACTCGATATGGCGGAGCGGCAAAGACCCCGACAGTTTTTCCATCCCTTACCTGACTGCTCTGGGCGACCTGTTGGGCACGGCCTTACTGGCACTTAGCTTCCACTTCCTGTGGCTCATAGGGAACCAGGACAGTGATGTGGGTGACTAAAAAAAGGCCTTTAACAATATGGCCGCCTGGCATTTAACCTCTCACGCCCTCAGGCTTTGTGGGAATGTGTTTTCTCTCTCACATTCCTCAGCTTCACATATTGGATGAAATGTCAACCACAGGCGACTCCAGACGCTAGTTTCTGCTCATGTCTACAAACAGAAGACATATTCTATAACTTTTGGTTGTTTTTTTTTTTTTTTTTAGTAGCAGTTCGGATCTGCAGCATTCGCACCAAAGTTTTGGATGTGAAATAAAGCAGAGCAGGAAAAAACAGGAGGTACCTACACCGATCAGGAAGCCCTGCTGCTGTTAGCAGGGTGGTCCGATCTGCTAGTCCTGCATTATGAAGGTCTTCTAAAAGTATTTTATGAAGAATATATTTTGGGGATTTACCACCCGCTATGTCTCACAATACCTGCCTTCCTGTTTTCTGTAGCTTTGGAGGGACGTGAAAAGACATTTTTATTTAGTTTCAGTTTGAAGGAAGCCTAAAACCAGCATTTAAAGGCAATTTTTTTTGTGTGTGTTTTTATTTTCATGTTGTGAATTTGTCTTCATGTTTAAATGGCAGTCTGAGTGTGTGTGTTTCTAGAAGAGCAACAGTATGTGTGTAAGCGAGGCCTTGCAGTTTGTCTGACTCAGCAGCAGCTCATCTAAACTCATAACTATCTGCATAAAGGAAAAAAACAAAGCAGACTACTTATCTTCAATTCACCTTTTCATACTACGGCAAACACAAACAGCCATGTTAGCTCTTTTTTTCTTGTGGAATTAACACCAAAAAGGCAAACTTATTACTTATTACACATTTGCAGATGTTGGTAGCCTGTTGGAAAAAACTGGTCTTGACATAGCTTGAAAGTCTTAAACTGATTATGTCACCTTTTAAAACCATCATGGAGATGACCGCAGCTGTGATCAATATACCCCCCACCCCCATTTTTTTTTTTTGCATTATACATGTACTGTTACTCTTAAACTAGTAACTTATTTGATCACAAGACATTAAATTAGCCTGAAATGACACCTTCTCCTGCTTTAACTTGGGAGTGTATGAGCTGATAATCTTATTTAACAAACAGAATGAATATCTTCACTCTACTTTTATCTCATTCTTCTTGCATCATAACCTCTATGTAGCTCCAAGTCTGCTTCTTTAACCAGAAAAAAAAACTTTTTTGTCTTTGTCTGAAAGCAGAGGTGTTGTTTTATGGAATAAACACAGGAAGGCTGTTTACCAGCCTGAGCAACACCCTGGTGTTTATATATCATGGTTACTCTGCTAAAGTCAACTGCATCTCTTTGACACCCAGACATGAAGTCTTTTGTATTTTGCTCCTCCTCCCTGATTTTTTTTTCCCATGTTTGCGCGTCCCGTTTCTTAATGGGTCAGGTTTGCACAGAGCAGGACTTTTCACATTCCATGGTTGGATCGGCTGCATGCATGCAGACAACGTACGAGCCAGCGCTGCAGTCCTGCAGCTTTTCAGTGTCTCTCTGTACCAGCACAGCTGGATCCTGGATCCAACAGCCAAACAGAGAAGTTCTGCACAACGACTCATGAATATGAGTCAGATCTGTTGGAGCAGGGATGCAAAGAAAACCTGCAGGGCTGAAAACCTCATAGCTCTGGTATGATGCTTTCAGCATTCAGTACGAAGTTTTTGTTTGACTTTATCCACTGTGTTCGTATTTAGAGGGTCGCAGAAAACAAATGGTGACCCCAGACATTTGTCAGATACAAATTGATTATTTAAATCACAATTGTAGCGTGTGTGTGTGTGTGTGTGTGTGTGTGTGTGTGTGAGAGAGAGAGAGAGAATGTTGCCAGTGGCTCTCACCAACTTCAGGATGTGCCTCTTGAGATTCGCTGGTTTAAATGGTGTTTTTCTCACTTTCATGCAATTTTCTCTGCAATGATTTTCAATGATTTTCTCTTGCTTTTTTTAAGAGTTTCTTTCTGAAATGACATTATCTACCTTTTTATTTGCTGGCAGGTATATCAGAAGTAAAGATCCTCTGTGGATAACATTAACCTTGATCATTAACCTATTCATTTATTTGCTTTTCTGGCTCATTCCAGCCAAAAAGTGTCTCAATAAATATTTTTTAATTGAAAATGTCTTGTTTCTGTTTTTTTATGATTGAAGGGGTTTAGTTGAGTAGCCACACGTTTTCTACACGAGCGCCCCCATCGTCTGGATATGATCTGTCTTCACTCTTGGTATCCATGACAACAACATAAGGTGATGTGCATACTCTTTACTTGACCTCAGTTCTAAGGGGAGCATGCATTCACACAGATGTCACACATACGCCCACCTCCAGACACTAAAGACTCCTGTTTTTTTGTCTCGATTCTGTGGGAACAGTCAGCGCAGGGCTTACTGTCTGTTCCAACAAACGCTGATGGGATTGGGAACCCCGCAGAGTGACAGTCTGGCAGTCGTATACACAGAGATGTGTTCTCTGTTGTTGCATCAAATGTGCTAAAATGTCGGGTTATCTCGGTAAGACATCAGCTAAAATGGATTCAAACGAGCGAAAAAGATTTCCTAAGAAATGCACATATTTACTCTGAGCGGCTGCTACTGCTGTCTAGATAAAGGACACGTAGAAATGGAATGAAGCATGTTTTTCCAAAACCAGTCCATGGAAAATTATGAGACTGGTATTATGTGCCATTACTGCCCTACAAGCATTTTATCTTTACCTTAATAAAAAGAGAGAAAGCTGAAAACACATCTGTTCTTTGTGGATCAAAGTTTCTTTCTTTTGTCTGCTTAACATGATGTATTCAGGCTAAATTCATATATCTTGCCACTTGAATTGTTTTAAATGTTTCAGTGCTGAAAGCGAGGACAGAAATCAGTTCTGGCCGTAAATCATCCTGCGTTAAAGATGGATTTTGGAGATGTAAACTAAGGCCCAATCCTATTACTCATTTTTACCCCTAACCCTAGCTCCATACTACACCTTAAAAATGAGAGGTTAAGGAGTAGCGTTAACTCTTCAGCCCTATGAAATGTGACACCCCTTGTTACGTCTCATGACTATGATGTCATCATCTAGCGTCGCTAAACCGTTGCCAGTCGCGGCTAGTGCTCAGTTTTCTTCAGCACTGTGCCGTCTCAAGATTAAAAGACACGTTAAAGCTTATGAGACATCAGAAATGAGAATTATAATTTGCATATTATAACTAGTAAGCCATGTACGCTTTGCCAAGGTTTTCAATACTTTACAATATCGTTAGTAATAAACATGAGATACGAAAAATACTCTACAGCCGTTGTCGGCAAATTACAAATGGAGAAACAATGACACAGCAGTTTTTTATAAAGGCCATAAATAATCATGATTATATGTGCAAAACTGCTTAAATTTGTGAGTTTCCTTCCTACCCCTCCGTTTTGAGAGTGCATTTGAAACCCCTCTGTTTGAATGTGTGTACAGCCCTTCACCTCTCGTGAACCCGCTAACTGAAGGGTTAGGGCTGAGGTGAAGGGCTAACGGGTAGAAATGAGATAGGGCCTAAAATAATAAGATTTCTAGACAATGAGTTTACTTTCTCCTATTTAAAAGGTTTGTTTTATTTATTTGGGTGACTGGATAATGAGCAGAAAACATTCTTCCTCAGACCCGCTGACCGCTGCTTCCTCTTTAGATGGAAAAAAATGGCTGATTAGAAGAAAGTAACAAACAGTGGGCCTCATTCACCAACTGTTCTTACAAACGTTTTAAAGGAGCTGCACCTGATTTTGTTTGATTCACCAGTAAGGAGAACAGCGTAGCTTGTAAGCCCTGCACCAACACAGAAAAACCTTGCGGAAAGTTTAGATGCTAGTTAGCATTAGCAACTTTCACCAACTAAATGATTTGTAAGTTAATATATTTTTTTATAATCAAATTACATGTTGCCACATTATATATTATGTAAAAAACATTTTTCTGAGCGAGATTAAAGTAAAAATGATAGTTTTTTCCTTTTGCTGTGGAAGAACTCAAATGTGTTGATGTCTGTTTAGATGATGATGTCAGACACGTTTAATAATTAGTTTGCCAGGTGAGTTAAATTAAAGAGAATCTAATAAAGGATGTTTCTACCCAGTCTGGGAGGCTCTTTCTGCACATGTGTAGTGTGAATGCAATGCTTTATGAAAGAATAAATCCACTGGATATTAAATCTGGAATGATACAGTTGTCCTAATAAAGATGTTTGTGATTCATTTATCACATTTAACATTGAATTAACAACAATTTAAAAACACATTTAATTGTTTCAGTCATCTTTTAAACAACGATAACGTTTTGCAAATGGCTCAGACATAAACAAAAACCTCCAGTTTCATTCACTGATGAAGGCCATGCTGGACTGCAACATGTCCCAGTAAGGCTGAGATGGTTGTGACTGGGATAAGCAGGATTGAGATGGTAAGCCCCATACATATGGAGGACTACCAGGGTGCTAGAAAAAGCAAGATAGCCTTTTCTTGAAAAGGAAGAGCAGTAAAGACAGTTGAATCTGTTGCTTCTATGTGTTTAAAGGGAAAAAAACTCCTGCACTGCTCAGCGTAATCCTCTGAGTCTGTGCAGCATCCTTTTAAAGACAAATTATCCATGAAGTTGAAAGTTCAGTGAATGAGAAAGTTGCTATGGTGATACTAAAAGGTATTTTCATTACATCTTCAGTTTTTACATCGTAATGTTTGGAAATAGTTATGCAGAATTATTTGGAGCATCTTGAGTGATTTGCAAAGAAAATGCTGTTTAATCAAATTCATATTAAACATAATAGAATTTCTAATTAACAAAATTATTGCAATGACTTTTATTAAGGAGAACAAAAACAGAATAACAACAATGATTTTGGAGCACAGTACAAGAGATTGTTTAGAAATATTCAATTTGAAATTAATTATTTTTGCATAACATTTTTCTTTCTCTCTTGAATGACGATGTGATGATGATGATGATGATGATGATGATGAGCCACTGTTCCTCCATTAAATAATAAACCAGCTGCGATTGATCGAATCAAAGTGGAGCGAGCAACATTTATTGACCTCCGTGCCTGATGCATTCAAAGTCTTTCACATCCGCCTGATTTCCTTAAACTCTTAGAACACAATGAGGAACAATCCAACTTTTTAGCATCATCAAATGGATTTTCAAACCTAATATGATCAGAGTTGGAAGTTGTACATATAGATGATTTGTTTTGTGAATTTTGTTGTTTTTTTTTGCGGATTTCCAGCCAAAAGAATTAAATGCATAATTCAGATCAAGCGCTTCTTCATATTAAGAGGTTTAAGTTAATTACAGCAGGATGTCACCTGCATGGGAAGGATGGGTTTGTTTTGATAACTAATGCTTAATGTGAACTTGTGCCACATTGACAACGTACCTCTTTAAGTGTCAAAAGTTCATTTTTAACAAGGTCAGTTTGGACGTCCTACCAAATAAAAAGAGAGTTGATGGTTGTAACAACAGTGACTTATTTCGGACCAGAAGGGCAGTGAAATCCAACCCCCCCATCATTTTACCAGCCACCCTTGAGGCTATTAACGTGGAGCCATCAGCTGGAAGGGTGTCTGGGAGGTCTGGCAGTTGTGAGCGCCTTGCTCATGAACCTCACGGGTGCTGCAGAAAACAATAGATGCTTCATGCACAACATAATTGGAAACAGATTTCTCGAGAGGCTCATGGGCCACGTCAGCCAAGCTGAGGTGCTCAGACTTTTTAAAACAGCTGGTTGCAGTGAAAAAAGGAAATAAAAATAGAAAAGGAGCAACATTTGCTCTGGAGGTTTTATCAGACCATTGCATCATGTGGTCTGCAGCTATGTGTGGTGGGTTTTACATGACATGATCAGGTTTGCAGGTCTCTCTTTGTACTTTAAGCAAATATTATTTAGGCATTTTGCTCATTTTAAATCTATCATGATGCAAATAGAACCATCGACAGAGATGACTTTTTCTTGTATCTGGTTCCTGCCAGTGGTGCGGTGCTTCCTCAAGAATCCTCTAAAATGTTTGCCCTTTTTCAAATGAAAAATGTAGCCAAGAAAAAAAGTTTTTAGTATCAGTGACGTATAAGACTTTTAAAAAAAATTATGACCCTCAAAATCCCATTGTTATATCATTTCTGCTCTTTAATCTCAGTGAGTAATGAAGTTACTAAGCTACTATTGGTCCGCAGAGTAGTGAGAGACAACTAAAGTTAATGATGTTACTGGTGTTAACTGCACCAGTCATTGGGAACAGCGGAGCTGCTGGTTGTTTCAGGCAACACTTTTGCATTTGTAAAAGCTCATTTTAATGTGAATTGCTGACTTTACTGTGCATATATAAAGTGAAAATCTTTAAATAAACTCGTAAAATTAACCAATTTAACCAGCAACGACAGTGAATATTATCCACCTAGCGGCAGAGTCCGGCGGATTCTTCACCATATTATAAATTCCAGACATCATGGGGGGTCCGTAAATGTGTATAAACCTGTGCGTGCCATGGACTGCTTCCTGTTAACCCATTCAACGCTAAGCCTACTTTGGTCAAAATTGCTTTCTTATAGGAAAATGACTAATATCTCTGCAACGACAAGTATTTGAACACTTTTACTGTCATATTGAATGAAACACTGCTGTATAAAACACAGTAAATATGTTACTGCCCAGTTCATTCTCTACATGCACAGAATGGAAGAATTGGTTTGGTTTGGATTTTAGGATGTATTCACACTCGGATCATTCAGCAAGCAATGAATTCTGAAAATGTTCACATCATCCTTTGGTGCAGTTGGTTTTAACACAAGTGGAACAAACCATTTGGACAACGTCACGTGTTTGCAACACAGGCAATCAGGCGATCCAAAGTTTCACTAAGACGACACATTAGAAAATAAGAAGAATAATTTAAAATTACAAAAAGCCATTGGAACAATAATACATGTATAAGTCTTGCAGTTTTTTTTACCTTGGTGCAAACCGGTTTCCACATGAATCTGTCCAGTATAAGCAGCAGCATGTTGCACGGCAACACGTCACTTCCTCTCTTTGCTTCACTGGATGATTCTGGAGCTTTTTAAACAACTTGCTTCTTGTTTTTATCTTCTTTTTAAATGGAACCAGACGGTATGTTTGTTTTCCCAGCAAAGCAAAAGCCTAGTTTGCTTAATTCAACCTGCACCAGAGTCCGAGTGAGAGTTCACCAGTCCAAACAGCACATGTTGCCTGATAGAAAACGGTATAAGCATGCCTTTCTGAGTTCAGGTGCGGCCATCTTGGACTGCAGACTGTGGATGATTACCTATTTTTTTAATGAATTCATTTCACGGCTCAATCTGCTTTGACCTGCAATTCTTTGTCCTATTCAAATAGTTATTACTCACAAGGGCAACATCCCGTTACTTTAAATGTGGAATCATCTCTCCTGCAAATCCGGAGACAGTTGGAAGCCTGCCTGGAAGTGACAATGTGACCTGTGCACCCCAACAATAGTGTCCTCTATCGCTTACACCGACAGCAACCTTCCTTTGACAGACGGAGATCGATTGCAGAGGACAGATGACTCAGCCTGGAGAAGTACTCAGTGCTCCTGAAAAGAAACGCTGGTCGAACCGTCTTTATTTGGGTGGTTATCAATCACATTTGGCAACAAACTCAAAGTAAATAGCAAGAAGAGACAAACTCCCTTTGTGGGAATTCACAGAAAACAGCATAGACACAGTAATCAGAAATCACTCCAGAGGGACTGAGAGAGAAAACCTTCCTTTTATTTCATCCATTTTCATTCCATCCTCAAATCAAACACCACTGGGTTGAAATAAAGCATGACAGAAGTAAACAGCTCGCTTTAGAGAAGTGTTTCAGGACAGCGTGATGATTGTAACACAACCAGGATCCACCAGTTAATGTTAGTGAATGAAAAATTAGTCATGACAGAACCAAACATACAATCTCAAATCAAAAGACTTGGGAAAATATGAAAAATCATACAAAAATAAATGATTCAATCAAATTAATGTAATTAAATGACATTTATTAAATGATTACCACTACATTAGCATAAATTTTTATAACAATTCTATCGAGTAGTTCCTTCAAGCCTCTTACGGGAGCTGGATTAATTACAAAACACTGTTTCATTATTGTAACATCAAACTTTACAAAGATAATTAGTCTAAATATGATTTTTAGCTTTTTTTTTTAATCAGTGTTGTCATCAACAAAGGTAAACACTATAGATCTGCAGGAAAAATCTGCTAAAACTCACTTGTGCAGCTTTCAAACCTACACATGCCTAAACATGTTGTAAATACTTTGATTTCATTATGCAAGAAAAAAATCTGCCATTTTTATTTACTGTAAATGAGTAAAAAAAGAGAATTAATCTGTTTTATGTGAGTAAAAAGTATTTTTATCACACGTCTCGCTCCTATATTACTCACAATGTTTCCGTTTCATGCATTACACCTCAACACTAACTAGTCACACACTCTGAGAGTATTTATTGTTTTACACAGGACATGAAAATCTTAACATAACCTTCTTACATGTGCAGTGAGGGGGGGGGGGGGGGGGGGGGGGGGGGGGGGAGGAGGGAGGGGGGGGGGGGGGGGGGGGGGGGAGGGAGGGGGAG
>JBAMHX010000026.1:6361338-6374300 GCA_037177515.1 Pseudomugil tenellus
TATATATATGTATGTAATATAATCTTACAGTGAAGCAGTAGATTCATGTTTGCAACAAAAAGCAAACACACTCCTCTGTGTAACAGTAATAATATTACTGTGAAGAGTGTAATGTCATGCAACAGAACCTGAGTCTGTGAGAAACTTATTTTGTGGATGATCCTGCATTTTCTGAATATGTGCCCTGCTGTGTCAGCACAGAGGTCAAATAAATGAGGGAGAATAAATGCTGCCTTAAAGAGCGTGCTCTATCATCATTATCAACGTGCCAAGTGCCTTTTGGAAGAATAGTGTTCCCTAAGCGCCGTCATAGAACTGCACTGACTGAAAGAATCGGTGCCAAGAGGCACTGACAAAATTTAATAACATGCACTCAGAGGATTACAAAAAGTGGAATAAAATTATTTTATATTCCCAGGCCTGTTTATTTATGAGGTCTCCTACAAAAATGTCAGTCCTAATGCAATAATTATGAGTCATGCATGCAACACCAGTTAAGTTTGGAAGAATTTCTTTGAAGTATTCATAAAAGCAGAATACAACAATTAGCTAATCTCAGTTAATTTAAAGACCTCAGTGACTTGTAACACTAACAGACAATAGAAGAACAAAATAGGATAGGATAAAACATAAATATGAATCTGTAGCTCAGGGGGTAGGAGCAGTTGTCTGTCAGGCTTCCCCTGTCAGGCTTCCCCTGACACTGAACCGTATGACCCAACAAATTTAAATCGCTTTGGATAAAAGCGTCTGCTAAATAACTGTAATGTAATAAATACTTCTGTGTTACGAGAGGATTTAAAAACAAAAAAGACTGAGGTCCAGTGGCAATGCTTTCCACAGTTTTGGGCCAACATTCGAACAACTTCTGGATTTAGGAGCAACTAACAGGAAGTAATCAGGCAACCAGAGCGAGTGTGCAGGAGTGGAGCAGGTCGGACAGATCTGTGCCTCTAGCACTCATTGGCAACACCTGTGTCCAACTACACTTCCAGCAGTCTGACTGGCACTTTTCTATGCCGTTCTCTATTGGTTGATTTCTTGTTTGTGTTGTTCTTATTTTCAGATGTAAGTCGCTTTGGAGAAAAGCGTCTGCTACATGACTTTAGAACAGAATAGATACTGTGGAACGAGGCCATGCTGACAAAACAAATTTTTTATCGTTAAAAAGAAGAAGATTCAAATTTCCAGGCCTTACAAATGGTTGAACCTTCTTAGACATAATTAATAAACATCACAGTTTATTTAATTCATTTTAATTACACACTCATACCTTCCTTTTACAAAGAAACTCAGGTTGATCATCATATTTACAGCTGCAGCCTAGTTTATGTTTGTTAGTCTTGTTTGTGACGTTTGTCTCGTCTACGTCTGTCATATTTTCTTTTATTTTCTTTCTCATATTTATCCATGTGTAGACTTTAGATTAATAAATATTGATTTTAATTATCTCGGCTTTGTCTGTCTTCATTTCCTGTGGTCATGATTCAGGTCAATTCAAACTAAAACTTATGAAAATAGCATTTCAGACTGATTGATTTATTAAGACTGCATATTTACTCTTTTATTCTTTGAGTTATTAACTCATCATATAATAGTTTTCCTTCTATGTCCACAGTTTACCAAAGTAAGTGCCTTGAGAAAAATATGTACTAATTAGTAATATTCATATTCATATTAATTTATGACGCAGTGCCCTTTCTCTTATATTTGATATTTTATTATTATTATTTATTATTGTGGTTACTTGTATTTTCTAAGCGTGACATCATCTTTCTGTAAGAGATAATCTGGCATATGTGTCCTTTTAAAGGCTCATACTTTATACTCCCTGTATCTGATTTCAGTTCTTAATGATTAAAGCTGTGTTGAGCCGATTTAGATCGTATCTTTGGTCTACTGTTTTTAAACTACAAGGTTAAAAACCACCAAGATAAAGGTGAGTTTGTTTAGAAAGCCTCAAAGGTGCCTTGTTTCTTCTTTCCAACTGTGCATCTAGGGGTTGTGCAGGAGGGAATCCAAGCCTTGAATTAAACCTATTTCTGATGTGTTAAAAGGTGAAGATGGGCAGAACAAACAAAAAGGTTTTATTTGTTTATTTATTGCATTTTTTATTGCATTATTTTATTTGATTGTGTTCTTTATTTAAAAAAAAGTGCTCCACACAAATACATGAAAATAAAGGAAAATATTTTTAAAAATTATAGAAAACATCAGAAGAGCTGAAAACCAATTAAATAAAATATGAGAAAAATAAGTCTTGCTGAGGTTGAAAACGAAAGAATAAAAATAGTTTTCAGATAAGAAGGACAAACTGCTGGTTGAAAAACAGGAAAGTGATGCAGCTGCTATGTTCTCTGCAATCTAGACTACATGAACCTGGGGTCTGTCGGGGCTCAGCTGTTGCCGTGGTCATCCGCCAGACGGACAGCTGGCTTTTGATCTCCAGCGCCTTTACCCACTGACACGCCCTTGGCCAAGACTTGATTGGCGCGTTGCTGTTATATGAATGATTAAAAAGCGTATGTACAGTGTAAAAAGTGCAGTTTGTATAAATTCTTAAGTTATAAGCACATTGTAAATGATCTATAACAGAAAAAAACAGATTATTTACTTTACTTTCAGTAAAAGCTGTTTAACTCAGACTCCTGGTTATTCAGACCAGTATGGCACCCAGTCAGATCTCAGATCCTATCCAGGTTCCTGAAACCAGGCTAACATGTTTCACATGCAGCACGTAACTGAATAACTGAATAGAAATCAATAACAAGTCTGATTTGATAGTTAGGAAGTTTTAGGATCCAGTACCATAAATCACACATGGAAGCTGATTCATCGATTTGTCTGTAAGAACTTGTTTTATTCCTCCAGTCCAGAAGCTGTAAATCATCTTGAAGCGCCAAGTGTCAGAACACAGCTAAAATGACATTTTGCTCTGTCTTGTTTTTAATGTAACAGTAAATAAATGCACTGTAACTGGAATATAATATATGGTGATGAATGGCAATGGCATCTATTCTATAACTGGAACAAAGTCAGAAACAATAAGCTGCTGTGTGACTATTTCTTTTTCTGGGCTTAGTTTTTTTTCTTTGTCTGATGAAAATGTGGCAAATCATTTCAATTTTAATATTGTGGGTACAGGTTTTGGGACCTTCTGTCAGACAGAGACAGACATGAAAAGGTTGAATCAGTATTTAGTGCTGAAGTCAGGATGCAGTTAGCCTAGCTTAGCAAATGCAGTTAGCCTAGCTTAGCAAAACGATGCCTTCACTGCACAATTCTGTATGTATAGCTTCAAAGTTTTCTCAGAATCTTTCCTAAAATCGATGTTATTGACTTGTTCACCTCTAATTTTAACCCATGATGTCCTCCTCTATCATACTTATTAGAACACAGCTTTGGGTTTAGATAGTGAGCATTTCCGCCACTCTACAGAAATGTGTCAATACAAATGTGACAACTTCTTATTCTGTTGTTACTTCATTAATTCCTTCATTTTCTATCAGACCTGACTCAAATGAATTAGTCACTATGCAGAGATTTATTGGCTGTTGAATCAATTTAATGCAATGTTGGAGCAGGGATAGATTGAAAACCTGCAGGACAGTGACCCTCATAAGAATATGTAGATGGAATCAGTGAGCGCTGGATCTGAACTCCCTCTGGAGCAATAGTTTCTTTAACATACAGGCTTTCATTCAATCCCAGGTTCTAATGAATTGATCATTGTAGACAAAATGTCCCTAAAATATGGCAAAATGTTCTGACCCTGAATGTCTACAGCTCAAACTGGACAGGGAATAATGCTGACATAGATACAGGTGGCTTCTGACCACATACCTCAGAGAATTACAGCTAACACCCCGCTGTGCACACAGAAATATATCAATGGGACTTTACATGAGTAAGACGTGTGGAAAAATCCTGCAGGGAAAATTAGCTTTCAGTGAATCCATTTGACCTGGTCTAATGTAAGCCATCCAGAAAAGCACTTAAAGCCCTTTGCAGGCTTTTACCAGGGGCAAGGTGATAAATCGCCAAGAGGGGCGTAGCAACCAAAGGAATGTCAGCTTAAGACGGCACAGGACATAGTGTAAGGCCAGGCTTTGCTAAAGAACAGAGAGGCAGAACGACAGGACGCTGAAGACAGAGAGAAGAGGAGCAGATTCAATTTATCACCATGATAGCATCTCCTCCAGCAGCCTCCTCTGGCCTCGTTCCTTTCTTACTGCGCTTCACTGCTCAAACACAACAGCCACAGCTGCAGTCTGTCCACACCATGTGTGAGGGTTTTGCATGATTCTGCTCATTTTACCCCCATTTTCATTTATGACTTTATTTCCTACATTATGGCATCAGTTTAAGCTCACATGTTTAGGATTTGCATCACAACAAGTGATTTTCTTTTTTTATATCAGAATTACATGTTCAATGGAAACATTCAATTTGCTGTTTGAACCAAACCGTCCTTGCTGATGCAGTCAGGGAGAAACGAGTAAAAGATGTTTTTCTGTAAGAAAACATGCATATGGAGAAGAAAAAAATAAATCTGGAGGTTTAATTTATTGGTTTACATTCATCTTTCCTCACTTAATTTCACTGGGCCCACAGGTTGCCTGTGTAGACGGACTAGTCCGGTCCATTTTGGGCCTGAAGACACCCATTAAGCTCTTGGCCCTGTAGAAGTTCCCCTTCATATCCTGGATGATCAAAATTCAACGAGGTGCAGTTAAAGTAATGACAAAGTTTTTTGAGTTGTGTAACATACTGATTTTCACAAAAGACGTGTTTTTAGAAGCTTTGTGAATTTTGTTAAACTAAAATGTGGCAGCAGATTTACGAAAGCTTTTAAACATCTTAACTTCTACAGGTTTATTAGTTAAAACAACCATATTTAAAAATGCTGTAGCTCCTTGACAATCTACGACACGATTTAACTTTAATGATAAAATTATTCAGTTTTAGTTCATTCAGAAAAAAACTAACTTTTTCTAAAACACAATTTTTGTTTAATTTTTTTTGCAAATGATCTACTGTAACGCTATAAATATTTAATTCTATTAAAAGACTTTTGGGGGTTTTATTGGCCTTTGTTAGGCTGTTGCTGGACTGGAAAAGGGATCAGAGGCAGAAGGAACAACATGCAGCATATGACCTCAGGCCGGGATTCAAACTGGCTGGCTGGACGAGGAGCTTTAGCCTCTTTATGTCTTTTTGATACAATAAATAAACCATTTAAAAAAAAACCTGAGATCCCTCAAATGGGGCACCCTGAAAACAGATGGTTCCAAACTGGGCCAAAATGGCCATTCTATAAAAAAAAAAAACTTCACCTGAACTGTTGATACTAAAACCTTCACCTTTCAGACGTAACGTTTGCATATTGTACTATAATCTGATAGGGTTTTAGAGCTACAGCTGCATCATACCAAATTAGTAGTCACATCTATTCCTAAAGTTGTTATTCCTAAACTTTTTTTCTTTGTGCTATGTGTTGTCTTCATTAATTCTTCATCACTAACATGTGTGTTCAGTGTTCCCTTTATGATGACTCTTTTCTCAGGTAGACCTTGTTGTTGCAGATATATACATTGACTTTTAAGTCTAACTCATGGAACTCTGATATCGACAAAATGATGTCAGTAATTGGGTGTAATCACATAATTTGCTTATCAGGAAAACATTCTAGATTCTTAGTTTCTTTAACTTTAATTACTGCCTCAAAAAATATGAGAATCTCTGAGTAGCACCTTCATGAAAGATATTAATATATAATAGACAAGTCAACCTTTTTCAATCAGCCTCATACAGAAGGTTAGTCCATCCGTTACCTCGGATTTTGGGGTTAGCTGGAGACGATCCCAGCAATCACAGATGCTTTGATCCAAATGAAAATGATTGTTGAGTGGGGGCAGGTATCATTGTCAAAGCAGTTTTATTACCAGAACTGGGAATTAAACTTAGTAACACAACTGAAATGCACTGATTCAGACATGTTAACAAAACTCATAGGAGTTCCCTTTAAAATGACTCCCGACTTTTCTAAATTGATGCTGTGGTTGCAGAGAGGTGCTCATTTTATCAGGGGATGCAGTTTTTCAGCAGAGATTAAAAAATAGGCACAGAGCTCAAATTGACTGACGGAGTAAAGTTGTCCAACCTCTGCACACTTCAAATTGGATTTACAGAAGACAAATAGTAGTGTGTTAGTCTCTTACCTGCGAGGGGTTGTAGAGCTCCTGCAGGGCATTGCGAGATCCCTTCCTGCAGCCGCCTTCAGCAACAAAGGGGTCCCTCCGCATGACTGCAAAGTGAAGAAAAACACCAGTAAGAATCGACAGCTTAAATCTGTTTTAAATTATTTTAGCCGGCTTAGAACCACACCGCTTGAGCAAAACAGCAGCTGATTCACCTGCGCAGAGTAATTACAGGATAATGGAGAAATTAAATGCTGAAAGTGATAAAAAAAGCAACTTTTCTGTTTATCTAGAGGAATTCCTGTCAATGATGCAAAACAAATAAACCTTTAGGTCTAAAGGTGTGACTTTAGATTTTCATCTTCTGGGCTCCTGACAACAACAAACTGTTGGAAGTATGAAGCAGAAAGCTGCAAAGATAAATAATGAGAGCGGCGACTACAAGCCAAGGGCGAAGCTGCAGTTCAGCATTTGTTTGGCAGGAGCTCAGCTCTTTGCACAACTCGATGGCGAGCTGCTGGCAGCAGCGCGGTGGGAGAGACGAGAGCAAAAATCCGCCTCCAACACACTCTCTTCAATTACTTCAAATGGAATAATGTTGAAGGACGGACAGGAATTAAAAAAGACAAACCACTATGAAGCTTTAAAGACAGGTATTCCCCATACTGCATCTGCCTCATGTTCATGCATGAAGATGAGTTTCATCATCAGGGCAGCTGATGTGAATGAGAAATGATCATTAAATCCTCATCCTTTAGACGTGCGTTTAGTTTTACTTTTAAAGGAAGCATATCAGTGTGGAATCTGCTCATTATCCACTAATGACAGTCTGTGGATTCAACTGGACCCACTCAAATCTGTAATTTAATAGTTTTTTGTCTGTGTTTACAATGTGCATTTTAGCAGCAAATTTTCACATCTGTTGTGAAAAACAGATAATGTCAGAATTGATATTTACTCATCTTCACACCACCTCGCACAGTGACAAATCTGTTGACTGCAAACATAAATCTCTTCTGGTTTCTAGCCTGTGCACACAATATCAGCACAAAGAGGATGTTAGCGAGTGACAGTATCTTTATCACGCTGCAGAATTTTCCTCCAGGAATGAGGAAGAGTTCGCCTTCCTTTCTCATTTCAGAGGTAGAAAGTCGAGAGCAAAAGAAAAAAAATCTGGTTAAAATGGAAGAACGGGGCGCTGAGGTTGGCGTTGACCACAGTTTGACGTGGTATCCCTGAACAAGATCCACTGATGGAACCCTGGGGAGCGAGCTGAGTGCTTGTTAGAGTAACGAGCCCCTGCAGACTGCTGTGACCTTCACCAGATGGGGGGAAGAGAAAGAGGCTACCGGCACCTCTACATCTTCTCTATGTGCTTGATAAAACAGCAGACGCCTGTGCATGGACTCCTGTACACACCTGATTAACTATTTACAGATACATATGCTACACAGTAACATAGCTTAGGTCTTGGCCTTACTGTGATCTGCTTCTCAATAAGATGAATAAACTGTATAATATTAGTTATCTTTTACATGAAACACAATTCGCATGTGAGTTTCTATCATTAGCAGAGTGCAGCAGTGATTACTGATGGCTGAGGACAGGATTGAGGTGCAGCTCAAAGTAATGAGGGGAAAGCAAATCCATGCTCTTGTGTATTTGATGATATTTTTCTGCCATTACCAAGGAGACTCTAATTATGACAGATGCCAAAAAACATCAGATTGAAAACTCCTTTAGATGCAGCAATTATACCTGATATGCCCTTCCTTTTAAGCTATGCTTCAGTGATAATCACTATGCTACAAAAGAGAAGCAAATAGGATGGTGATATTTAAGTTCCCTTTGCAGTAAGGCACAAGGAACTGCATTATCTATACAGAATAACAATAAAGCAACACCGTGCAACCAGAAATAGTCAAAAACACATGCAGAGTGACGACAGAAATTAATCAAACAAATAAGAATAAAGCAGCACAGTCCACCAGACATACTAAAGACATTAATCAAACAAAAAGGGAGGATAGAAAACAACTACAGGCCCAAATTAGGCTAAATCAGTGGACGCAACAATCTCAACCAGACACAAAATCTTAACAAATAGAGAAAAATTACATCAAAAGTATTGTTTACAACCAAAAAAAAGCTAGTGTGCTTGTTTTCATGGTGCAGAAAGCTACAGCTTACACAGGACAAGCTCCATCCACATGTCTACCTCCTCTTGAACAAGCCTACATGCCTGTCTTCATTGACTGATAATGAGCTTCTTCTGAATGTACTTTACAAGTTAAAAGAATGTTGTTTGTTCCTCCTTGCAAGTAGTTGCTGTCAGTTTAAAAGTCTCCACCTGAGACGTTAAATCAGTAAGTAAACAGTGAGCTGAATCCACTTCTGCAGCCCTGACTGAGGCACTCTGTAGTCTGCATCAATAGTTTGTGTCCCATCGATGCCAATTAATGTTCTTAACTACTGCTGTCACTTGACATGAGACTGAAAAAATGCATTTTTTTTGTTTAAAAGACTATTCTTCTGCAAATCCGTAGATATTTTTGAATATCTGGTGATTTCTTTCCATGTAGAATAACATCAAGATTGCAACATTACAGTCAACCTTGAATCATAACATCTTCAGTAATTTGACGAATTTAATTCATCCACCATTTTCTTTCCAAACAGATCCAAGTAAAACAAATTTCTGTGTAGGTTTATGCTAATGTGACAAACCCATTAGAGAGAGAGAGAGAGACTCTTCTTTGTAAATCCTCTTGTCACCACATGGTGCATAACTTTCCAGGAACACACACTCTGACGTACAAGCTACATTAAATCCGTCCACACAAGACTTATCTCTGCTCTGTGGTCTGATGCCTACATATGTACACAAATACACACCATAGACTCAGACAGTCAAGCAGCAAGAGTTGAATTGTTTAATTTGCCAGTAATCCTGTTTGTGGTCCGGCTGCTTCAGTGCACACACACACACCCTGGAGGCATGGGACCTGCATGATGACGCTGAAAACCAGTCTCCAGGGCTCGGAATGTATGCCCACTCACTCAGTGGGAACACAAAGTCGCTTTCACAAAGCCTCCCTGACCGCACCAACACCTGGCTCGCTGCTGTGTGGGAAGTCGGCTATAACCATGGAAACAGCAACCCTTCACCATCTTCTCACCTGCGCTGACTGGCTGGGTTCCTCCGCTCTGGTATCAGGTAAGTTCATGGGAAAGTGGAACCCTTTTTCATTTTCTCAGCGCTGACAGGTTTGAACGGTGCAACATCACACACACACACTACCACACAAACACACACGCTCATGATGAGGAAGCAGAAGCATTATTACAGATCTTTCATTTTTGAAGGCTACCCTAATGCACCATCTTGTTAAGATGCACATATTAGATTTTCTTCCACCAAAGCACAGTGAATAATGCAACTCCCACCCCCATTGAGTGGAAAAAGAGTGTAAAAATTCAACTTTTCTTTGAGAAGAGATTTACTTAATCAGAAAAAGGGCTACTGGAGCTGAGCTTGCATACTTGCTGCAGTTGGAACCTGCATTTTAGGATCCATTTAATATATAAAAAACCAAGTTTATCTTCAATATGTTTGTGGCATGATGCTTTTTGATCTGATTTTTACATTCAAATGATAATTTTTAATAAAGAATGTCAGCTTCTTTGACTTAGATATAGCTTTAAAAAGCTCAAGCTAGCTCCCAACCAAGCCCTCCCTTACACTTTCTTCCTTTGGTTGCAAGAGGTCCAGACCAAACTCCAGCAGCCCACTCAGTATGTACCCATAAAGGAAGAACTACACAAACATTTCCACACATACACCACTAAAAACCAGTTTTAAAACTGTTCTCATCAGTAGGGTTGCTGTCACACTGACATTCCTTCGCCTACTCTTCCCTGTCACCGTCGTCCTGCTGTTGAAAATGCTTCAAAGACACTTCGATCTGACGTTTACTGGAGCTTTTTAAAAGCTGCCAGAATGAGAGAAAAGAAAAACTGGGTAGCTTCCAGCTGAAAACAGCAAGCAGAGGAGAGAACATTCAAAGCATTTCCTAGTAAAAGTTAATATGTCCCTAAACACGGTTCCTTTTAACTGAAAAGCATCGCAGTGTGAAGGTCACATTATGTCTCTGTTGGCTTCAAGAGGACAAAAATGAAAAAAGAGACATTTCAAAGCATGATGAACAGCTGCTTCTGGCGAGCGAAACGATTTAAAGAAGTTAAGGTTGTAAATCAGAAGCATAAAACCTGAGAATAAAGTTTTTCACTATCAGCACTGAAATTATTCAATATGATTAATACAATTCTATTATGTCGGATAAGTTCTATTACTTGGCTAAAATTTTTTACAACAAAAACAGTCCTTCAAGAATTAAAATGATGAATTTCATTTTTTTGACTTAGTTTATAGTTTAAACATGTCTGTTATTTAATTGTTTGTGTAAATGAGCTTCTATTTTTGTTTATAAATGAGAAAACTGACTAGTGCAAGTCAAACGTTTCGTATGAAACCACCGCGTGAACAACTGGAAAAGCAGAAAAGCGACTTACAAAACAATCAGTCGGTGCAAAAGTCATCATAATCGTGGGCATAATGTTGCCATGGGTCTATGTAAACACAACACTTCCTTATATAACTTGTCATTTCTTGGTTGGACCAAAAAAACCCATTTGATTGTGGTTACAAATCAATCCTGGTTAGGACTAAAATATTACATTAAACATTCAAATCCTGCCATCATTTGGTTTGTTGCCTTGATTACATGCAAACACAATACATTATGAGGATGCTTTTCCACTTCCTTGTTGTGTTTAGCCACAAACTTTATCTGGAAAAAAAAAAACTATCCGGTTTTGATATACAGCTATAGAATATATCTTCATATCTATTTTTATATTAGAGGTTGCTACACAACAAACACGGAGCTGCATGTGGAAAAATGAGTCTCCTTCAAAATCAAGCCTTAAAGTCACACAATGCTAAAAAAAAAGCGCAGCAGCCAGTTTTTATTACCCTGCTTTCTATTTTTCTGCATCAGATTACACGCAGTATGCCTTATAAACACCAGAACCACTCTGGCTAATGCTCAGAATGAGCCTGGATGCAATCATGCACAACATCTGCCACAATCGATCAGAAGACGATTACGGGTCACTGGAGGAGGATTAATTTGTGTCTAATCTTAACTTTGCAGTGGGAGAGGGAGGAGAAACATTAGGCCTAAATTAGGCCTGAACTCGCTACGCTCTGTTTTATAGCTTTGCATGTGCATGCATAGCGTACGTTATCGTCCTGCTGTTGGAAAAATGAAGTTACCTCAGCCTAATTGGGATTTAAATGAGCAATGCAAGTGTTACAGAAAAGTGGAGATACAGGTGATTAGTAATGTTGGCATAACTTCATTAAACAAAGCTCAATAAGAGCTTAAGGGAATGATTTTCTCAGTGTGTAAGCTTTAAAACCAATCACATCTACAGCGATGATTGGCTACATGCAGCTTTTCCTGGTTAAAGCGTGGCGTTTAATCTCCTTAATGATGATTACTAGCGTGATGATAATGCACAGACAATCAGGGCTCATGGTCATCACTTCAAGCTCGCAAAATGCATTTCTGCTCAGCTCAGCTTTATCATCAGTCTGCATCTTAATAATCCACTGTAGATTTGATTGACATACCGAGAAGGAGAGCATCTCTTTCACAAACACAGTTAGAAAATGTGAATAACTCCACAATGATAAAGTTTTACCTCCAGTAACATTTATTTTCAGGAGAATAAAACCTGTGTTTTAGCCGTTTAATATATAATAGTAGACTATTACTACACCACTTGTGTAGGATTTGTTTGCATGTGTTATATGTGATGCCAGCAGGATGTGTCTGCTTCTCCTGCTACCAAAGAGCAGGTCTGAGATTGATTCTCGTGCTTATGGCAGATGTGTTTGATTCCAGCTGTACAATAGATCAGCTTCACTGTTTTACAATAAACAGGAGCCATCATATTTCCCCATTTTTAGCTTCTCCTCATTGGTTCCCAGTTAAATCCAGAATATAATCCAGCATGTCTCTTCATAAAGCTGCTCTGATCTCATAATTTCATATATTTTCCAAACAGAGTGCTTTGTTGCAGGCCGCTGGCTTACAGGAAGTTCTTATGGGTTTAAAAGTGGAATGGGAGCTCCCAGTTTGGGCTGAAGAGAGACAGACTACTTTCTGGGATCTGACTAAAAGTTTCTTTTTAGTAAATTATGGTTTGAACTGGCTGGAGCTACATTTAGCTTAGCTTTAACATCCCATGATGCATCTGCTACACTGCTCTCTTTACTTTCCATGTTTAAATCCCAACACTATTGTTGTCTTTATTAACTTGTTTGTCAATCTTTCTCAGCTGGTCTCAACAGCCTGAAGTTATGATGCTTGTTGACCCTTTGTCCCTTCTTCCAGCCTCTCCCCGCTGGAGACGGATGCCTTGCAGGATTTTTGTTTGCTTCTTTTTTTCTCCTTACTGTCACCCACCAGTTTGTTCAGGATTGTTGTTCAGGGGTTACTTTATTTATGAGGAGGTTTGTTATGCAACCAGACAGATCATTATCTTTTATATGAAGCACAAAATACACATGGTAAAAATAACAGCCTGTCAACTAAAACACATTCAAAAACTCCAAATTACATAATATAATATAATATAATATAATATAATATAATATAATATAATATAATATAATATAATATAATATAATAT
>JBAMHX010000026.1:6380573-6393851 GCA_037177515.1 Pseudomugil tenellus
GGTCAATGTGATCATTCATGCTGTTGACTATTGGGTTAAGTAGGTACTACAGGATTAGGAAAGCTGCCCCATCATTGTCAGGATTTCCCTCGCCTGCTTTCATTCTAGTTATTTACCCTCAAGCTGTAGAAACAAGCCACTTGTGTTCAAGCATCCATGCTGATCTTGATGAACTGCTGCAGCAGTCTGGGATCTGATATGCTGTCATTTAGTGATGTGCCATTAAATACAAGGTATGCATTAGCTTAAATGTTTATCAGTGTAAAATATTCCTTTCGTGTAACTTTTATTAGAGCCTAAATGAATCCCTGATGGGCTGCAGAGTGGCGTTCTGGTTAGCGCTGCAGCCTCACAGTGGGAAGGTTGCTGGTTCAAGTTTCAGCTTGGGCAACAATCTTTCTATGTGGAGTTTGCATGTTCTCCTTGTGTTAGCATGGCTTTCTGGGTTCTCCAGCTTCCTACCACCATCCAAACGTATGCATGTTAGGTTGATATGTCATTCAAAGTTGTTATTAGGAGTGAAGGTGTGTGTGTTTGGTTGTTTGACCTTGTGAGGAACTGGTGACTTGTCCAGATAATGGATGGAGGAATGAACCTGGTCTCATCGCTCTGTATCCATCACACTTTCAGGGAGTGATGCATAAATTATGTTTTGAATGATTTCAGCTGAAATACAATGAATTTTCAATGAATGATTGTGTTGATTTTACTGGAAAGTATCATCGTTTGTTATATGCGTTGGTATAGCTGGAAATCCAGCAGCTCTGACAGAAGCACTGTTGGCATCAGGATTAATGTCAGATTTCAGACTGATGGCTAAATGAGAAACTGATTGAAGCTGATTTGAATTTAGCTGTAAAAATGCTTTGATTAATGTTCAAGAATAAAAGAGTTACTGATGTTTCGCACTATGTATGCAAAGCTTTTATTTTGAAGGAAAAAAAGTAAGTGAAATGGAAAAAAACAGACCGGTATGTATTCAAAAAGAAACACTGAGTATGTGAAGGTTTGGCTCCTCTTTATGAGCAATGAACACTTTCAACATCACCAGGATGAGGAAACACTCTTACAGCGTAGAAGTTTCAGAATGTGTGACAGCATCATCATATGGAGTTGATCCTTGCTCTGATTTCAGAGGAGTGCGGCTACTGATCCTGAGCATTGGCTCACAGCACTCCTCCTTCTCTTGGCTACTTTGACTGATTGCTGCAGCATGCATCTGCTCCCAACCTAATCACTATGCTGCTTTTGTTCACAAGCATTATCTCCAAGGTCAAGAGAGAAATCTATGCCTCTCCTCCTCCAGACAACAAGGTTGAGTTTGACGGCAATAATTAGCTTCCTCGGATCAATAAATGTGATCTTGTCAAGATTGTTTTTCTATTTCTGTCAGTTTTGCTTCAAATGAGACTAAAATCAAGTTTAAATCATGATTTACCACCAACTTTCACTATTTATGAAAGAAAAGAAGCAAGATACTTTGTAGAGTTGCCACATGAGACAAAAACCCTTAACATTGAAAAAACACCTTTTTAATCTTTTTAAAGAATAAATTACTGTAAAGTTTGGCATAAAATATGCAAAGTTGTCTGATCTGATCTGTGGAGATTTTCTGTTATTTTATGAGTAAGATTAACGTCTTTTCCACTGCAGCTGTTGCAGACAGCAATCCTGTCTTTACCAGCAGATTAACTGGTATTAGAATGTAATTTTCAGAAGCTACATTTAATTCTTAAGCATCTGGAAACATTTTGTTGCGAGAATGTGACACCAAAAAATATAAAAGGACATAAACAGTTAAGAGCTGGGGCTGTTTAGGAGAGGATTTTCCTCCATTAGTGCAACGCTGGGAGGGAAAAAAGAGACTGTGTTAAATAAAATGTACAAACCACAACTAACAATGTGACAATTTTAAATCACAACAGACTTTAAAAACAATTTGTTTTAATGGTCAACTTCAACTACATGACGTGCTTAATTTAAGTCACAAGCCTGAAGAAACACATGAGATAAAAACTAAGATTTATTGTGCTGAAGTCTGCAGACAAGCGGCTGGGGAAGGGAAACACAATGCCATGGAGCGCGTCGTGTTTATAGAAGTAAATACAGAAGCTTCACATCTTTGTGCATCAGTACTTAAAGTGTCTGTGACGTGGTTCCATAAAGACATCATATGAAAAAAGTACTGTGTATTTATTCTGTACGGCACAAAAAAAAAGAATAATTTCAACAAACAACCTAAAAAAACCTCATTATGCAATGCTCGCTGGTTGTATTTGAGTCCAAAGCCGGCGTCATGTTGTGACGTAATGAGAGGAACCCGCAGATGTAAACAAGCATGGTTTGGTATTGTAAAGTCGAGGAACTAGCAAGTGATTTTAGTGAAGATCTGAGCGATATATCAATAGTTTTGGAGGACGAGGGTACACCCAGTGAAGACGATGGGAGAAGGTGTGCAACTATATTTATTTGAGCCTAATCGTTCTGAAAGCGACGATGACACGAGTAATAGTAGTGAGTGAGAGGTGGACATCTGTCGCCTCCAAAACAGCGAATGGTAAGTTCATGTTCATGGTCATGTTTATTAATTGTAAATATTTTGGGGATGGCAGCAGGTTTCAGGACATGTTTAAAACTTACTTTTAGGACGGGGTCAGCAATTCTGGTCCTACGGAGCCGCACTCCTGCAAGTGTTGGGAATTTACCTGCCATAGCACAGGTGACACACATCAGAACCAACCCGCGGACTTTCGCAGAGCTAAAATCGGCTCTTAATTCAGGGTCGGTATACTTCAAGATGTGGAGTTGAAGTTCGTTAATTAATTCCAATGTGTGTCACCCGCCCTGCTGCTGGGAACTCCCAACACTCAACTGCGACTCCCTTGGACCGGAGTTGCAAACCCCTGTTTTAGGCCCAAAGATTCCTGCAAAAAAGTTAGCAGTGAAGTGTTCACTGCAGACTACAGACGATGCAGACGGCTGCCTTTTCTTCTTTGTACTGATTTAGTCCAGATCTGCATCTTTTAGGAATGTGAAGATGCTTACATTTCCACTGTGGGAGCTGAGGGAACATCCTGCAGTCACGCAATGCTTCGGGATCAAATAGATCAAACAAATAGATATTTACGCTGTGAAAACAATATGTTTATATCGAACACCGGAGGGGAATGTCAACACGTGACTTCATATCCCACGGCCCACGATTTCGCCTCGCAGCAGGAAGGCGCACAATTTGAACTTGATTATTTTTTTTTCCACTATATTAGTATTAAGTTTGAATAGAAACGGCTATGTAGTTGTAAATTATATATATTATTCTGACTATTTATGCAAAGTCACAGACATTTTAATTGGACAGTGGTGCATTCGCCTCATTTCTTTGACGTCAAAGTTGCAAGAAATGCAGCATTACCGTTCGGACTCACGTTCCTTTGTGCAAACCAGACATTCATTCCATTTAGGACCACAGATGGGCAGCAGGTTGTCCACAGATGAAGAAATTGTTTCAAATTGTCCTCCCCCAGACAATCTGTCATTGTGTCAGCGTGGCAAGACACTTCGCTGTCCTTACCCTTAGCGTGGCATCGCTGGTATGTGAATGTGAACGAATGTTTTGGAGGTTGGAGCGCATTGGTTGATGTGTTTTTCATCAGTGTGTCCCAGGTCAGCTTTGGCTACACATGTAGCTGCAGTGGGAATGTAGCTATATGCTGCTAAACACTACGGCTACTTTCCATCACTGCACCTAAAGCGTGATAACAAGATGAATACTCTTTCACTTTTTCCTAATTCAAGTTAAAAAAAGAAACACACACTAGACAACAAACATGGAGAACTACTGGTGAAAAGAAAAAGAGGAATCTGCTTTTGCTTTCTGACTATTCAGTATTCAGTGAAGTATTTAACTAAACTAAATCGCCAGAACGTTCCTGAACACTGCTTAGGGTTTGTGCTAAGTAAAAAATGACTGAATAGTAGAAAGAATTTCCACCTGTTTCAGTTCTAAAATAACTTTTGGACCGCTTTCATAAACTCAGCCTGTCAATATGTGATTTTAAAGAGCTGGTGTCCGAACTGCCTGCCAGCAGCTTCATTTTCCCAGCGGATGAATGAGGAGCTTATGATTAGCACTGCCTTGCGAGCTGCTTTAAATTCACTCTTCTTCATCTTTTTGAAGCCTGTCTGCGCTACTTTTGTTAGCTCATCCGGACCCACCCATGCTAAAAATACACGCCTGTTCCATTATGAGAAGTCTTGGATCAAAGCACGTGCCGGCTACACGTTTCTAAACAGTTTCATGTTGGTTTTTAAAGCAATGCAAAGGATTGCATGATTTACTGATGCTTTCTGTGACCACAACCCAGCAGGATGCCTTCTTATTACAAGCTGATGACTGCAGCTTGCAAGATGGTGGCTTATTCCAGGAATTGAATGATTTTCCTTAATAACTCTTCCACCAACTGCTTAATCAGTTCATTGGGTCCAGTTAAAAAGCGGGATGAAGAAGGTTACGGAAGCCGAATACACCCATCCACGCAGAAGAAGGCTTACTTCGCTGAATGATTACAAAGAAAGTGATAAGCAGTGTGAGTAAAGCAGATCTGTTACAGATGAAGATGCCCGCAGGGTAAAAAAAAAAAACACACACACACACACAAACTTATGCACACAAAGTAAACAACTTTCATCATAGTCCAGGATCTGTCAGCAGTCAGCAGACAGCGCTTGCTAACTGCTATTTAAAACCTAATGCAGCGTAGTGATATCCAAACAGATTAGCAGGAGAAAGCCTGCAAACACACATACACACACACACTACTGGATTATATTTCTAGTAGTGGCAAAATTAAACAACATTATTTCTGTGTAGCTTCAAAAACACTCTGAAACGGAACAACGTCCACTCCCTGCATTATCTCTACAGCCTTAAAAGGACAGTGGGGGTTGAGGTCTGTGTGAGGTCTGCAGTTTGTCACATCTCAAAGCCATGATGAGTGGAGTGGGAGGAGGCCACTACAAAATAAGCTCTTTGCAGGCACTAACAGACTCCTACAGAGCATTAAGTAAAGCTCGTTTTTAATTTAGGAGAGTTTATCCCAGTTTCTCTTCGGTTAAAAGAAAAGTCAGAGGATGTGAGATGTAACATGTGAGAGAATGAAGCCGCTTGGCAATGTGTTGATGCATCAGTAGGACAGAAAGCTAAACGGCTGCAGCGTTTACGGGTTAAAAAGCACTGTTTTAGGTCATTTAATGCTGCTCATGTTAGAGATTGGTTTTTTCGGTGATGAACTGGTGACATGAACAGGTGTCCTCTCACCTGCTGGGATAAGAAAATAAATGAATGAATATTTTCTTTTGTTTTTGATTATTGTGGGTCCCACCTACTGGTGTGTTTATTCGCGCTGTTTCAGATTAAATAAAAACATTTAACAGCTGCTATATGAGCTTAAAGCATCGAGCTATTTGATCTGAAATGGTGGGAAATCTCAATAAAACTGGGTTTGTCATGATAATGTATTAGTTTTACATATAAGTAATCAATGCTGGCTTTACTAAACTGAAAGAAATGAGGTTCATTCAAGTTTCCAACAGATAAACCTGAATATTCATAACAGCAAAACCCACGGGTCAAAATTGATTTATTTATTCATTTATTGGAATTTTATTTTAATTAGGAGTGCATCCTCTTGGGTCTGCCAGTGTGCTTTAGGCTTTTCTGCTTATTACTCACAGTTTCCAGGCCTTTAAGTGTCTGTGCTTAATATCTATCCATGCTGGGTTGTAGCTGCCTCTTCTGATCGGAGTCTGATCCTTGCAGCAGTATGCACCCCACTGTGGTGCAGACACGCACATGCATTGTTCCTTTTATCATGCCAGTTTCACTCGTTATTCCAGTCTGGTCTGTACTTCCTCCAGCTTTTTTCTGTACAACGGTTATGTGTTTATAGTGTTGATTTAATCTGAAATACTCAAAAGCTTTCCACAAAAATATGAAATAGGAGGCAGAAAAGAGTGAGTTCGTCTCTACTGCATTTATTTCTACCCTGATGGCAGCGTTGCATCATATAAACCGATTTTATCATTACTTCTTTGTATTTCATTACCCAAACTGACATCAGTTTGCTTTAAAACCTCTGAAGGACATTAGAAACGGGAAGATTGTAGGTTGGTATTGCCTGTTTTTACTATTAGACCTGTTACAGCTTCTCATATGCTTCTTGGTGAATACACTGCTGTAAAAAACAATCCAGTGTGATTAAGATTCATGAATTCATTAACTTAGATCATATGAAATTGCTTGGAACATGTAGTGAAATGTGGGTTTGAAGTTTTATAGTCTGTCATCATGCAACATCAGTGCCCAGACTCTCAGAGCAGCTCTTTGTGTGTTTCATTAAAAAACGCTCTGACGACTGACAGGCATTCACTCACACATACTCCGTACCAAAAGCTGATCTGCAAACTGATCTGTGACATCTTACCTCCTATTTTGTCTTTATGTGCCTCATTAGATACATTAATTACATGATAATTAAATAATCATGCTGTTTAATGCCCCTATGAGCTCTGACTTGAGCGCAGCAGCTTAATCAGGCTGTTGATAATCTGAGATAAGCAAACACACACACACACACACACACACACACACACACACACGTCTATGTAGAGCAAATTACTGTACATGAAATAATGAAGTGCAGAAGCCCAGCGCTGCTTTACAAATTACATTTCTCCTTTTATGACACATAAAAAGGCAGCACATAATGGGATGTGTCAACAGCTACAATTGGACTGCGCATGTTTTAGTCACATTTCACCCTGTAGACGTTGAGCTAAATTAAACTAAAACTAAACTAAAACAGAAACAATGGACAACGTTGGTTAAAACCAACAAACATGCAAGAATATAAGCGTTTCCATTCTGCTATAAGATTGTTCAGGTCTAATTATTGCAGTATAACTCAGCTTAACGTAAAGCCACCTGCTGGGACTGACCGGTAGACGTCACATTTTCAGCTTGAATCAGCTCCCGTGGAACCGCAGCCGAGTCTGTGCTAAGAAAGAACCAGATGCAACCAGTGAAAGGAAAACTCTAAAGTCAAGTTGTGCCAAGTCAGTAAAAGCAGAAAAAGCCAATAAGCTTAAATTACCCTAAAATACTAACAGATTTTAGGGGAAAGGATATCAAACTACAATGCAAACTGTGTAGTCTAATAAAACTGGATCCCAATCACTTATTATAATTTAAATACGTCATATAAACCGCTAGTAATATGCAACTGCAATGATTTTTATCATTTGTTACTATGTGCTCATTAGAGCAAGAAAAATAGGACTTTATTTTAAAAAAACTGCACACGGTCATATCTAAGCAACAATTTTCTCCTACATAATTTACAAATGTTTAGTGTTTGTTGGGTGAAATCCGGAGAACTCTTACTTTTAGTTTCTAATACGATCTAAAATCCAAAATCACAAGATCCTTCGCTTCCCATTATGGAATCAGATTTCATATTGCAACTGAGCCCCCTCATATCTGCAGAAAACATTACACAACACCTTTAACTGGCTAAAGTTTACTTTTTTAAAAAGCAAAGATAAGGTTTGTGTTTGTTGATTCACATAAAAGTCAAAATGTTTTATTAAAGACCAGACTCTTGATACGTCTTCACCATTGTTTCAGATGGAACTATAAGGTAATTTAGCATTTAATAAGCCAATGCTTAGTTTTCCGAGCTGAACACCTTCACGCCCAACAGAGCTGCTGTATTTATGCACCCTGCAGTGAGGTGCATTGTCTCTGGAAAGCCTCCCGTGGTGAACTGACGCAGCACACAAGTTGAAGCCATCTGCCATACAAGAGGTCAAAGAAACCAAAGTGCGGCTTGGGTAAAAGAGGCTTGGGGTCAAATCCCAAGCCTCAGTCTGGTCTAGAGGGTCAATGGGGAAAGAAGATGAAAAATATGACAGATGACAAAGAGACAAATCCTGTTACCATCTTTAGCTGTGACAAGTCAAAATACTTTAGTTTGGTACGTCAGCTACCAAAACCTCAACATGATGAAAGCCTGAAAAAGACTCAGCGAGCTGATATAGTAACAAAGTAAATGACTAGTTTCAATCATACTTGACCAAAAGCCTCATATTCACCAAAGCCTTCATTATTGGGTGGTCATGAACTGATCACAGTGTGAGTAAGTTTGCCCTTCAATCATGTCGAATCGTGTTCATTAAGTTGTGATGTGTAGCTGGAGGGACGACTTAAATGCAAGACAGTGTGGGCTGGAAGTTAAGTCAAAGAGTTTGAAACTAAAAGAAAACCATAAATCTTAACTGGAAGAAAAAAATGAACCCCCAGGAGTGGGAAAAGAGGGTAAACAGGAGTGCAGCGGAAAGCCAAAGTCAGCAGAAAAAGCCAGGTGTAAAATATCTGATGACATAAAGCACACGTTTGTGTGAGGTATGTGTGTCAGACACATACAAGACTGTAAAGCTGACAGTATTTTTCCCTGTCAGGAACCAGAATCGCTGCGATATCAGCCTTGCAGGTGAAGAAGCGGCTTCCAGAAGCTGCCGCATAGTTATTCTGACATCACAGCGCTTATTTCTCCATATGTCACCTGAAGGACTCTTTTAGAGTCTCTGTCTGTCACAATTCCCCTTTTTTAATCTAATTACTGTTTGTTTAGAGCTAAAGTCGTACTATTCCTGCAAGGTCTAATCAGCAGCGAGGTAAACATCATCAATGCAATCATATTTATTCTTTTTAGAGGCAATTTAAATATGAGGTCAAAAAGCAGGAATGAAGTTTACACATGAAGGTCAGCGATGCAGTTGCAAATGAAAAGAATGTTTCCAAAAAGTAGTAAATTATTTAGGCAGTAATGCCAAAAAAAGCAGCACAAAAATCAATACCTGCCAAATAATGCATCTTTTAAAGCCTCTCCTTCATGTTTGATCTCAACCAGTAAAGATCGGTTTGCAACTGAGGAGGCAGCTTGAGGTATAGCATAGCAAAAGCTGATAAAATCCCAAAAGGCTCCCAGAAGAGCTTCTGAGGTTGCGCTTTTAAGAGGAGCTGAAAATAAGAATAATGGCAAATTGCTTGGACTAAAGTGTTTACATGCGTTCTAAAGTGGCCTATCGCAGTACCCATGTAAACCTAAAAATTGTACATTTCCAAACATGTCCTCAGCTAAATCAATATTCTATCATTGTATCAGTGGTTCAAGTTATGGTGCAAGGATGTGGAAATATTTTCTTAGCATATGAGCGTTTTATTAGCAGCTGAGTATCATTAATACATTACAACCCACTTAAGTATTGTTGCTGACCGTTTCAATCTGTTTCTAAGGGCTGTGATTTACTTGTTGCTGACGATACATATTGCGTTCATATCGCGTTCTCAGAGCACCTTTTAGAATGTACTGATGCGAGGTAGCGTGTCGCGTGCTCGAGGTGGAATATTGACTTGAATGCTAGAGGCAAAACAAAAGCATGAACACGAGATCGTAGATAAACACAATGGTGGATATTTCTTAAGAGCAACTCTTCAAACTTGTTAGCAGTTTTATAATCATTCTTCTCTGATGCACAGTAGCAAACAGTTAGCTTAGTTAGCAACCGATTGGTAAAATGATGTTTACAAAATACCACAGAAGTGGATTGACCTGTACACAAGTTCACAGTCTAAACACCTTGTACAAACCGTTTAATCAGCTGACGCACACATGGATGAATTTTAATTTCATGTCTAACCGGTTTTTAGTCTTGCAAACAAGCCAAAAGCTGTGGATAAAAGCAAAAGTCCATCTGCGTGCATCTGTGTGATGAATGCATGCAGAGGTTATTTCTGGGATGGAATCCTGTAATTATATAGTTTTATTTTTATTTTTTTCAGAGGGTGCACACATTACTCTCTTTTTTTTTTTTGGTTGCTCCTCTCTGCCCAAATTGTACATTGACTTCAAACAGCCAATCTGTTTCTGCTTTCCTGGTTTCCTACACTTCCCAGAATGCTTTTCATCAAACCAAATGGTTCATTCCAAATCTACACACCAAGTGATACTGTATGTGGTTTTTCTGCACAACAAATGGCATAATGACATTTGTGCTTTACTGTGAGGTGTTCGGACAGGATAGTTCCGGTTTTGATCCGCATATGTATGAATATGGGTGGGCTAGCAAGCTGGGTTGTGTGGAACTTTCTGGTTTGCATCTACACACAGTTAAACACCCTGAAATGTGATCTGTTTATCTGCGGGTAAGATATGTGGGTGTAAGGAGGGGTCAGTCCACTTTAGAGAAACTAAATATATCCAAAACACATCTTGACTGCTGGAAGTTATAGATTTGTAACCTTTTGATTGATGAGTTTGGATAAAAACTGTGGATTAAAACTCCAAACCCAAGTACCAGAACCAGTAGCATGGTTCATGACTTTTGAATCTATTCAAACCAGTATCATTAAAGCTCCACCACCACACCAAAAGAAGCTGCATCCTGTCTTCCAACCTTTCCAACCTGTGATCTTGATCAAATTAATCTCTTCGTGATCGTTCATTTCTGAGGATGTGAATAAGGGGACCCATCAAACAAATCCAAAGTGTACAAGGCAGCAGTGAGAAACCCACATATGCATAAAGCAAAGCCAAAGGGGCCGTCCACACTGCACCGGATTGCAGTAAAACCGCATAAATATCCACCAATTCATCCAGTAAAAAACGCGGATTTGCAGAGAAACCAATCATGTCAGAAAGGTCTTCCATTATTATTCAGTAACTTGGGCATTTACTAGGCTGTGAGTTTTAAACTAAATTGCAATTTGTCGCCTTGTTTATAGCATCACAATATATCGCAATACATTGTATTGCTACTTCTGTATTGTAATACACATCGTCGATACACAAGCCTATTTACAACATTGTTGCACTACTTTATCCACCAACAACAGAAGCAGAACGCTTGTCTGATGTTACATGGGTGTTATGTGAACACAGAGACATGTGCACCCCATGCCCTACATAAAGCCGCACATAGTGATCGCGCCATTTTTACGGGTGTTCAAACATACAGAGATAAAAAAGTAGCGCATTCAAAATTACCCATAAATCATGCTGAAAAGCAGTGATCATCAATGGTCACTAGACGAGGCAATATAGACCACAATGCATTGCAGGTCAAACTTTACAATGGCGGCAGTTACACAAACACCCAAACAGCTTAACAAAAAGACTACAGAGCATCATTTTTATCCCTTTTATTTAATATATATGATGCAAAGAAAGAATAAAATACAATATAAGGAAATAAAACATTTTCAAACAAACTTGGACTGGATTTGCAACCTTCAAGTGCATTGTGGTCGCCATAGCTACATCTGGTAGTCACATGATGGAGGGAATAATAACAATAAGCTCCATGTCTGAATCACCAACAGGAGTGCATCAGCCCTGTGTAGGGTATGGGGGGCTACGTCTTGTTCTAGCTTCAGAGTGTTATTCTTTAATCATCATAGCACCCCCAACAGCCTGGTAGTATGCACTGCAGTGGTTTCATGAAGCCACCATTCTCACATCTGAAGCGGCTTCGGCGGCGTATGAACATCACCTAATTTAGAAGCAGTTATTTAATTATTTTACCACCTAAGTTTTGGTTCCAGCTAATAAAACCAATGCTTTATTTGCACTCACGTGTGTCCTGGAAAGAAATTATTTTCAGTGTTTAAAGATGTTTTTCTGCCAACTGGTTTATAAATACTGGTCACTATATGGAAATCAGGACTGGATTAAAAGCAGCATTTAAAATGACACAATGATGCCATGACTTGTTTATAACTACTGAACATAAACATGATTTTAAAATATTCATTTAGAAATACTCTTTTATAAATAATTATGTGGCTGCCTGACTAACCAGAACCAGTTGAGAAATGCATTACCAGCTGTATGCCAGTAATGGAACCAGTTTGGCTGACATGGAGCAATAATGGAGGTTGCGTAACTGTGCAGATCAGAAGCCAGTTTGTGACATGAATCAGAAGCTGAGTGAATAATGAGCTCCACTGGTAACTGGGTTGAAATGAGTATTTGTATTTCCTTTAGTAAATAAACTTTGCTCATTTGTATGCCAGTCCTCTTTCGTTTTTGTTCCGACCAGAGGGTGAGAATATAATATTCCTGCATGAAACTAATGAACTGCTTTTATGGGATCAATCCCTCCTTTTCTGTTCCAGTCATTAAATTCTTCCTTTCACACACTTTCAAAATCTACTTTTCAGCTTTTTGTTCACACATACAGTCTTGTCTCTCTCCCCACTTGCCAGTATCTCATTCATGCTCATCTCGGGGGTGCGGACTCTGCAATTAAGGTTTTTGTGGGACATGTGAGCCCCAGTGAGGACTGCTGTGAGCCAGATCAGCCCCCTCCAGAGCCACAGCTGGCCCGAGGGACTAAATATAGCGGAGGAGTTTAGGAGCTTCCAAAGAAGAACACAGAGACGGAGGCAGGAGCTAAGACAGAGGAAAAGAAGACGGATTTAGATAAAATCCCAAAGGCTTGTTGCTCACAGAAGGATGAGAAAGAAATATAATAAAGACTATGAGATGAGCAAGGGAATTTAATGCAACATGTTTTACAACCTTGACCTCCTCAGAAGATTTGAGACACAAAGCTTTGGCCTGCCCACACATCGCTATCTATCGATGGTCTCTGGCTCACACACACACACACACACACACACACACACACATAAGCTCTGCTTGCGCTGACAGGTTTGGGGCGGTATGCATATTTGAAAATTTGTTTGTGTTTCCACCATAGACTGTATAAAATATATGGGCGGAACCTTCCAGCAGCTTCCCGAAGAGCTAAAGTGAAGCTCATTGGACGGTTTTTAAAGATGCCATCTTGGCAACAAGATGCTTGTCGTCGCTTTAAAAAGACAAAAGAATTTTAACTCAGATGTAACTTGAGCTATTTGTTAGCCGGCTAAAACACACGCTTCTGATACACTCTCCGTCAGATACCTAATAACTGTCAATTAAATTAAATAAAAAAAAGGGAAAATACTTTATTTATTCTTATTTATGAAGAAAAGAAAAATAATTAAATAGTCTTGTTAAAGAAAACACCAATAATTATGCTGAATTTAATATTAAAAAATTAGTTATAAAATACTGCGGCGTGGCGAGCTGAGGGAGGGTGGTGCGCTGCTGCGTGCCTCTCTACTACTTTGTTTAACAATCAAGTAGATAGACTGGTGTGTGTATATACTGG
>JBAMHX010000026.1:6394591-6413638 GCA_037177515.1 Pseudomugil tenellus
TATATATATACATACACACATTTATGTCATGCGATCTACCGATACCACCTTAGTTAAATGGTGTTTGCAATACCATTTATACATGAAAACAAAAAAACATTTTATCAATCAATCAGTCTCGTTCCTGTCTACTTACTGGTGCAGGACCAGTCATCCCAGCTGTTGTACAAGAGTTAAGCATCTGTCATGCAGAACAGACTGTGAGTGAGATCATTTCTGTTTTTTCAGGAGAACTTACTGAGTCCTCCCATCTCAGTGCAGATCAGTGTAACCCAGTGAGATGTTGCTGGGTGATGATGCAGAACTGCTGCTGCTGATCAGCATTATCCAGCAGTTGCTCTGTTGGCACATTCTTGTCTGTGCGGGTCTTGTTTTTGTAAAGTGCCTAAGGTGTATTGATCTTTATAATGAAGCATTGCTATTATCTTATGCACTCTATAATTAGCAACGCTACTTAAACACAGTTAATTGGTTAATTGGTTCATGTTTTAACTTGGAGCCGATTTAAAGAATTTGTAGGCAAAACTGACATGAAGTGATTTTCTGCAAACATTCATCAAATCAGTTTTTTTTATTTGCTCTTTTAAAATAAACATGAGTGAACTGTATTTTCTCCTCCAGCACACAGTGTCTACACATTTGCCTTAAACCCTGCGTGGATAAAAACTCCATCTTTTAAAGGTTTACTAGATTTTTATTTGATTTTGTTTTAATGTTTTTGGTGAAAACGTGTGTTTGTTCATGTTTATAATACTGTTTCAGATGGAAATGATTTGAATGGAAGGAACAGCAATCTCCAGATAGTTTGTAGCTCATGCTCTACTGTTTGACAAAAATATAAAGTTTCTTGATGTTTTAATATGTTTTCCCCATTTAAATATGCTTTTTACACCCATATAAAAAAAAGAATGAAATTCCAATGAAAGCTACTTGTATGAAACCCGTTATCACAGCAAATGTAGGCGAGGAAAGATTTGTTTGGATTGTGTGTTTGACTTCTTATTGTCAAACCTTCATCGCTCAGAGAAAATTGGACAATAAATGCACGTTAGGCTGAGGAACAAAAGCAAAAAGGAAAAGAAGATGATGACAGACTGATTGGGGAGACATCATATGACAGCTTTTGTGTAACACAGTGGCTCCTCTCCTCCTCCAATCACAGCCATGATGCTTTGAAGTGCGAACAAGTTGGGCACTCGTCAGGCTGTTATTACAAAAGCTTTAATCAGCAGGGAACCTCGGGGAAGTGTGCGCTTCTCTCTACAGCAAAAGTCTACAAAGAACCAACACACACTTACAAATATACATCATGCGTATGTAGGCATACTTAATGAAGAAATTTTTTAAATGAACATACAAAAATATGATGTAAACATTGTTCGAGTGGTTGTAAGGGTGTAATGTATGACTGAAGGGCTGAAAATAGGTATAAAGTGATTAAAAATGTCAAAGTAATTTAGAGTGTTTGTTTACACTCGAAGTTAAGAATGTCTGGATGTTGTGTAACGTGGCCGCGTGTGCATTTCTGTGCATTTGTGTAAATCACAGCACATAAAAAAGAATAATTAGAATGAGTAACCGAGACCAGGAGAAGTGCCTGTGTGCATAATTGTGTCCGTGCATTAAAATCTGTGTGTGTGCAGCAACAAGCACACCAAGATGAATCCTATTATTTATTCCCACAGTCTTCATAACCTTTTAAATTGCTTTCCAGGCACATGAGGAAAAAGCTTTGTGACGCACACAGCAGTGTGTGTTTGCACAGATTAATATGCCTGTGCAGTGCAATTCTTTAAATAGTTTAAATCACAATGTGTACAGGACTGTGTTGTCATTTTCTTCCTCATTAGTTTCTTTAAAGGGTGGCACATCGTCAGCAATGAGCTGCCACTTCGTCTCAGCTTACATTTCAGCAAATCAATCCTTCATTGAACTTATACCTTTCTGGCTTTATCTCCATTTATGTTGCTTTAGTCTCTGTTTATATTTGTCATAAATGAAAAGATGCTACTTTATCTAAGAAATCAGCATTTAATTGAAACAAATCATGTCATTTATTCTGATATGTGTCTTTGCTTTAACCAGGAACGAATAGATGTATTCATACTGCTATAAGGTGGAATAAAAAAAGGGAAAAAGAAACAAAACATCTAGACTTTTGAGTGGGATTTGATGCTAATGGAGTATCAATATAAGGAAGATTCAGAGTCAAAAGCATAAAGCAGGCAGGAGTTCTTAGTTGAATCACCATAAATGTAAATGAGGTCTGGTGAAATCTCTGCCAGGTTGTAGCTAGCATATTATTACACTAGCATGATTATGCATGGCCATTTGAGAGCAAAGCTCAACAGAAAGTCTATCCACAAATCAGCTGCTGATTAGTTTTGTCACCAGAGGAAAAACACATGTTAGACTTGAAGAAAAAAGACTAAAGTTTCATTATAATTAAGTCTGGCTTTATAGTTCCTACTATAATCAACATTAGCACACAGCTGAAAAATATATATTTATATATCGATGAGCTGCGTACTATGTGCTGAAAAGGGTTTCCGTCACCAGAAATTTTACTAAGAAGTCATTGTAAAAATACAGAATATGTTCTTTATATCATTGAAAACCTCATGAATAAACCTTTTGCAGCTACTGAACACTGGACATTAAGATAATTTTTACACCTAATAGTCTGCGAGACTCATTCAGCTGGTCCCAGTTTGTTTTCACAAAGCCTTTAGATCAGGGATGGGAAACTCTGGTCCTCGCAGGCCAGAAACCTGCAGCTTTTCCATGCGCCCCTGTTCCTGCACAGCTGATTCAGATCAAGTAGATCCAACAGCTTATCAAGACCTGCATAGTGACTCATTCATTTGGATCTGGGAGACATGAGAAACTTTCAGAATGAGGGTTCTACACCGCTGAAGAACATAGCATATTCTTATCCTTGATTGAGACAACGCAAGGAAGAAAACTTGCTCATCTATTGGTTCGACCAATATGAGTCATTTAGTTCACTCGATGCAACACAGTTTGCATCTTCTTTGCACATTTGCATTCAGCTGCAGAGACTTCATAAACGAACTGGGTTCAGCTCAGGTTGGTGTGAATGCCCCCTAAATGGGGAAAGCAACAACTTGTTAGCGAACACCAAACACTTGCAGGGTTTGTGATAAAAATGATCAAATAACTTTTTGTTGTTTGGGGAGTTATTTAAGCTAGGAACACCATCTACAGTTTTTTGAGCACAGTTTATTGAAATTCATCATCTCTATAATATTTTAAGCAGTGATGGCGGTGCAACACATCTTGACATGTTTTTATAAGCAATAAAAATCAATCAGTTTCCATCTATGACCTGCCAAGTAGCATAAAATCATGTTATTGCTAAAAACCTGAAAAAGGTGATAACTTTAAAGAGTTGTGTCTGTTTTTTGGCTAACTTTAAGCTCCAGTTTGAACCTCTGTGTTACAATATTACATTTCCTTCCACTGTATTGTGCAGCAGCCTTGATTCACCACTCCGGCAACAGCTACATGTTATTGTTCTCAGATCATATATCGCTTAAATCATCCTGTCAATCCTACAATGTTTCACACGTAGATGAAGAAATGTGTAAAAATTCCTTTTCCTTGTTTCAGACATCCATTTCCCGGCGACACCCACATAGAAGCAGGAATACTGCTTATAGAAAGTGGTGCAGTGAGAACACAGCAGCAGCTTTAAGCACTGAACTGTTTTCTTTTTACTTTAGAGGGCGTCACAGAAGAAGAAAAGAGCTTATTTGTAAGAACATGGTATTAACCTGAGCCTGAGTTGGAGATAAATGAGGGATGTCTTTTCTCTGTCTGCCTGATCTGCAGTCGGTGCCTTAATGCTGGCTGCTCTAAATTATAGTCTGGATTTCTTTCTTTTCTTTTTTTTATGTGACTAAGTTGTCTTAAAATAAACAGTAGAGGAAATTATGACCCTCTGTCGGGGTTGGTACGTACAGAATGTGGCTGAATGAGCTGTCCGATCTTTTCTTTGCCAGTCAGATCTATTACTGACCACAATGGTGACTTGGCAAAGTGACTTGTGGGAAATTGATTCAGGATTGCATTCAGACAGTAACGTGTCTCTTCACATATGAATCTGAGAAGAAATGCAGCGGTAGATAGATGTGCAATGGCTTAAAGATATAGTAAACGCATTTAAAGGACCAACAGTTTGAAGCTGTGAAGACTTTCAATAGACATCACTTGTTCCAGATGGCTATAGTTTGTAGAAACAGGACTTTGACAGTGAGAAAATTTATTTTTGGCTTGGGGAGTTCGAAGCTTCGCACATCTGCTTCCAACTAGAAACATCAGGATTCGTAAGATGCAAGTATCCATTCAAAAGCACAGTTTTGACCCCTTTTGTTACAGGTTCAACACCAGATAAGGATTAACTAGGATAAGATTTTAAAATGATTTAGTGGATTAAGGCTTAATGTTTGCTGATATCACAAATGCAGCCACAGCACGATTGAGACTCCTGCTGATTTCACCAGATCATCTCCATTCAAATCAAATCCCAGAATGCAACTAAAACACTAAAATCAATAATTTACCAAAAAATAAACAACTTTTAAACCAAACACACTGTGATGTACTTCATAGATTTTGACTTGGACCAGTCTGACTTATCTTTAATTTTAAAACAGTATTCAAATTATTTCCATACATCTTTAGTGCTGTCCTTTTTATTTCCTTTTCCATTAAGTCATTATTAATAAAAAGTTAACACACTGTGGAAATTAAACACTTGCATAAGGTGCACAGAGTATTAGTTCCAATAAAAAAGCTGGCAAAATGAAACACGTGCAAGTGTAAAAACTAAATGTCTTACTAAAACAGTTCAGATTGAAAGCAATGTGAATATAATAAGGAGACTTCAATCAAAACACTTGTTGCATGGAACCCATACGCCTCCAGAGTTGGTTGTATTTGCATTCTCTTAAACTGCAAATAAAGATTTTATTCTAGAGAAAATTACAAACCTCAGAACCAACAAAAACATCATTGGTGAAACTAAAACTGGTTTAGCAATAAAGACTCTTACATTCTGCCATCTAAACTTTAGCAATTGGGAGGGGTTCTACCTTGATGCCATAAGTGAAGGTTTTCACACACACACACACACACACACACACACACACACACACACACACACACACACATGGCTTCCTTCAGTCTTCATCTTCTCACATTTCAGATGCGTTCCAACACCTACACCTAGAAAGCGAAGTGAAAATAGACTCCAACAAAGCGCTTCCAGGTGCAAATCCTGTCAGAAGTCACACTTGTGCTTCAGCCAGCCAACTGGGACACTCCTCTGTTCCCATTGTAGCCTCAACCTTCCATCACCATGGCAACCCCATCCCACCTGAAAAGCAATCTGGCCGTAGGAAGAAGGTGTGAAAGCTTGATTCATTCGAGTCTCCAACATCTTTGGCATTTCTTTTTGTCATTCTTTCTACCTTTTCTCCACCTGACACCCACCCCCTCCGCCCCCATCCTTTCTGCCTTTCTATCATCGAATACCAGATGTCGAGGCAAGACCTCATAAATATCTCCTAATCACCATCGGTAGTGATTCATGGTGCACGCAGATGGATAACCTTCAGGTACATATACAATCCTCCCACATACACACCAGCAGCGGACAGATGGGTCTTCACAGACAGAGAGTGACAGATTGGGTTTTTTTGGGGGTGAACCGCTGTGACAAAATGATGAGCAGAGCAGAGGAAAGGATACTAAAAAAGGCAAGATAGAGGATTAAAGTGGAGAAAAAGAGTAGGAGAAGCCAGAGATGAGCAGAGAGAAGATGAGTGAAGAAGGTAATATCAATTTAATACCAATTTACCATTTCTGCCAGACTTTGCTATTATAGGTGCGGTAAATACTGCATTTTCAAACTACGTCGCTTTTCAAATGAAATTCAACTTTTATCAAGATACATATGAGTCATTTGAATCATCACTTTCTATTAAAGTGGTTGCAGATGCATTTCCAGTTATGCTGCAGGGATATTTAGCAAACTTGTATGGACGTTCTAATTCCTTTTTCCTCCATCATTCCCAGTCACAACTGCTGAGCGTGAATATGTACTGAAATGGCACAGTGTGGAATGAAGCTTATTCTACGTGAGTATGAATAGTGGCTGCAGAATTTCATCTGCAGAAGCAACATCATGTTATAGGACGTCTTCCTGAAACGAGCATTAACATTTCGGATTAATCAGAGTCAAGTCTAGAACCTGCTTAAAAACATTCATCTCGGTGACAAAGAGATAAAAAAAGGAGATGAGTGCATGTGGAAAATCTAAATATTACATTTAGAGGAGTAAATAACAGATGTGAGGAAAATAAGAGTGAGCAGACTACATCAGAGGAGCAGCAGACAGCTGTTATTAACCTTGTGGTATCATGATGTTGTGCTTGTCTGGATGTGGTTTTGCTCGTGTCCGGCTATGATGCTCAAATACATTAAACAAGAGCCACAAATGTTTCTTTGTCTTTTAGGTGTACGTGCTGCGTGAAAGCTTAATCATTTTAAGCCGATATTTAGCATAATCAGAGCGAGGAGAGGACAGAGAGGTTTGTCTCTGTAGCCTCTGCATTTTGCACCAACATAAATTTATTTATAGCTGCAAGTCTGCAAAGCCAGTGCTGAGTTTTTATAAAACAGGGCAAAGTAGACTAAAATATCAGTTTTGTACTTGACTCTTTCTTTGTTACTTTGAAAAAATAGTTTACTACTTTGGAAAGTACTAAAATTGGAAACTGTGCAGCTGCTTTGCTTTGGAATCATATTAGATCAGGTAGCTTACAAGTAAACCTCTTATCAGGCAAATTGAAGACGATAAACCTGCATTAGTAGCTGCAACCCTGACTCCAGTTAGGCTCCTAACATTTTCATTTGATTAAAAACCAAATGCAATGATTTGTATTTGTAACCAATCAAAAACTACATATTAAAACTGTGACAAATCACTGACATTAAAAAATGAGTTCATCTTGAATTAAAATGGCAGCAAGACATTTTAAAAGTTTGGGACAGAGTGAAACATCTGGAGGAGCATTTTAGTGACATAATTAGGTGTAAGAACAGCGACATAAACAAGCAGAGATTCAACAATCTGCATGTTTGCAGCAATATGAGAAAAATAATCTCAGTATGGAATCACAACGACTGAACATCCCCGTGTGCACGGTGCATGAATGAAAACACATCAGATGACTGTCATCTTGTCTGTCATGGAGGTCACTGCATGAAATTTCCAGAAATCTCCAGAAACTGCTTCCATGCATATGCAGGTGAAAGCTTGCAAAGACATTATCATATTTGAACATGATTGTAAAATACTGCAGTTTTTTTGAAGCTCATTTAAAGTAGAGCCACATATTGCATCTATACAACGGAGTCCAGATGTTTAAGGCGCATAGCAGTTAACGTGATCCTGTTCCAACTTTTTTGGTGTGTTGCAATTTAATAAACTTATATTTTTCTGTAAAGACTTAAAATCTCACTTTTAATATTCTGATGTTTTTCCTTTTTGATTGTGAATAAGAAATTGGTTCATGAGCCTTTTAAATAATTGAATTCTGTCATAACATTTTAGTTATGGTAAGCTAACGGCCTGTCCGGTAGCAACCATCCTCTCTGTTATTGATTTAAAGTAAGTTATTTAATTTTAAACTAGATTTTTTTCAGAAAGCTGCTGCCAACGTTTAGCTTTCGTCCTTTCTGTCTGAGCAATCCTTTTAAGTTTCTTCATGGCAGATGGAGGAAACTAGAAGGAAATCTCTAAAAAAAAAACTCTAAAAGACAACAGCTGACAAAATCAACAGAAGGGAGACAAAATGTCATGACAGGAAATAAAAAGGTTGAGGAAAAATATGGTCCTGATTTCGGAGACGCACTGACTGGACATGAGACTGCTGATTGTTTCCGCTGTGAGTTAAAGAGAGAACTTCAAACTTCAGCTGCCAGACTGGTTAATTTAGCAAAGAATTTATGGTTTTAATTGCAATGAAGTGGAAAAACTGCTGCTCTCCTTTAATGCTGTCAGTGGCAGGTTATTTCTTATTATTCTTATTATCTGTTGGACTCCATGACATGTCTGCCTTCTCTTTACTGTTACCATGACTTTTTCTAATTCTCCCCCTTTTCCTTACTTTTTTGCTGTGCTTGCCATGTTGTGACACCTTTTTTTCCCCTGTCACGGTCTGGCCAGACGGCACCAGGCCACCCAAACGCTAAGCTCACAGTGGTTTGTGGTAGAAGTAAGATATTGAACTTAACTGTGTAATTAAGGTGGAGTTGGGTTGGGGGTATGCTGGAAAAAGTTTACATGCAGATCAGTGTGCTTGCTGACTCTATCCATTCATTTACAGACCAAAATAAGAATATCAAACCTTAATTTCAACAGAAAACCTGCGGATATTATGTCATTTCTGTGGTTTTCTGGGCTACATATTTAGCTGAAATTGAAATATTAGTTAAGGTGCTTGTCCCTATTTCTCTGTCATTCACTTTCTAGGATCAGTGGCATCAGATTTCCCAACACTGCTCCATTAGTGCTGCAGCATTAGTCTAATTGTTTAAGATATCAGTGCTAGAAAATGCAGGTTGTGTTACTGAGCTAAAAAGAGAGCTTCCTAAATCTAAGCTAGCAAAGATGTGCACAAAGGAAGACTCATTTCCACTTTTAAACATCACTAAAGGGATTCAGTTGGAGCATTAAAACATGGCTCGTAAGTCATCTTAAAAAAAACAGAAGCGTTACCATGGCAACATGTGATCAAGTGACCAACTGTGAGCTGATCGATTCTCAAATTGTTTTTGTCCACGTTAAGAAAAGGCCGTAGCTTATGTGAATTTAGGCTCAATCCCATTTCTAGCCATTAGCCCTTCGCCTTAACCCTTCGACACGAAGGGTTATCCCAATTCTCTTTTGCAGTGAGGCGAAGGGCTGTACCCGCCTTCAAATGGAGCGATTTCAGATGCACACACAAAAAGGGAGGGGTGGGAAGGAAACTCACACATTTAAGCATTTTTGTACAAATAATCATATGATTATTTATAACATTTATAAAAACTGCTGTCATTGTTTCTCTGTTTGTAATTTGCTGACAACGGCTGCAGAGCATTTTTCGCTTCTCATGTTCTTTACTAACGATATTGTAAAGTAATGAAAACTTCAGTGACGTGTACATGGCTTACTTGTTATAATCTGCAGGTTATAATTCCCATTTCTGATGGATCATACACTTTTTTTTTAACAATTCTTTTAATCTTGAGACAACACAGTGCTGAAAATCAAACTGAGCACTAGCCGTGACTGGCAACAGTTTTAGAGACGCTAAATGATGATGTCATAGTCATGAGACGGAACGAGGGGTGTCTCATGTCATAGTGCTGAAAAGTTAGCGCTACGCCTTAACCCTCATTTTTAAGGTGTAGGATAGAGCGCAGGGTAAGGGTAAAAATGAGTAATGGGGTTGGGCCTTAGTCTAACTGTGAAATCAGGGACAGTCATGTTGGTTAAAGGAGCTAAAATCCTCACCTTGACCAGAACTATGCTCCACATCAAGGAAGCCACAAAATAATACTAAAATGGAAAATAGAATCTGTTAACTTTAACGCTCTACAAAGCACTTTATAATGTGTTTTTCTCCATTCACACGCTTTTTTTCCATTCATGCAGCATTTAACTCGTGTGGACACACACACTTAGCAAATAACACATAAAGGCTAATGTGTCTAATGAGGAAATTGCTCATTTATGTTTCCTAAAAGGATCAGCTCTTCCCATTTGGAGCAGAATTGTTCAACACAGGACGTTTAGTTTCGCTTCCAATCCAAAGTCAACAACTCTGTAATCGAAAAGGCACTCTGACTCAGGCACCCAAAGTTTGCTCCCAAAGGGATAAGCAAACTTTCTGAGAAAATAAACCCATTTGTGCAGCAAGATTGGCTTGTCAAATCACTCAAGACTTGCAGAGGTTTGTGAGAGTGTGTGCGAGTGTGTGTTTGCCCACATCTTGCTGAGTCAGTGATGAGGAGAGTTCTGTTTTCTGACTAGTGCCAACATGTCCTCCTTGACCTCTTTGTAAGCTCATGAGAGGAGTCTTTGAGTCTTCCATCACAGCAACCAGATGAGCTGGTAGCCACCCAAACCAACCAGCCGAACCAGCCATGCTGGCAAAATTAAACTCGCCCAGCGTCAGTGGAAGGATGCATAAAGGAAAAGAGAAGCACATTGGAGAAAACAAGGTTTTGATAGAAGTTGGATGTACAATAAGATAGAAATTAAAATATTAGACAAATATTAAAAGATTTTTGCCCTATTATCTCTGAGTGGTTTCCCTGGTTACGAATGCTGCTGGAGGAATGTGTGGATTACTTCCACAGCTACTGGCATACGTAATCACATTAGACTGAAGCTCTGATAATAAAAGGCTTTGAGATCCTGATCAAGTTTGTGTTCAGTATATTAGTAAACTACCAAAGAGGAAGTCATCACCTGGGTAGGCAACAAGTTATTTAACTTTAAGTGGTGCAGCGAGTAGCTTTTCATGTGGAAACACATGACGTCTGTTTAATGTTGGCCTGTTTAAAAAGGGTGAAATTATTTTCCCAAAACAGAGAGAACATCTAAGGAAATGCAGAAACTACTAAATTAGGGTTAACAACAGCCCAACACATTATTAAAAACTAGAAGGATAACTGGGAACTATCGTCTCTAAGGCAGATATGTGGTCGGAAAAATGTCTTTTCCTTGATGGCGTCGAGATATTTTAAGATTACAATGCCAGGATTCATCAGGCTCAGACGGTGAAAAAGTGGTTTGGGGAACATGAAACATCATTTTCACACATGTTGGTCTGCCAGAGTCCAGACCTGAACCCCTTTGAGAATCTTTGGGACGTGCTGGAGAAAGATTTGGTCACCGTAGCCAGACTCTCCCTTCAATACAAGATCTTGGTGAAAATCTAATGCAACACTGCTGGAAATAAATCTCGTAGCATTGCAGAAACTTGTTGAAACAACATTGAAGCCAATGCATTCTGCAATAAAAGCTAAAGGCAGTCCAACACGATATTACATTACATTACATTACAGTCATTTAGCAGACGCGTTTCTCCAAAGCGACTTACATCTGAGAATAAGAACAACAAAAGCACTAAATCAAACAGTAGAAGACATCGTAGATAAGTGCAGTCGAACTGCTGTAGTCTCGTTGGGCACAGGTGTTGCCTGCAGTGCTGGGGACACTGAATTTTTTAATTAAAAGGTTTCTTCCTTTTAATACCAGTTAATTTTTTATTATTTTATATTGTTGGACAGATTAGTCACTTTTACAACAAGGTCTAACTTTTAAGGATCATGCTTCTGTAGATAAGCAGAGCGTAAGGTGTGGGCCATTAACATCTCCCACAACATTCTCTTGTTGATATTCAAGCTTGTTTTCAGATGGATGGATGGATGGATGGATGGATGGATGGATGGATGGATGGATGGATGGATGGATGGAGAGTGTTATTAAAGGTGAAAATCAATACTTTTTAAAATATGTATTTATAAATACAGTAGTAATTGGTCACACTTTCACTGTGTCTTTTTAATGCACTTTTTTCATTGAAAAACATCCTGATAAAAATGATATGTTGATACATAAATGTCTGACAGATTAATGTCCTGATATTCAGTGAAAAAGCACTGGAGTGGTAATTCAGATGCAACGCTGACACAGTCGGTTACTGTCAGACTGATGAAAAGTAGTGTCGTTCTAAAGGTAGCTTTTAGTTGCAACCGCTTTTAAAAGTATAAGAGGACTTACAAAACACCGATCAGAATTGATGTACCAGCAGCTGAGATATGCTGACTCCAGGATGGGACGATCTTTCATTACCCTGCATGCGGCCAGCGGTCTCCTGCATTATAAACTGAAATATCTCCGATACGATGTCCCTGACATCTTTAGGGGTAATGTCTCTGTATTGAAACATCTCTGGAGCCTCTGAGGATATTATTGATGCACAATAGGACATCTTAACAGACTTAATAGTTCAGTGCTTCTTTAAAGACTTGATAGGAAATCACTATAGCACAAGATACTCAGCTACAACTGCACAATTTTATCATAAACCTCTTCCTACAAAGGCATTTAAAAGAGCAGCAAAATTGGACAATTTTTTTCTTTAGCTAGCAGAGTAAGTCAAAATCCAGAGAGATGTTGAAGGAAAAAGTAAAGGATAGGGAGGGAGAGTGGAAAATCTCTCCCAGTTGTTCTGTAAAGCGTCCCAGTTGCTGGTGTTTTAAATTCTCCTCTACCAACCGGTTAATGAGACACAGCTCAGCCCACCTCCACTTAATTAAAGCCATGATTCATTTCTCTTACACCATGCAGTCCACTGTGCATCTGGCAGCCGGGGACACAAATACACTCTGTCACCCTCTTTAGTTTCCCACATATATACAGTCACACTCTAAAAATTTCAAACCTCAATGCATTAAACTCACCGGGCAAAGCTGGCAATTGCACATTTCCTGTTTCCCAAAGTAATGCAATGATATTCCCAAAGACAAGGATGCAAGAAAGGCCTGCAAACACACATGCCCCCAACTTTGCCTTTATGTGGCAAACTGCTGACAGCTGAACTCTAAACTAACTAGTAAGGGGTGAAATCTAACAACCGAATCAATATTTATTGGCAGCAGTGGTGCAATAGCCTTCCCACCTCTTCCAGCTGCCGCTGTTAGCCTGCAGGAGAGGAGAAGCTGTGCATAATGATTGTGGAGAGTATCCCACTCCAGCTACATGCTTACCGAGATTCAAGCACCTGGCAGATTATTAGATAAGCTTGATGCATCTCATTTATAGCACAAGATGTTTTCAACAATCACATCTGGCGAAATAAAACAGCAGGACTTCACATTCCATGTGAATGAAATATCATAATGCAACTTATTTGGCTTTTTAGGTGTCAGTAAATCACTTTGAGTCTGACAGCCACTGCTCGCTGCAACAACTTTGGCTGTTTCCAGTTCATTGTTTTGTTTTTGCATTTTGGCAAACAAGTCAAACAATTTAATTTCAGTGGGTAGATTTTGATATGCAAAGTTAATCCAATTAAAATAAAAAAGGAAAAGAAACAATAAGTTTAAGTGAAACATTTATTGTGTTTAATGCTAAACTACCATATCTATGAGTTTATTTTCACTTACGGCTTCCAGTAATTCCAACGCAGGTGGAAAAAATTCCACTTTTGTCTAAAAACCAGTTAAAATAAGAGCATCATCACAACCTGAAACATTCCTCACTAAATGTCACTCAAGTCTTATATATCAATAAATACGACATCAGGGCTCATAATCAAACCAGATTACTATGACAGGATGGAGTTAATAATTTACAACTAGTCTGTAGTGCTCAATATCACCAGACAGGGATGATTTAATGCATATTGTTCTTGAGTATAGCTGAAAATGAGGAATAGGATGATGAAGCATGTGTCCAAATAAAGACCTGGAATCAGGTTTGACTGAGCTAACACGCTGCTCATTTGAATCTATTTGAATGTTGTCAGCTTTCCAGGAATGAACTAAACTATTTCTGTTCAGGCATCAACCGTAACGTTTTCTGAGATAATTTTTCCAATGCAGCAACTTCCGTCATGTTAGGTTAGCTAACTTATTGCATTAAAGTCTGATATCCTATAATTATATCCCTGAACGCAGAGTGCTCTTTGTGTGAGCGCGATATACTCAGTATACCTGTTTAGGTCACCAATGCGATTACCTGTATGGAATTTCACAATTATTAGATTTATGGTTCATCAAAAATCACATTTTTTACCATATCTTTGTTTTTAGATTTACATCAAATCAAGTGCAAACGATATATCCCTAGCCGTTGCTAGTTTGGTTAGGGTTGCAGATGTTCACCAAACTTAAACTCATGGAAGTCATTTGATAGAATTTCCTGTATCAAATCACTGAATAGGATTTTTTTCAGTTTTTACTCCCACTGATCCAAAATGGTGACTTAACCGAACCTTAAATTATGTAATACTACAAAGCAGTATTAGTGACTTAAAGAGACAACTTAACCTTTTTGGCATTACAAGACTCCTCTTCTTACCAGATCACCATGGCGCAATACAGACTGCCACAGAGAAGTGTAGCATTTGCCAGATATCATAACGCAACGACAAGAGCCCTTTCATTCACTCTTGCTGAATTCACTTCCCTATCACAGACACCAATTTTTTCTCTCCTCACACAGATGCAACCACAGACAGTCCAGATGTCACTGCAGAACATGGCAGTCTGACAGATGTTAGCTGTGTTTCAGTTCAGTGTTGCACAAGGTTAAAACATCCCTGCACATGCGCTTGTGGGGGAGATAAGAAATTGGCAGACATACCCTTGCTTCAGGCAAAGTGGCAGAGCATAAGACAGATGGATACCCGTCAAAACAAGCATTAAAATACCGGATCAACCCAAGACGCAGTTTACTAAGCATGGCAGACAGATGTTGAGGTGGAAGAAGCACTTTTGGTGGCGTCATTAACATTCTCATGTCTTACTCGCAGGAAGACAATTCCAAAGGACCCTGTGTCACAGTTCATCCAGACTAAGGGCTTTGATGTTCTTCCTCCTGGGAAAATGAACTAACAACAGTGATCCAGTTAAATGTTTATCTTCATTATATCACCGAATGCAGAATTTTACCATTTTGGAATTTAAGGTTTCCTCATTAGGTGGTGTTTTATGCATGAAAAATAACATTTTTGCCTATATCTCTGGAAGTATTTACAATTGGATTTTGATACTCTGTATACCTGTTTACGTCCCCAAGAGGACAATCTATATCAAATTTCACAATTATCGGATTTACGGTTTTCCCACCAGGTGGTGCTTTATTCCTGAAAACATCTGATTTTTGGCTATCCACCACTTTCTCGGTGGACCCCCGTTCCCATGATCTATTGTGTAACATTATGCGGAAGTCAGTTTCCCCTTTCCGTCGACATTAGCAATAATGATTAACTAGTACAGTTTTAAAATATAATAGTACTTCAGAAAAATCTTAAAAATACCATTTCCATTACTCAAACAATGGCTAAATCTCAAAGATGGATACTTGGGTCGCATAATTAATCAAAACAAGACCGAACAGGAAGTGTCCCATCCGTCTACTCTATGGGTAGATGACAGAGTTCAGGGTGCTGGTTGTTTAGCTCTCTTTAATGTGATCAGAATTCAGGATGTGAAAAATATGAGGTTTTTTTGTCGCTCGTTGCTGCTGCATCCCAGCTTCCTTTTCTGGTCTCTGAAAACTTTTTAAACTTTATTTAATTTGTTGATTTATTACCTTATTTAGAAGCTTATTTTCTTTGGATCACTGCCAAGAAGTCCATGCTTCCAAACAGAGATCCAAAGTAAACACGGAGTCTGCTCTCAGACTAATTTTTATAGTTATATTTGGTTTTATAGTCAACAGTGAATATATCTAATCAAATCACACTTCTAAAATAGACTGTTATGCTTGCTAGTAAGTGAAGACTGGAAATGAAAAACGAGCTTCCGGGTGTTCAGGTGTCATGGCAACACCCAGTGTTTTGCCCGGAAAGTGGTGGATGTCTCTGGAACTATTATTGACCTCAAATCAAGTGGAAATACAAGGTCATGATCTCAGGATGAATCCTATCCTGATGCCATACCGGACTGGTTCAAAGTTTCGACATCAGGTGGACCTTTGTGACTGAACATGTGCGTCTTTATATTATTGTATTGTGTCTATTTGAAGATTGGGAAATAAGAGGATTAGGAGCGTTCAGGGATATTCCCCTAGCCATCACTTCCGGCAGCATAGACCTTGCTTCTCTTGCTATTTTATGAAGACTAAATAATAAAAGATCCATAAATGTTTAGATTACTCTCCACTCTGTTAGCATTTCTGTTGCAACGTGAGGCCACACACTGGCTGCATTCAGTTAAATGATCTGACGTAGTTCTGTTACAGATCCTCGAATCATTAGAACTACAGACACAACGAAGTCCTGTTCCCCAGACATGTGTGGTTTTCCACAAGGGGAAGTGACAACAGTCTTACCATGTGCAAGTACACTGGTATGTGGCTGCTGTGAGAGATCAAGTGAGTGTGTGTTGCTGATGACTCAGAGATGAAGATATCAGGGATGCAAGAGGTCTGGAGAAGCCTACACTCCAATGGGCAGACAGTATCTGTTTATTATATCCCTGAAGGAAAAGGCTGTGTGTTGTTCTGAGCTGTGGGAATGTGTCACACTGTCTGTAAAAGGTTGAAAAAAAGGTGTTTGTGTTGGTGCGGGAAACAGACGTGTCCTCACAAGGCCAGACATAGAGGAAGTTTTCATCTAACATTGGGATTGACTCCTCTTTCAAAGGTTACTGCAAGTCTCTCAACCAAGATCCAAAGAGAGTTGTGTATTTGTGAGTGTTCTTGTGTCTTTATGTTACGGAAACCCTGTCATCGCCTCACTAATGAAGTCCAGACACTCATGCAGATGGTCACCAACTCAGTCGAGTAATTAAGGCCTCCTCGTCAGGCTTCCAGCTTCTGCCTGAACAAAAGTCCAGGCGGTGCAGCGGCACCGTGAGCCCTCTTCTAGTAGATCAGAGATTAATCAGAAACAATATTTAGGACATAAAGCGCAAGGAAGATGGAAGTTGGAGCAGCAACCACTGTTACACCAAATAAATGTTGACAGTGTAACAACACAATTTAATATTGATATGGTAAAAACTGAGCTAAAAGGTCGATAATCTGTGTCCAGAATCAGAAGTAGCAGATCCAGACTTCATAGTCTAGTGATGTTATGTTAAAACTCATTTCAAGCAAAACGCCAACAAGCAGATGGAAAACATCCATCAAGCAGGCACTCTAGCAGAGAAGAAACGGCTGCAGTTTGCATTATAAATAATCATTTATGTATGTTGTTAGTCCCAATTTTAGGAGCCAATTAAATTTGATGTAACTTTCAATGTCAACCGAGCTCATTCAGAGAGGCGGAAAGGACAACGCCACTCTACAGCTGTCATGGATGCGGGATAGATAATTATGTTTTCTCTAAAATGCATAAATATAACTTTGAATATTGATGAAAATTGCACCAGTAAAGCGTGTGTTGTGAAACTGAATATATTCTCATTTAAATGAACAAAACATTAACACCATTATCATGTTGCAATCACTGATCTGTCTGTATATTCTCTTGGACTCAGAGCAAAGTTTTAACATCCCAACTTTTTACCACCTGGGGAATATATATTCAGGATTTACGTAACATGGATTTGTTTTCAGTCGGTTTGCTAATCGTAATTGGGCTCTTTAATGTCTCCAAAAACCAAGAATGCTGCTGCTGATGAACTCACAAAGACCTAGAAAAGTCTTGAGAGACAGTGACATCGCAATCCATCTATTGTCTCCTGCTCATTTTGCACACCAGACACTTTTCTCTGCAGGAAAGCATTCCCAGGCCAGATAAGAAGATCGTTCCAGTGTGTTCTGGCTTTATCCGAGAGTCTTCATTAATTTGTTCATGCCCTCTAGGCAACGAGGTCTCGTCCTGATCAGAGCCTGAACGGGTTCCTTTCAAGACAAAAGCTCTACTCTGAGTCAGATGTGGATGAATGAGCTCTCTGATCTGTTACTATGTCCAGCTGTCCGTCAGCACAAACCCATTTTTTCTTCAATGCTAATACTTTAACTCTCTTCGTCTCTACTTCCTTTTTACCCCAAACTGTTGTAGTTTTAGAGCCTTAACATGGTTTCTTTTTCATTGTGTTGAGGTTGCCAGACAACCTAGAGATATATTCTATATAAGTAAATGGATGAACAGCTGTTCTTCAAAGACACCAATAAAGTTAACATATTGCTGTACTACAATTTTTTTGTATAAAATTCCTTCACAAAGTCAAAACACAGTTTTATTATTGTCTATCTCAGTTTGAAGTTATTATTTTTACAAAAATAAAAAGAAGTCCAATACGGGGGTCAAAGCAGTGTTTCATTGCCTGATTAGTGGCTACTCAGTGGCAAATTTTAGCATAATTGTAGGAGCTCAAAGCTTAATTCCCACCTAAATTCCTCATACTAAAAAAAATAAATTGTTAATATTTTGAGAGGCCAAAAAATCTCAACAAAAAACTTCAAATAAGAGCAAATCAGGTTTACTCTTATCGTAAATAACTCACATTATCATGATTCCTGGAGGAGCTTCTCAAGGTTTCATTCTTGCAAAAATTTTATTTGGAAGTTAATTTTTTCAATAAATATGAAAAATAGCAAAAAAACAAAAGAAAGGACAAGCTTGCAACAATACACCTGCTTGTATGCAGATGAATCGAATGTAAGATATTTCAGCACCGACTGGAGAACAAATGAAAGACTTGAATATTACTACCACTGCTGAACATCGGCTGAAAAAGGAGCCTTGACTTTTGATGAAATGATGAATTTTATTTTCAAAAAGTATATTGATGATGCAGCTACGTCTTTAAAATACCTACCTAAAGCTTGTTACATACTCCACGAGAAGCGAGAAATTTGTTCTTGTTCTTGAGGTCGCAAGAACAAAAAAAAATGTTCTTGTTCGGCATGGCATTTATACTCCACAAGAAGTCACCCTGCCGAAGCGTTCATACGGCCCGCCCACTCTAGCATGCTTTATGTGCACGCGGTGCTTTATAAGAACGTCCAGCCACTGCAGAGACGGATAAAAGGGCCGGTACTGCCTGCTCATGATGCGTTTAGGTACGGAAATACAGACAGTATGAGAATTTGTAAAATACGTCTCTGAAAACTTATAAAGATACGCTGATGGCTAGCAACTCGTGGAAAGAAATAGCCAAAACTGGTGCTACCTTCGTGACAAATTTGCCAAAGCTAAACGCAGAATTCAACAGGGGAAGAGTGGGGACCCTGGTCGAAGACCGGCAGTACCGGCCCTTTAGCCTTCAAGTTTCTGACCA
>JBAMHX010000026.1:6475881-6490031 GCA_037177515.1 Pseudomugil tenellus
ATATTATATTATATTATATTATATTATATTATATTATATTATATTATATTATATTATATTATATTATATTATATTTAGAAGACTTTTAGTTTGAATCTTTTGAAAGTTGCAACTGTAGTAAACCTCTATCAGATCATCTCAACTCTTGTAAGTGAAGCGGAACAACATTAGAGATATTTTAGTCCAGGCAGTTCACTATATTGTTTCTTAGCCTCAAGTTTTAAAAAGATGAATCTCTCTTTGTGATTTTTTAATCAGAACTGTGGTGTAAAGCTCAAACAAAATCTTTGATAAAATTAGAAATATAGATTTTAAAGCTAATATAAATATGTGGGAATTAATCAAATACACTGTATATTTGTTGCCTTTTCAAGTAAAAGTTTTAAAAAGATAAAAAAATACTACATCAGAAACTGAATTATTTTATTAGAAGCTAAGATGAAGCTGAACAGAATATATTAACAGCAGAAATACAAATGTCTAAAATGTCTCCAGAAGATTGAAAACTTACTGCTATTTTTTCTATTCAGTGTACTTAGAGTTCATACAACCTAGTGGAGGAAAAATCATACTTAGTCAAACTTTAAAACTGCAGGATGTTGGAAAATGGAGATTGTGATGATTTGTTTTGGATGGGAAACAGCAGGAAATCCTCACGGTTAAAAGTGACATATTGCACTTTAATACATGCACAAATGCAGAACAAACACAGTGAAACATTACTAAAACTTCACAGCTTCAAATGCATAAAAAAGAAGCTAAAACATCCAAAGTAATCCAAGCAGGACTGTTTTCATCCTGTTCTAAGCTGCAGCATTTGTATAAAATCCTTCAGAAAGACGTTATAATCAGGCCTCAAGCTCAAACATCTCCCCCTCCACCCCACATCATCCCATCGTTAAGGACTCCCAAATGCCCCCCCCCCCCCTTTTTTTCAATCTCTCCAAAAAGCACATTGACACACTAACACAGAGACAGAAGCAGCCTGAATAATGAAGCGCACCCCTGACCTCCCTCCCTGGATGAAAAGCGAAGAAAGTGTTTTTCTTTAATTATGCACCTGCCGCTCTCCTCCCGCTGCAGTAGTAGGTGCTTTTTGAGCGTGTGAAAAAAACATGGGGGACGCAGCCCCTGGACCTTTATCCAACGGCAGTCAGCACTTTTCTTCTAAACGCACCAGCCCCTGCTTATTTGTACGTGTGAACATGCATCTGTGTCTGTTTGTTCAATGCTTTTATCACACGTTTGCAGATTAATCTAAAGTTTTGTTTTGTTTTTATAAGTGGCAGCTATTTGTGTTTAAAAAAAAAGAAAGAAGTGTTGAAGCTTCAGCTAAAATCATCTTATCTTTCCATGTCCAGCAAAAAGATATATGAAAATAAATGTAGATGTATTGACTAGTGGATGCCAGGACAATAATATATGCTTTATCAATCAAAAATCTGAGGAAATCTTAATTAATAAACTCATTGTTGGAGTTAAATGGAGCATTAGCAGCCCTGCAATCACTAAGCAATGTTTTTACCTCCAAATTGGCAATTTCACATCCTAATTTGCCCAAAATACCATTCAGTCTATCTAATAATAAATATAATAATATTGATTAATCTATTTAACACAAAATAAACATTAAAATAACTTTTTTAATGATTTGTTTCACTAACATTGTGAGAAATCTGGGTGTGATGAAGGATGACAAGCTAACTTTCTTCCATCTCTATTGTGTTGATTTGGACTCCACGATATAGAAATAACCAGGCCATACGTGGTTCAGAGTATCAATCATCCAGTAAAACCATCTACAAACAAACACTACATCACTCATGGGGCTGCAAAGACTTTACAGAGTTCTACATCTCAGTTTGTCAGGAGTGTCATCTGGTACTACCATGTCTCAGAACTATCAGACCGGGAACAACATGAGCTAATTAGCGATGAAGCTAAAGAGCAGGGTCTCTGAACTGACGCTTAATGTTGTTTATTCACTTGTAAGTTGCTTCAAATCAACTTATCTGACAAATAAATGAAGCAAAGAATGTTTTTTCTCTTCTTTATGTAAGAAGAGTTACGTAGGAATATAATATACACAGGAATACAAATCCATCTACTAGTAAAACATTGCAGATCAGGAGAATGCAATGAAAGGATATGTTTGTAAGAGTTCCTGTCCAGAAAAGCTGAATATGACTGAATTATGGCATTTTGTTTGTTTTGCTTCTATAAGAAAGGTTTCAGAACACTTTTTCTCTGCAACTAGCTTTTCAAATCAGATTTCCAACAACATTCATCAGCAACTCGGACAAAAGAAAGACAGTCTCTGGTTTAAAGAGGTCAAAACGACCTCCTTAAATCAAAGACACAAAGTGACGGTGCTGATGTCACTGCTTTAAATAAGTCGGATGCGACCTGGAGTTTAGGAAGAAGGCAGTGTCATCACTTATCAGTACCCTCCAGGACTTCCTAACCCCTGCACACATGCAGTCTTTCTTAGTGGCCTGCTGGTTCACAGCTTGTCCTTTTCCTACAAGATAACAGGCGGTTGGGGTTCCTGGCCTGAACAGCAGCAGCCTGGCACACACCATGCCTGCACTGGCCGGAGCATGGAAGAGAAAGGAGAAACAATAGGAGGCGAAAAAAGGAGCTTTATAAACATCCTGACTCCCAGCAAGGGTGTGGTGGTCGGAGACGGCCTTGAGTCCCCACAATTCACTTTTTTATTTTAGACAATGGCTGCTGCTGGCTGGGATTTTGATGGGGGTCCAACTTCAGCGCGACAGATTGTCAGAACTTCGCGCATCGTCACTCAGCAGCTGCAGTTCAGTCCCGATGATCTGCAGACTTTCAGCTGAGTCATCGAGAAATTAGGAAATTCTGCAAAGTTTCCAGAAAACGTGTGGACATTAATACACTTTGCTATTTCTGATCCTGCTTCTGACATATGTGTCCCAAAGGAGAAAAGTTTTATTTCACCACTGAGGGAAATATTGATGATCATTTCCAACAAGTTGGATTTTTTATTCCACTCACCAACTATGTTATGGATTTAGCCTTCAGAACTGATTTAATTCTTGATTTCATGCATTCAACAAGGTTTTTTTTTTTTTTTTTTTTGCTCCACACTGACACGAAGCATCAAGCAGCTGCTGCAGATTGTCCATTGCACATCCACGCTCCACCACATCCCAAAGAGGCTTATTGGAGTGAGATCCGGTGACGGTGGGGTGCATTAAACGCATCGTCATGCTCTAGAAAGGAGATTATGTGAACTTTGTGAGGTGGTGCATTATCCAGGTGGAAGCATCCATCAGAAGATGGACATGGTCAGCAGATAGGCGGTGGTGTTTAAATGATGCTCAGTTGGTAATATGGGGTTCAGAGTGTGTTAAGAAAACACTTCTCAGACCGTTGTACCTCCAAAATCCTTTGTTGTAAATACAGAGCAGGATGGATCCATGTTCTCATGTTTGCACCGAATTCTGACCCAATCGTCCAGATGTAGCAGGTGAATCAGTAGGTGTGGTCTCCTACTGCTTTATACGGCCACAGATGATATTCTGCATACATTAATGGTAACAAATGCTCATTTCAGGGACTGTTGCCTTTCCATCATCTCCAAGCAGTTTGCCCATTAACATTAACATGGCATTTTCTTTCTAACCAGTGTCACTCACTGGATATTTTCTCTTCTTCAGACCATTTTCTATAGAAATCCCAGTAGATCAGCACTCAGACCAGTACACATACATCCAACGTCACCTTTCTGTCTCATTTAGATGTTTAGTGTGAAATTCAGCTGATGTGTTTTCTGTTTTCTGGAGAATATAAAATAATGTGATCAGTCTTAAGAAGAGCTACAGATGTTCTTTTTTAGCTTTTATAAACAACACTTTGGGAAATTAGATAACAGAATTCGTATCCTCCCTGTGGGACTGACAGATCTGAGACGTACCTTGTGTTTATGTGGATCATGTTCATCGTAGAATCTCAGCTTTCCAATAAACTCACTATTCCATCTTTGTCCAGATGGAGCCACTTTCCTTCACCTCTGTTGTAACCCCGTCCTCCCCCCGCGTGCCATGTAACACACCCAGGTGTGTTAATCAGTCCTGTGGCTGGTACCGACATGGACACACACACACGCCTCCTCCCCCTCTCTTCATCTTTTCTTTCTGTATCAGCACTCGCTTCATCTGCCTACTCACTTCTCAGCTTTCAGGCAAAACACAAAACTGCTGCGTGTGTGTGTTTGTGCCCTCTCGCTCATCTAAAGTGCACAAAAACATGCCCTCCTTTAGAGGCATGACACACAAGCACGATGTTTACCACAAATATTCATTTAGTAAAATACTTACGAGTTTACAGCAAACTGGACATCCTGTATAAACATGAGCAGCTAAACCAGTTATGGGTCACGTTGATGCTCGACGCTGCAGCTTGTCTCTTCTTTTAGCAGTTTTCTGGACGTTTTAAAATGAGGAGATGAGCTCTCTGGATATTTGGGAGACAGATGTTCGTTGTCTGATAAATAATAATTGTTCCTGAACACTCCTGGTTCTTCTTTGTCACTTTTTGTGTTTCATGGTGTCCATCCTGCACCTGGACTCTCCTGAAGTCATGCTGTTGAACTGTGACAACAGGCTGGATGGCTCCACTTATCCTTAATCAGCAGGACTTTGCCAAAACCTTTTCCAAATTTGGATTTCTCTTCCCAGATGTTTTTCCACTTTTATCTCCATCCATTTGAAGCTTGCCATATAGACCAGGTTTGGGCAACTCAAACTAACAGGTAACTTGCAGACTTGTCTTGAGTTTGACATCACAAGTCTTGTGATTAAGCCTGATGTGAATCAGGTGTGTTGCAGAAAGCAGGGCCGCGGCCCTGGAGGACCGGAGTTGTCCATCCCTGCTGTAGACCATAAACTAACAGTTAACGCACGCAAATGGCCTCATCGTGCACGATAGCATGGATTTATAAGTGAGCACATGTGTAGCCTGATGTGTTCCTGAACTCACGCAGTGACTTCTAATAAAAAAAAAAGCACTGCTGTTGACCAGGGATCCCCAAATCCGGTCCTCTAAGGCCGGTATCCAATGCTAATACTACCTGAGAAAACACCACATTGTCGTTATCTTTTGATGAAGGTATATAAGTAGATGATAAATGATAATAGTTGTTTCAATTCAGGGTTTAGAAAAAAATTGCTCCACACTTTGTAGATGCTGAACATCTGTAGTTTGAACTGTAATGTGGTAATACTTAGATGAATAAGTACATGTTGTAGTTGCAGGTTGCTAAGCTAAGGTCACGCTGTAATAATTCCATTTTAATAAGTAAAAATGGATTTAGTTGTAAACGTCTTTCCAATTGAACTTCACTGAAAAACTACTTGTGCAAGTTTTCCAGCTAATCATGTAGCGTGAGGTCACCGACAGGCGCAGGACCCCGAGCAGATCTGGTGCAGACACCTACAACGAAACTCCTTTCACATACCTTTAATCTTATATTTATAAAAATGGAAAACTGGTGTATTTATTGGAAACAGTTGTACCAACTTGCTCCGTTCCATCTATATCATATAATCTCATTTTAAATGATAATTTAAACTGTCAATTATCTGGTTTCAAGAAATATTCCCTGAAATCCTCATCAAAGAACAATAAATGGATTTTTAAATTACCTTTAGAGATGATTCTCTTTGATTGGGACTCCTCATTTTCCTTTGGTATCTCATATTATATAACTTCATATCCATTTTTACACATGAAGCTTTTTTTTTACAAGCCACCTGTAAAACTCTTACTGGTTAGGTCACCATTGAAATCTCCCAACATTGTCTGGGAATTGCTTCTTTGAGAATGAATGATGGGATGAGTCCAGAATTGTGATTTCTCACATGCAGACAGCCAAAACTCTTACATATTATTAAATCTTCCAAGTTTTTCCTCAGCCTACTTAACAGCATAAAAGGCCATAAATTTACTGTGAGATTATCTCATCAGAGTTATGAGGTAGTTTGTTAAAGCCTGAAGCCTGTCTCTCATAACTCAGACAAATATCTTGTTTGAAATGTTGTCTTCGTGTTTTTAAGTGCAGGTTTTACTGAACTATGTAGATTTATGTGCTAAAAGTGATAACTGATGAAGTGCACTTTTAATTGAGAGGCATCTTTCCTTACATATACCTGCAAAGTGACGTGTTAGCTGTGGGATTGGGGTTGATAGTGCTTTAACATTGAACTTTTATCATCGCAGTGACTTACAGCGTGTTTAAACATACATACCAGGCTGGTTTCCAAGGACAGGGAGTGTGTTTTTTTGTAGATAATGTCTCCGTGTGTGTGTGAGGGCAGTCATTTCCATGTGACCGTTAGATTTACAGCATCTCAGACGCCTCTCTCCTCCCTTTCACTTGCCAGTGTTTTTACTTTCACAGCTCCTCACCTCCCTTCACTGAAGCGCAGATTGTAAAGCAAAGACGCGTCCCTCGCACAGACACAAACCCCCAGCAGCTGAAATACCTCTGTCTATAGAACAGGACTGGGGGGCTGCTCAACCATTACAAAGGCCCCAGATACTGCAGGGGTCTGCTGTGGGGGGGTGGCGCATCCTTGCATGGCCACACGTGGGACCGGAGGGGCCTTTGTTTAGACTGACACCAAACTAACGGGGCAGCTTTGTTCCACCAGTGCAATGTGGCAGCTACATTTATTTATTTACTCTCCTCCGTTGGGCATAGAGTGCACGTGCACATGCACACAAATCCCGGCTTACAGTCCGACTGGATGCTGGATAACTAACACACATATGTACCACATGTCTATTAACTTAAATTACACATTTCACAACAGATATCGCAGATATTACTCCATATTTTGGGAAAATAATATTAATAATAATAAATAATAACAATTTATTTTTATTATTATTATTATGAATAGTAAAAACAATTTTATTGTCATTAATTTTGTTATTATTATTATTATTATTATTATTATTATTATTATTATTATTATAAATAATAATAATAATAATAATAATAATAAAATCAATTTTTTACTTTTACTTCATTTACAGGACTAAAATGGTCTTGGTATTCTGTCATGCATCGCATCCTGTCTCTTTTCTGAGCTCTTTCCAGCCAGGATGAGTCAGTCCAGTATTGACTCGTCTTATGTCTTGCTCTCTCGCCTCCTCTGATACAATCCTCTTGCATTTTTTCCTGAATCAGCCATCCTGCACATCTAAACCAGCCAGCGTTTTGATATCCAGTTCCTGGCATGTGATGCAGATACAACGTCAGGCAGAACACAGCTTCATCTGGGATAATGTTTAGCTTTTAAGGAGGATTAGCTTCAAGAGGTTTGTATTTATTGTTTTAAACTGTCCACAATGAAGCAAGATGTTAATGGTAGGTCACATGGATTGAATTCTAGGTCAGTATCGTGTACAAAGTCATGTATAGGAAGAAGGAGTGGATTAAGAGAAGGAAAAAGCAGCTGTTCAACCTGAAACAGACCTTCTGTTTTAGAGAGTTGCTACTGTACAAGAGCCACTATGACCTTAACAGGTCTCCAACATTTCAAACATCGTTTCAACCTGAAAAATTGCACAAAGTTCACTTTAAGAAAACGATAAAAATATGACAATAGACATAAAAAATGTTAAAACAGAATTGAGAAGCAGATAAGCACTAAGTTCTTTTGCTAAACTTGTCTTTGCAGATCTGACAAGTTAAGACCTCCTGGATGAATAAATAAACATGTTTACAGAGTGGCTCCAAAAACTTTTTTTGGTTTAATGGGTCCAATTTTCCGTAATTTAAACGGAAAATTGATGTGTGTTAGAGCGCTATCACTGGTTACAGCTGCGTACTTCCTGCTGGCCCTCTCAGCTCTACCTTTTCATCCATTTTGGGATTTTCCGATAATGATGAAACACCAAGATGGCGATGGTGGGACCCGCCTATTGGCTTCATTTTTGCTCTTCAGAAACCTTTGGGTCACATGACGTACGCGCTGTCCAGTAATTTATACTGTCTATGGTGCCGACACACCATGGCTCAGAAAGGAAACTAAAACCAGTGCAGATGTGTGGTGTGTTTTTAACTTTATAAGAATGAATGAGTGAGTGGTGGAAAAGGAAGCCTGTATTTATACGGCACCATTTAAATGTCTCATAGCACAAAATATAAGTGACTTCTATTGCTTTGCAGTCACCACACAGGACAATCCAACCAGTACAACCAGTCCCCCCCTCAGGCAGCACTACTGGTTTGTGGCTTCATAACTAACATGAATAAGGTGACTGCTCAGACAGTGGGACCCCTACAGGTGTAGCCGGAAGACTGAGCGCACCGCCTGCCCCCCCTCCTGTGCTTCATTCATTCTTAACTCCATCACACTTCATAGATTCTCTTCAGGACAAACTTCAAAGTTAGATTAGTTCTCTTTAGACACATCTGAGGGGGTTTTGTACCTTTAGTGGGAGTGAAATGGTCCGTTCCATATTAATACTGAGAACTCTGCTTAGGAAGGGGTGATTAGTCCCACTTAAAGCCCCCACTGGCTCTCTTTATACATTATAAACCCAAAAAAAAGAGCATTACAGGAAAGTTAATGATAATTATTTGCCCCTTTTTACACAGATTCTCCTGCCAAATTGGTCTATAATCATTTAAATATTCAACACACTGAAACCTACATTGTCCCTGCTTCGTCCGTCTCAGTTATGCTGTGAGACAGATGGATGAGAAGCACATTGTGAAGTCAGCGTCTCAGGAAAAACTTGATCTGCACAGGAAGTAATGCGTTTCACATCTCTGATTGCTTTGGGACAAACGACGGAAGAGCTGATATTTATTCTGTATTTACGTCATCAGAAATGTTTTTTCTGCATTAAATGCTGCAAAGAACGTTTATGTCCTAGAACAAAATAATTCATCTTATGTTTAAAAATGACAGCAAACAGACAGAAAGCAGTGTTAAAAAATAAGAAAATGTTGCGTGATTGACATGAAAAGCTGCATTCGCTGCTCCGGTGAGTTATGTTTCATTTGCTTTCTTCTCCGCCCAAAACGTCTGCAGTTGATCAAAGTTAGAAGTCAAACAAACCTCTGAATCAACTGAACTGTTTCCTGTCTCTGAAGCCAAGCGTTAGGACGAGCCAGAGAAAGGACAGCAAACTGGTTCTCACGTCCTCTGCAGCGTGACAGTGTCCACTCTCTGCAGGAATGAGACCCACACATTCAGACTCGTCAGATCAGAGGTCAGCCAGATTAAGCCAAGATGGTTTCACACAATAGGAAGCACAGAGGCACTGATATCCATTTAGAAATGTGCAAAAAATACCTTTACTGGAAATGTTCTGTTTTTAGATGTGAGTAAATCTGTTAGTATCTTGTGTTTGGATAAAAGTTTTGTTTCATTTTCTTCTTTTATTATAATTTCCAGCTATATTTTAACTGACTCTCTACTATGCATTTCATTTAAATAACATATTCATCGTTATACTGTAAAGGTATGATGTAACCTTATCAGATTAAAGCGGTTGTGCAATTAAAAATGTGTATTTTGAGCTGTAGATAACTTAATTATAATAAAACCCAACTATACTTGTATTTACAGATGTGAGCTTGTTATAGACTCACTAGCATCAAACTTTTAGACTTTTATATAGCTTCTGTAAGACTATGGCTGCAACTGGATGGATTTGAGCCTTTGGGGGTTTAAAAGAAAAGAAAAAACACCCGACTTTATTCTTTCCTGCTGATCCTCATCTGGAGACAGACAGCTGCTCCATCTTGCTGCTGTCTGTCACTATTTTAACCCCGCCCACTTTCCACCTGGATGCTGTATTAATGCTGTATTAACCCTTTCCAAACCGCACAGAGCCTCATGAGAATAACTGCATGTGAAGAGCAAATTTTTGTGTCCATAAAACTGCATTTTAGCTTTAAACCATGATATGAGCAGTTTTTATTTCTAATCCAAAAGAAGTTTAAATCCAAGCAAGAAATAACAACTTTTTGCGTTTACACATAACAATGACAAACTGTAAACTGTGATGGTGGTGATCTGAAAAGGAGGACTTTTAGTTCAGTAATACTTCAGCACTACATAGTATGTTTCAGCCAGGAAATGTGAAAAAGTTTTAATAAATTGTTAAAAACATTCTTCAGACAGATTGTAAAATTAATTTTTTTGTAAAAAAAAAAATGATTAAGTTAAAAGCCAGAAACTGTTTTTAATGAGTAGATGTGCATAATAATGAATTAGGCTTGGGATATATTTGCTTTTTACGCTTGTTCAGCTACATCTATGTAAACAAGACAAGCGTGTTGAGGCTAGACAGTTTAATACTGGAAGCCACCACTAGGGGGCAGAACGGAGCGCTAGGACTGTACAAGTGAACAGATCAATCTGCTGGTAAAATGTACCATTTTGTTGCTAACTTTACAGTAAAAGTGTTTATTCCAGTGGAACAGGGAGGAACAATAATAAAAATGGCATTAGTACGGCACATAAACGCCACATATACTGAGGTTTGGCGCCATGATGCGCACATGGAAGCGTTGCCAGCAGCAGAAATATGACAGTGTAGTGGTGGGAAGCAGACTACACGCAGCATGTGTTGGTCAGAAACAAAAAAAAGAAAGCTTAAATCCTACCACAGCCTGTTTGCAGCTATTCAATGTCCTGTACAAGCAGCTCTGCTCTGGAATACCTTAAACGTTGACCTTTATCACAAACATAAATACACAACTTTTCAAACCTGTCATTTTATTCTCATAATATAAAACATTTTAAAACAAGGCTAATTCAAAACAACAGAAAGTCTTTTTTATTATTAAACTAAAATAATTTATCCAACTGATGAAGAGAAACTCTATAAACGAGAGAATTTCATGTGCAGTTCCGGTGAAATCATTCACACCAATGAGCATTTTTAAGGAAGTTTGGATGTTTACTGAAGCATAGGGGTATAAAAACATGAGTGGATTTAGCACAACAGGTAGTATGTGTGTATCTTTAGTGTGTTTTTCTGGAAGCTGTATGGTAAGGAATGCGTGGGCGAGGTAAAAACAGCCTCAGTGCTGATAGCAGCGGGATTAGCGGGTGCTGTCGACCGCTACAAAACAGATACATCAGTGACAGCTCAGGTCAGAGGAGGTCATGTCAAACAAGATGGCACACCTTGCAGGATGAGATTCTTGGAGCTGTGTGTGAAGGAGTGGACAGAAACTGTCTTTTCAGTGAGATTTAATAAAAAATATATCATATTTTGTATTCTTTCAGCTATACTTATTGTGCAAATAGCAAAACATGAGCAACCATAGTGCTAGTTGGCAGCTACAAGAACATCTGGCTACCAAAGCGTTCACATCTGCCGCCATAAAGAACTGCTGGAGGTATGTGGATGCTTCGCTTTATCAAAGGGAAGAACTTTGACACGCTTGCTCTCTTGGAAATGTTGTTGTGGCAGCAGGTTAGCAGCTGATAGACGATGTGTGTGCTGAACAGAGATACAGCAGGCACGGCTCCACCAGCCTCCACTTGGCCAGAACAGAAATCTTATCTGCTGATGATGCCGTCACATGCGGCGTGTGACGAATAAATCTGACAACCTCTGCTCAAGCCAATTTTCCTTGAATTAAGATAAAATTTCTTGTTCTGTTGGCAGATAATTTATCTTATTTGAAAGAATATTGACATGTCAAGAATTCCGAAAAGAAAAAATCTGAAAAAACCTACTAAGTAATTATCGTAATTATCTTACGTTTAAAAAAATAAGCATATGTGTAAGTCAAATCAGGAATATGCATTTAGAAAATATATATTTTAAACAAGTCCTGATAAATTAAATTAGTTTTTTTAAAGTCAGCACTAAGACCATCACCGCATGTACATTATATGTATTATATCCCATTTATATGCAAGTGTAAACAACAGACGGGTAAGAAAAGGTGAAATGTTATGCTTTATAATCAGACTAGCGGAGTAGTGACTTGTGAACGGCTCATGAAGAGGCATTACGCAATAGAAATGTCATTTAGGAATGTGTCAGTAGCCTGAAAATGCAGAAGTTTTACTCTCTAGAAGATAGGAGTGGGGGCGGGGGGGGTCTATTGTTTTCAAGCCTTGCATTTTAGCGAGTATTGTTCATGTTGCACTCTACGGACCCTGGTCGCGGGTGTGGCGCCTCCAAGTATATTGTCTGCAGCATCCTGTCCTGCTTGCTATAAATAGAAAGAAGGATGATGGAGAGTTGAGAGTTAGGCTTTACACATGCCCAACAGCAGGAAATCCAGGTAGATGGATAGACGCTGCACCCGTTGGGTGTCCAGAGATTCCTGGTGCTTAGAAATTACAACCCTGATGCAAAGAATTGTGATGCAGAGTAAAATGTAAAAACATTAAAAGCAGATTTTAAGTTCTCCAAAACTTAAAATCACAATAGAATATTTAAAAAACTAAATTTTTAAATTGTGGCGTTTATTACTGCATGAAAAATACTGGCTCATCTTAAAATGAAGGACAATGTGGAAAAGTTAGATGTGCTTAAACATCTGGAGGAACAGGTTATTGATGCCAGGTCAGTGACATGATTGGTAGCAAACCAAACACTTTGGAGAGGCAGAGTTTCTGCATTGTAGAGCTATTTTACAATACTGTTCTTTAGTGTACAATGTCACAGAGTCTCATATCATCTGTCTTTATGTGCGTCTGTATCCTGTATCCTCAGGATGCAGAAATACAAAATACAAGGTTTCAGGTTACTTTTACTTTATTTATGCAGTTACGTACATAAAAATGAGCTGTTTGTTTCAGGAGATGCTGCAGGGCTCTAATTCAGTTTAGATGCACAAAGAGCGATTTCACGGCTTTCTCTGAGTCCCTCTCTGCATTACAGGAAACACACTCTGTAATGCTTTGTTGAAATAAATAACTTTTATTCAGTTAAATGAATATAACTGTGTAAAATAAACACCATGCAATGTGGGCAAAGTCCAAGAAAACAATCCACCAGAAAAACATGACGGCATTCGGTCAGTCGGCTCTTTTCTGCCTTCTGCTGCATGACAATGAGAGTTGTGTTAATTAGTCAAACTAAGTAACCAGTAACTTTATTTTTCCTGTATACTTGACCTTCCAATGGGCTTCATGGAAAACTCCACTACTTCCTGAATTTAAGAGAAGCTCCTTGTTTCTTTTTTCATTACTGGACAAACTAATCCAGGTGTGTCTGGCCATGAAGTTGGACACATCTGGATTAATCACTCTGTCCAGTAATGAAAAAGGAAACAAGGAACTGTTTTAAGTTCAGGAAGGAACTTAAAACTTTGAGGAAAACTTGTATGGGGACAGAATTAAGGATGCACCGGACATGATGCCAAATCCGGGAAGAGAAGGAGCAGCTGCAGTAACCCGGGAAGAAGAGAGCCAGTAGAAGATTCCTCAAACGAAACCCAGCTAGCATGACCTTGTGGTGTTTATGCGGGTTTTACTTCACATATGGTGTCTATAAAACTGAAAGCTCCATTCTGCAGTCACAAGCTGCATAATCCTCCCTGTGATCGCTCAGGTGAGGAGCTGCTCCTAACGCACCTCGGCAGACCACGGTTATGGATGAGGCATAAAAACAGGCAGAAATATCAAAAGGTGACAGAAAAATGAAGAAAAGAAGAATATTTAAATAATTTTTAATTAAAAATAATTAAAAGAATCAATAATTAAATGAATTAAGAGTAAGATGAAAATAAAGTACAGAAATAAATCTTTTGAGGATGAAAAACGTAAAAGGAATAAAACACAGAAACAAATATAGGCATAAAAGTAAATAAGTATTAATAAATTATTAAATTACAGCAGTTGAAAATAACAAAATATAAATTTGTTACATTTTATACGTTTCTTAAAAAATATTTGTAGATAAATTTTATAACTTGTTGCCATATCAGTTTGATTATTGGGCCTTTTTATTTAAAGTTATGTATTTAGCTTTTATTACGGCAGTTTAATATATTTAGCATTGTTAGCATATAATCAGTAAAGCTTGTTAATATTATATACATACTTATTGTTAGGGTTTTGGGTTAGGTTGCGTTGGTTTCCTGTTTTATTTTGTAGTTTTTCCTGTTTTGCCCATTGCTT
>JBAMHX010000026.1:6490130-6507282 GCA_037177515.1 Pseudomugil tenellus
GGTTCATTATGTATAACGTTCTGGATTTTGTAAATTCTTTGAGTTCGCAATAAATCCTGCTACAGTCCACCCTGGCTACCTCCTGCTTCAACTACTCTCTGCATTTGGGTCCAACACCTTCCCCGCGCCATAACACTTATATATATATATACGTACTATATATATATATATATATATATATATATATATATATATACACTGTAATATTGTCATTTAATAGATCTATTCTCATGTCATCCTCTCAGCAATACACTGACAGTTATGTTTTTTCTATTTTTCTTCAGGTAGCCTGTTACCCAGCTTCTTTGCGGAGACTGATAATCCCACCACAGTGACAAAGAGCAGTTCAGCTCCTCTTCCCGTTTCCGATAGTTCAACTTCAAGTGCACCACCAACAGGGCAACTGTCGAAAATGGTGCCATCTGTGACAGCTGCTGCTGAAACGACCAGTCCAGGCAAAGAAACCCAAGGCACGACTGTGGCACCTTCTATTACAAATGAGAAACCCACAACTAACCAGCAACCAACAAAGCCACACGTAGCTGATGCTGTGACAGAATCAGTTACGATAGTTGTGACAAACAAACCAGAACCAACCATATCACAAGTGCCCACTGAATCGAGAACCCAAACAAAAGCTACAAACCCTCCAGAACCAACTCCTTCTGCTAACACCAGTATATCTCAGACCACAGTCCAAATGGCAACCACTGTTAGCAAAATCACTCCAGGAAGCTTCACGGATGCCGCAGTAGAGATGCATAACAACACTGGAACCAGTAAAACCACTGAAGGAACCATTACCCAACAAGGAGGTGATGGAAATCTTGGTCCCACAGCGACTCCAGGACCCTCAGCTTCAACGGGGGAAACTTCCAGTAGTTCCAGTGGAAACTTCCCCTCCATCACTTCATCGACAAAACAAGAGGACAGCAAGAAAGGTAAAGGTTGTTTTAATCCGTTTATCCATGCGTTGCTTTGTAAACGTAATATTTATGTAACTGGTGTGAGCTGAACGACACAGGTTTCATTAGAAATGTTGACACCACACCTAATAAAGCTGACAGGTTTTCTTTTGTAAGAGTTGCTCATGATGGTTCAGATAGAAGCAGGAGCGGGAATATCTGTGGCTCCAACATAGGAACCGCAATATTTCAGACGCATTCATCGTAAAGGACAGGTTAATCCTGCTGCATCAAACTGGTTCTGGCTTCGGTCTTCGTTCGGAAGTCCCAGACCCAGCTTATGTTTACACCAGTTTAACCAGAACCAAAGTGGAAGGACTTTGTAAAAGGAACATTGCAATGTGCTTTGCAAGCAGTTTTTACAACATTAAATGAAAAACTGGTCAGTATTCTAATATCTACACTGCAAAAAGTAAAATCTACGTAAGATTAAACATCTCAAATCAAGGACACATATGCTTAATTTTTTAAACATAAGGTCATTATTCTTACTTAGTATGTTTTTTACTTGTTTTAGGCATTCTTGACAGGTTAATGTTCCTCGAAATAACATGAATTATCTGCCAACAGAACAAGAAATTTTATTTATAGAATTTTATCTATAGAATATCTATAAATTTTATCTATAGAAAATTATCCTAATTTTTGTAGTTTTTTTTGTTTGTTTACTAATGCCAGTTTTTGTAGTGCACTATTTTTGTTGCGCATTGATTTAACGTTAAAGTTTAAGTAGAAAATGTTCTTATTAATAATGCAAATATCTAATAACTGTACATGTAAAGAAGAGAAGGAATGATTGGCACATGAGACAATCCTTCACTTAAATACGTCCTAAATCCGTCCCCATGCAGCCAAAATGCAAAAAAAACTAAAATCTAAGTAAAAATAAACATCTCAAAAAAATGAAACATATGTTTATTTTCTTACACGTAAGATAATTATTCTTACTTCGTAGGTTTTTTCTTCTTGTTTTAGGAATTCTTGACTGGTTAATGTTCCTTGAAATAAGATAAATTATCTGCCAACAGAACAAGAAAATGTATCTTATTTCAAGGAAAATTAAGCTAATTTTTGTATTTTTTTCCTTTTTTTTAAAGCCAGTTTTTGTAGTGCAACTTCAGAAGAACTGTAGCGACCTGCGGAGCTGCAAACGGGATATAATCACATTCCAATCAGCAATCATCACAAGAAATCATGTATCTAATAGTCATCCATGTTTATGTACATGCTGTAGCCAGAAAGCTCATCCAGTATAAAGTGGCCACAGTTTCCAACACGTAACTCTTGTTTCCAGACATTAGTGTGTTTTATTTACTCATTTATTTGTCAATGTACAAATACATTCATGTCACATGAAAAGAGATGCTTTGTACCAGATTTAGCTACGAGCTACTTTCCATCTGCAGTCCGTGAGCTGGTAATAAAACATTAGAAAGTAAAAGGTTAAAATAATTTAATGTTAAAATACAAAAATGATCAACAAGTCAAAATACATAAGTTAATATAAAATCATCGAAAGTTTAGAGAAAGAAAAAAGGAGTGAATGATAACGTTAATAATAATGTTATTTTGACTTATGTTGGCACAGTTGATTATTGACATTATTATTTTTTAAATTTCGGAAAAATTGTGAAGATCTGTAGACAATTTCAGATGTCTGGGAGCTGATTCCATTGTTTGATGGTTTTAAAAGGCTATTATGCAAAAGCAGAGCATCTACGAGGAACACACGGTTCCTACATGTTTCTATGGATTCAATTTGACAATATGATGTGTATCCATAGCAACCAGTCATATCACATCCACATAGCAATGCAAAAACCTCTATGACTCCTTTCTGAGGATTTTGTTGCTTTTAAAGACGACCTGCTCTCCGCTGGACGGGAACACAGGCTGCAGTTCCCCCTTTCGCCGCTAGATGGCAGCATAAATTATTATGACGTGTGAGAAGAAATGTTTCAGATTGAGGAGTTGTTGATCCCAACCAGAGGGTAGTGGATCATCAGTTACCATGTCATTCCTGTTTAAAAGGTGAAGCAACAGTTTCCCCAACACTCAGCGTGTCATCTCCACATGCAAAGCCGTCTGAGGCATCAGGGAAAGCCGAAACCACATCCAGGCAGCCTGTTTCAGAACCGCATGATGAAGATCCTAACAGCACTAAAGCTGGACCCACTCGCCTGCCAGTCACCACTACCAGCACCACCAACACACCAACAGGACAAAGCCATTTTTCTGTAAGCAACGCTATAACAAAGATGGTAAAGCCAAATTATTTTCTAGCCTTTCATAATGTAGAAAAACTACGTTCGACATGTTTTTTTTTCTTTTGCAGTATTCGTTCAACAATGGAGTAGAGGTAAGATAAAACCTTATTAGTGTTTTTAATATTTTTCATAAATAAGCAACAATAAACAGAGGTGGTACTGATACTAACATTAGGACTAGTAAAAACAAGAGCAAAGCAACATTTAAAGAGGAGATTTATGTTACAAATCATTAAATGCTGTTTGCAGAGGTTCCTCCACTCAAAACCTCTGTTGAATGAAAGGAAACTACACACCCCCCATCTGGTATTTTAGTATTAATATTACTGCCAGTCGCTCACTTCTTTATTCAACGGCAGAAAAGCAGGAAATAGACGCAGCAAATGACTACAAATGCTCATACAAATACAGTAATAAAGATTAGACACAATTCAAACAGGCTTGAAAGTCAGTATTTGCTACGAGCCCATTTGTTTTTCTTCAGTATAAAGATGTTTGTAATTGATGTTAAAAGTCTTTAAAAACGGTTCTCGCGGCGCCTTGTAGGACTTTTAAAGCTCTTCCCCGGATGCTGGATGACTTTCTCTATCAACATGTACTGCTGGGATAATGCTGCGATCCAGGAGGAAACATCACGCTCTAAGAGCTGATGTGACTTCATATCAGTCCGGTTTTGTGTCACTGGATGCGTCCCAACATTTCTTCTTCCCTTCTTTCAACATGTCTTCCTGACAGCAACCCTTCCATGGAGATCATTCCGATTACATGTAAACAAAGAATAGACCAATTTTACTGTCCTTATTAAACTCATTCATGATTTATATTTGCGATATTTTAAAAGTAACCAAAGAAATGTAAACAAACTGCGTATAAACTCCCAATAGAGACTATTTTAAATCTGTTGTCGGCCATGTTTCAGCTCATGAAAGAGCGTTTTAAGTAGCTAATGTTTACGCATAAGAAGTTAAAATACCCAAATCTTTAAAATAACTTTAAACCTTTGCAGTCCTGATTGCAAATGTGGCCAATAAAGCCGTAAAACGACAGCTCCCATGTCTGGAGGAGGATCTTTTTCAGACTTTCCAGCAGGACAGGAAGCGAAGAAGCCTGTTATAATAAGAATTAAATAATAAAGAGTTCGAATCACAGGATGGAAAAAGTGTCTTAGTTGGATCTTTTCCTGCCTTTCACTCGTTTCCTTTGTTCCCACACCTTCTATATAAACTCTCCTGCGCTGCTGCGTCCTTTCATGCTACTCTATAAATAAACCTCACAGCACAGGAAGAAATGACCTCATCTGTCACCTCTGACCTCTCTGGAAGGGACCAGAGGTTTGTTAGCTCATTTTGTCGTTTTGACTTCAGTCACAGAAAGAGCCTCACTTCATGGAGCTGTGCAAGCGGCTGATGCCCGACTGGCTAAATGGAAACTGCACCCTGACGTACTCGATGCCTGAAAACAAAATACAGTTTCACACTGTGGTCATAAATGGCAAAGGTATCTAAAGCAGCTCCCACCATCCTAATGCCGACATGTCGACATGTGTTTAATCTGCATATTTATTCTGATTTATCTGACAGTGAACACTGAAGTTGCAACCCGGTATTATAAAGAAATCAAGGTGAGGACGATCAGCGTTTATGGACGTTGTTGTGAGGTTGGTTGTCTGGAAGTCATGCTCTTGTTTTTTCCATGTGAAGGAACCAACAGATAACAAAACACTAATAGCCATCCTGGCCTCCTGTGGAGCCTTGCTCATCATGATCGTCATCCTCGCCGTCTGTGCCTCACATCACCGCAAGCCGTTTAACGAGAACCAGGTCGGCAAAAAGTTCTCCTACTCAAACTATATGTAAATATTTTGCTTTAATGATCTTCGGTTTGAGGATGTGCAGATTGTTTTTACTGTAACTGTGTTTCTCAGAGTGTAAATGTGGTTTCATGGCTGGATGGGGGTTTTTTTAAGCAGGGGAAGCAAAAGATAAACAGCTGATCATACTGGTTAGAGGAAAAACCCATTACAGCTATGCAGGGTTCTCACTTCACCAAGAGGTGTTTGTCCATTCAGAGGCACCGTAATGAAAAGTGGGATAATGCGGCAGCTCTATGTATGCGGATCTAAGTGAATAAAACGATTTCTACACCCTTCTATCAGGAGTCCATCCAAGCAATTACACAGACTGCACCTTTAAATTCACGCATCTGCATGAAACATTTGTAGAAATAGATCATCATGTAGGGCAAAAATCAAACAATCGGGGTTAAAAGTTCCTCAACCCAGATTCCTCCAATTAAACTACACGTTTCTGTTTAAGATGCTTTTTATAAAACGTCACAACTCATCCTGAAATAAAATGTGCACACGCATCGTGGATGTTAATAATCAATCCATAAATAAGTTTTGGTGCCAAAGTTGGAACTTATCGTTTAGCAAAACCTGCCATCTTCCACAGCAACACCTGACAGAAGAGCTGAACACCGTGGAGAACGGTTACCATGACAACCCCACTCTGGAGGTGATGGAGGTGCAGCCAGAGATGCAGGAGAAGAAGGTGGCGCTGAACGGCGAGTTCAACGACAACTGGATCGTCCCCATCGACAACCTGCTGAAGGACGAGCTCCCGGATGAGGAGGACACCCACCTGTGAGGAGGAACCGGACCCAGAACCGGAACCGGATGACACAGACCAAAACCAGCGGGAGAATCGCCACCATCACCTCACACCTGTCACGCGCCGCTTTAGCCACTCAAGACTTTAAATCAGACAAAAATACACAAACAAGCTGTTATATGTACGACTTTCTAGGTTTGAATCTGTAACAAACAGAAAACAGACAAAATCCAGCAAATCCATCACTGACGCTGCAGTTTTTAAACAGTTTAAACACATTTTTAGGCACTTTGATATCTTTTTAATTCTACAAACATGTCTAATGATTTGCGCTTAAAAAGATTTGGACAGAGTCCGACAGTGTTAGTATGTTTTAATCCAAGCAGATGTGAAGGAGACGACCCAGTAACGTTTGCATCACCATTTTGCCTCTGAAACGACTCATTTAGACTTCAGGATGCTTTAATGGATCCTGGTGATTTAAAAGCTGCATGGCGACGAACTGGGCACTTAACATTTTGGGAAAAGGGGTTTCTGATCAAGAATACATTCAAAGCAATTCAGGGGGTTAGCATCCAAACATTTTTATAAACATGTTTTTCATTCAGCTAACATGTGACACTTTAGATTTTAGCTTTCATATGAAATGCTTTTTATTTCTGGCCTCATGCAGACAAAAACTAAGAGAAAAAATAAGTTTTGGGAGGATCTACTTATTTTTTAAAGAACATTTTATATCTTATTACAGCTTGGCTCTTAGCAAATCAAAGCCAAACACAAAGCTAGCAATGCTAACAAGCAGCACTACACAGAAAAGTAAGCCTAATGCGTCATGTTTGAGTTTAATCTCGACCTTTTTCTCCTCAACGTTCATTATTGTTCGATTAATTTAAAGCTATGTGAAGGCTGAGGGGAAAAGTTAGATGTCCTTCTCTTTTCTCTCAATAGAAGCAATAGCCAAAAAGTGATGCTCCCTGCAGTTTCGCCTCCCGTTATGTTTTAAGCATTTTCGCGGCCACCGCTTGAACTGGCTAAAAAAAAAAAGGGAGAAGCAACAAAAAATCCTACATTGAAAGAAATAAGTAAAAAAAAAAAAACACTGACAACAGCTGCACCAGACAATCTTCCACATCTACACACTGAAAACATGGTAGAGATAAAAGCTAGTGGGGCTTTAACAGTTTCATTTGCAGGTGTTTTGCTAATAGCTTGATAAATATTTCAGAGAATATTGAGTGGCTGCTTATGATGCAAGCCAGATGTGGTAGATACTAGAGGTAAAATAACCATCATGTGGACAGTAATGCAGAACATAAGTGTCAATGTGAGGATGGTGGTAGCACATGCTGCATCTGCATCGTCCATGCTTCTTCATCAGCAATTATTCGCTTAAAAATACATGTTTGAAATGTACAAGACGAGGTATGTCTAAGAATTTAGCTTTTTCTTTAATAGTCAATCTGAGAAATAACTGATTATCTGAAAAACCAACTAGCTGTTATTGTAGCTTAAAGTTGGACTTATTCCTGTAAAAATGCTGAATGTGGCTTTAAAACAACTCAATCTCAATGTTGAATAATAAGTTTTAAGCTGAAATTTTAGTGAAGTTACATGAAATTATTTACAGTTAACTGCGTCCTTATATAAAGATTTATTCACGGTTGATACTTTTTCTGTGGATAATCCTCTTGTAAGAGAACAGCTTGTATAAAATAAGGACATTTAAAAAATAACGTTTAAATAGGGTCAAATAAAGTTCACCTGTAAAAGAAGGATTTTATGTTTAAATATCGGTGATGTTTTTGTTAGTAATGCGTGTTTTAGGCTTGTTGATCTCAAAGTCACCATGAGTGACAGCAAAACCACTAAACAGTCAGGTTAATATCACCTGGAATTATTCTGAAACCAGTTTGTGTTTTTAACCACACTGCGCTTATTAATATCTCATACCTGTAAATAACTTTGATTTGTTCGTTTTCTGTCGATGTTGAAAGATAATTTTTTTTTTTTTTTTTGCCAATTTGAGTTGCTCAACAAAAATATTCAGGACAGAATATGAAACATTTTTATCATGTTGCTTTGTTGAGTCAATTTCCTCCCATTTAAACCAGTTTATTTACTTTCACATGTACAAATATAAATTGAAATCACCACCTTGAGCATGTCAATCCAACCGGTTTGTTTTATTTTTTCCTCCTGCATTGTATTTGTGTGTATAAAACCTCACTTTTATTATAGTTGTGCGATTTTCACCAAAGTATGTTACATGTATTTTATATATTTATGGTTTGTTTGCAGTTAAAAAGCAAACAACAGGGGTCTGACACACTGGAAGCTGTAAATTGTTGACGGACGTGGCCGTTGTATTCTTGTACCTGCTCAGTTTATTAAATAAAGGAATGAATAATTTTTTTTGAACAATAATCATTTTTGATTTGCTGAATCAATCTGTCCATATCTATATATGTATCTATAGACTATCTATAGTGTTAATGCCTCCATGTGGCCAGCAGAAAAACAAGCATTAGGAAAACTTGAACAAAATACAATCTTTATTCATTATATACATTACATACAATGCAATACTACAAGGTTTTCTACACATTCACTGTATCCACAGAGTAGTCCTCCTTGATCTGAGTACCAGCCTTTAAAAGTCCTCAGACCCACCCAGGGACGTGAGAAAAGGTCAAGATGAAAATAAAGAGGAAGAATTTACCACACAGCAGATGTCGTGCAAAGAATGTTTAATACATTGAAAAGTAGCTTTTTGTTTTTCTTTTGCTTGAGTGAGCTCCTTGTAATAAAAAAATGTTAATTTATTATGAGAGGAATATGTTGGGTAGGTGTGTAAAATACACGCTGCTACTCTTCAACACATTGACCGAAGGTTATAAATAAACTCATACATGTTTCACTTTTATTAGCTACTTTACGGAAATAAGCAGCGTTGCTCCTGCTTGATCCTTCTCCTATATTGATAATATTTATGAAAGTGGTGATGGGATTTATTGTTCAAACTTCTCACAGTAAAACAGTCTGTAGGGGACTTAAATTTCACACACTGGTGCACTTAATGGAAATAAAATCTGATAGCTTTCCTTTAAGTCTACAATAAAGTGAAAGAAGAGGCTGAATGTACTGAACACGGATTCTAACTTCAGCCTATTTGATACAATTCATATGATGTCCTTGGTCTGCTACATATGAAGCATTGGATTATGGGAGAAAGTGGCAACAGTCTCTTCTGAAAGGCTCATGTGCAAACACCTAAAAACGACCGCCAACTGCATCTTCACCAGGCAAACGTTGACCTCTAAGAAGCCAGTAGTGCAGCTAGATGGATTTTACTCCTTCCTCACCAAGCTAAGCTAACTATTCCTCGCTAACAAACTGCTAACAGTAGCCTTGCGGTGCGTGGCATCAACTCTCTGAATAAAAACATGAGTTTGAATGATGCATTACAATGAAAAGTTGCTTTTCAACAACAAGCAGCACATTCTTCATCTTAGAATGCGAGGACATTCTTCCTCTTCATCTCAGTTTCGCTCAGTAGCTGAAAGTGGCTAATGCTAGCTATGCTAAGTCAGTTCAGTCTCAGTATAAACTTTCTAAGTGCTACATATGGATCATGTTTCATACTCAGGAGACTTTTCATGGAAAACAAATCAAATAAATCTTCCAAAGTCCTCAAATATCATCTGCAAAAGTCCCAGGTTGAAACTTTAACAAGACGTTATCATAAACTTAGCGACATAACCAAGCAGGAGGTTCATGTTATCTGTGTGGATCAGTTTTCATCCAGCTTTTCATTTACATCCATCAATGTTCATTTCAAGATGTGCAGAAAAAAAACCCAGTCATGCCAATAAGTAAAACTACAACAGCAGTGGATACAAGTACAGCCAAACTTATACAGGTAATATGAGTAATCTTGGCAAATATTTGTACTAATTTAAAAGAAAAGGATGGATGCAGTGACCATTTTCAGAGATTAAAGCTCCAAAATACTGATCTAATCCTGTGTTTAAAACGGGATACTTGTCTGTAAAACCAACCAAGTTGGAGTACTTCATACCAGGCACCCAATCTTTAAAATAAGCCACAATTAATGAGGCTATTTTTCTTTCTCTTTTTGTAAAATTGACCCTTCTTGGGTAGAAATGGTGCCAATTAATGAAAATCTATAAAGTCATTCAAAATGGTCTGAAAATTAAAGGTAGTGTTATTTTGGGTCACAGTTATTTTATAAATGGATGCTTAATGAGCAGCTCCAATGGATCAAAGATCTCATGATTTGGAGAGAAAACATATTGGCTGAAAAAGAAATAAAAGAAAACCTACTAAAATTACGATCCTTCAGGCCATTATTTCCACTTGAGAAGTATTTTAACTTGTAGTATTTGACATTTCTACGGCTGATTCTCTACTAGCATCAAACGTCCTGCGATAATCCACTGAAAACATATAGTACGACATACTTGAGGCCAATTTGCAGGTGGAAAACGGACCTGTGGAGTTCAGCATGAATGTAAAATGTAAACGACTCAAACACACATGCGGAAACAATAACAGTAATCAGACAGAATTTGCAGTTTTGTGTCTTCAAGAAGTTAGTTTACTGGAATTATTCAAGCTGCACGAGCAAACGCCACCTCAGTCATCCTCTTATGTTCTTGTGGAAACTTCATGTCTCCATGAAGGGCAAGTATTACCCAGAATTCAACTGAAACCAGGTTGGTTAACAGAAAAATAGGGTTTTTTTTCATTAATCTGTTAGAAAGTCTTGAGTCCTAGTAGAGAAAATCATTAAACTTTTTGCTGCTGGAGTCTGATAATTATATTTTTGTTTTCAAGATACGTTTGTAGTTTTTTGCCGTATTTAAAATAATATTCCAAAGCAGAAAAGCATGATTTAAAAAACTGCTTTAAATGCTTTTTTTTTTTTATTTATACCATTTTGTTGTGATGGAAACACCAAATAAACCAAGTTACTTGTTTATGAAAAATTAATTTGGGGATAAAGAACAACTCAATCTGCGTCTTTGAGGAGAATTAAAGACGTCATAATGTAATTCATTGCATTAGAGGAGCCACTGATACATCATCCTCATAATAGATGGAAGTTTTTAGAAAAGCTTGGGAGAGAAATCACCTTCCAGCACAGAACAAACTCAATCCAGGAAAAAAAAAAATCCTATATGCATATTTACATAATCTGTACACAATTTAATCACTTTCAATTGAAGTACAGTCCAATAATTCCTCAACTTCACCTTCTAGCCGCCAGTTCAGCAGGGATGAGAACTAAAACAAGTACAAATTCATCAAATTTACTCAGATATATATTAAACTTCATCTTATAGCACTCTAGCACTACTAAAATGGTAGATTTTTTTTCTTTTTTTGCATCTGTGTAGCTGTTAAGTTTCCCAACAGGGTGTGTGTTGCAGAGTAGCAAGCGAAGCAAAATGTTCAAAACGAAAAAACTGTCCAAAAAGCTTTATGTTAGGGGTCTTAAAAAACGAAGAGAGGAGCTGGACAAACGTCTTCAAATAAATAAATACATGTGAACCAAACATTAGTAAACCCATCAGCTGATCTGCTCAGAAACACGCCTGACGTTTCTTTTAAATAAAAAAGGAGAAGTCAATGAAAAAAAATAATGTGCAACATTTTTTTGGCTTCGATTTCTCAGAAGAAAAATCTACTTAAGATGAAAAAGCAAGCAATATTTGGCAGAGTTTAGAGGGGGGGGGGGGGATTTATTCGCATCCATCTCGCACAGCGTTGCGTTTTTCCCACGTGACCCTCCAACGTCACGGTGACGTAGCCGGCAACAGGCGGGTCGGTGCGCTGAGGTGGGTGAAGTCGTAATCCAACAAGCGGGATTTAAGTCAGAAAAGTGACTGGTCTCTGTCTCACATTGTGTGTGCAAGATGGATGTTCAACTGGTGGAGGGGCTAGAGGGTGATGAGATCTACCAGGTTGCCCTTAGGCGGGGTCATGCTGTCCGGGAAGAAGTTGACCAGCGTGTCGAAGAGCTGCGTCCGCTGAGCGTACGTCTGGTCGACATCAGAGAAACCTGAGGAAGGAGGGCAAGACTGTCGGTTAATACGTCACCCTGACGACATGATCAATCGTTTTTTTATGGCTCCAAACATGGACGCCAGCGGCAAATATTAAGCATTAAACATTAAATATTAAGCATTAAAATGAGCAGAGACACTGAAAAGGTTTAAAAGCTTTTAAATGCAGCAGCAACTCCAGCAACTGGTCCAGGATGTTTGCTGCTTTACCGCTCGCTGTCACTCACTGGCCCCAAACTCTAGAAAATACTTCAGTGTCATCAAATGAAAGCAGTCAACTTCTAACCGCTTTTGTAATATAAAAACAACAACAAACGTATCGATTTTTTATGAGAATTTTTACTCATGAGGCACATTTTAATTTATTCACCTTGTAAAAAAAGAGTTTCTTCTTCCTATTCAGTAAGTTGGACATTTATTAGGCTGTGAAATTTCCTACTATTAAATTCTAGTAAATATATACCATTACAATATATCGCAATATATTTTATCGCTACCCTTGTATTGTAATACACATCGTATCGCCAGATTCTTGCGGATACACAACCCTACATAGAACATCTGAAGTAAAATTTGAGACAAAATCTCCATGATGCAGTAGATAGATAGATAGAGGAGTTTCACTGGATATTAGTGTCCAGTATGTAGTAAAACTAGAAAAGTATAAATGTGAAATCAGAAACTACATCAATAAAATGAGTTTTAATCATGGTGGGAAGCTCATGAAAAACAAAGCAGGGATGTGGAAGCTCACAACAGCTCAGCATAAAGACAGCTTTGTTTTCTGAGCGTATATTTATTAGATTCTTGCTTTACATAGAATTAAATACTTTTCAATACTAAACAGTAAATATGTCCTCTATTTAGTTTCTGCAGCTGGTTCTGCTTGTAGGGAGAAAACTCACCTCTGTGGAGCTAACGGATCATTTCTGATGCGCTTCTGTCTTTCTTTCTTTTCCAGAAAACATAAAACCATGCAGAAATGCTCCTCTTGCACTTCACCCATGAAGATAAAGGTTGCTGAAATGCACCAGTTTTTTCTTCAGCAGCATACAAACCTGCACGCTCAGCTGTAAATGTTAGCTGTTGCTGCCTGCATGCATGGTGTTACTGTCCCGATTCAGACAACTTTACTCATTTCAGAAGGCGATTCTGCTCCACAGCACAACTCTTAAAAATAATTAGCTTAACAGACGGATATCTGAGCAAAAACTAGCTCACCACAAACAGGCCTCTCAAGTAGGAAAAATACTACAAGTCCCAAAATCTGTAAATAAATCGTCACATTTGTGACATTAAATTTATCAGAAAGAGCATGCTCAGATTGTCCAATGATTCCTTCATCCTACTGGTCCACCAGATCTTTTCCAGCACGCGCTGACGACCATCAGCTGAACTTTGACCCTCATTGAGAAGACCTTCCCTACTGACACCTCACAGCAACGACTGTTCATTTACACTCCCATTACTTGGGCCAAACGCACACACCAACAGTGTCTTGACACACATCATGCCACCAAAGGCGTTTTAAGATGACCTCACTGTGTTGAAATATTTACCAATGTGTTCTACGTATGATTCAGAGCCGCTTGATTAAAAGCAGCAACGTGCTTGCAGACATCACGTCACACTGCTACACTGCATTACTATCCATGTGGGATTTCAGCCCATTAAAACGTGTTTGTGTTGCTTTTCTGGGCTTTTTAGATCAATAACGTTTTTCCAGGATTCTGACATTTTATTTAGAAAGTTTTTAACAAGCAAAAAGCAACATGAAAAGCTAAAATAATTTATGCTGTACTGAAAAATAAAACAAACCAAAATATGAAGTCTCTACAGGAATATAAGAAAAGTGCATTAAAAAGCTAATTTTGTCCTCTCTTTATCTAATGCTGTCCATAATTATTCCTGTAGTTTTAATAACTCATTCATTTACACATCATTAACACTCAAATTTCTTCATAATTATGGACATCTCCTTTTGATTGACAAAAAGGCAGTGTGTAGCACAAACCTGGTTTTTATACCTTAGCTTTAGCCCACCTGTTAGCTGGTTAGCTAAATCTGAGTTAGCTCTTAGCTACAGACAGCATCAGTCCTCCACCCCCATGCTCACACCCCCGTCAGCTCAAGCTCTTTAGCAATTTCTGGATTTGCCGTCATGCCAGTCATGTCAAGATGGCGATAGTAGAAATCGCCCAACGACTTTCACTCTTCAGAAACAAACATGGAGGCTTCGTCCATCTTTTATATATAGTTAAAGTTAAAAACTTAAACCTGCTTCTAGACAGTTTCCCCACATGTGCGTAAACACACACACCACATCACATCACAGCCATAGGACTTCAGAGCAGGGCCTCTAGCGATCCAAACATGACTGATCACCATGACAACAAGCCTGCAGTTTGAGCAGGTTTCTGGTATGGAAGCCATGCAAGATCCTCTAGAGGCGCGCATATGTGCATAAAGGTGTATTTCAGTCTTTGCCAAACGCTTTTAAAGAGAAACATTTGACTACTTTAGACTGCTTTATTTACTGAAGAACGCTGTGCTACACTGGATTGTCCTGGATGCAGGTATGGATGGTCATCATGCCTCATTAAGGCCGAGATGTCAGCAGGAAGTTAGTGGTGTGATGTGGGGGGTTAATATAGTGAGAGAGTGAGATGGTGGGTAATTATAGCTGTTAAGATTATATTAAGGGGCTATGATGCTATCATGGAGCTTCATCTGTAAACACATGTCTTCTCTGTGTATCTAAAGACTTTTTTTTTTTTTTTTTTAAATCAAATTCACACTTAAATACCAAACACTGCTTAAAAATGCTTCCTGATAATCAGCTTAAAAATAAAAAGTGTATTTTATAAATGAAAAGACACGATGAAACTGAGATGTGACAGCGACCAGGTTCTTACCCAGAGGGATGAAGTCAGAGCTGGACTTGAAGAGTGCTGAAGGCAGGAGCTGGAACTGAAACACAGCAAGAACATCTGAGTCACTTCGACAGCAAACATACAACCCAGACGGATGAAGCTCCGCTGCTGTTCTGCATACTGATGAGGGCAGAATCCAGCTCTCATCGCACATCCATCTGGACAGATGGACATTACAAATTACAGCCGCTGCTCTGACGTAATAGGAACTGATACATTATTCACCAACATCTACAGCAGTCTTCTCTGACTCACTGCTTTTAATTTACTGCTCGTCACTTCTGATTCTTTTGTTTCTCCCATTTTATTCGTTGGATCAGTAATGGAATACGAGTATTTGTATGAGTATTTTAATAGGTATCCAGTACCTCTTTGGTCTCATCTGGGTCTGTGTGGTCCACAGTAAGAGACAGGTCGTTCTGCAGGTACTTCAGTGCACTCAGTGGCTCTGACTGGGCTTTCTCCTCAAACCTAAAAAGAAAAAAAAAGAAATAAAAAAATACTGCTTTTACCATAAATCACCACTAGGTGGCGACTAAAGCAAGCCTGCAGGAACAAACAACCTCCTTAATGAGTTCCCCCTGACTTCCTGTCATCAAGACGCTTTCATGGTATAAAAAAAAACTACTCATCTCAAATCACTACAAATCAAATTAAACCAAATAACAGGCTGCAACACGTACAAAGCTAGTGGACAGGAGGACTAAACCAGTTGCCAAAGAGAGGAAATTACTCAAACTTCAAAACGAATGTAAATCCAAGCTGGTAAAAGTGGGACCTGATGTCCTGCGAGTCTCAAACACACCCAGCAGCCTCTATAGATTTACAAAACACACTCCATGGTGTGGATCCGGCTGTGCATTTGAGAACCGACAGTGTGAAATTCCCACAAGAATGGAGAACATTTTTGTTCTCCAAGTGGCAAGAACAAGAAAAAAAGCTTGTTTTGTTTCATGTCATGCTTCACTAGGAGCCTCATATGTGCTGAGGCGGGGATTAGCGCAGGGTGGCGTTCATACAACGGGCGTAGCCGTGTCCATATCTTTATGTGCGTCGAGTTTTGGACTTGACAACTTGACAAAGCGGAAATGAAAGCTTTCCGCTTCACATTAAATTCCAGACCAATAACAAAACAGTTCTCGGACATGAGGAGGGAAAAAGTTGGAAAATAAGCTGCTAAATCAAAGCAGCTGTAAAATAACGTCATGTAATAATGTCATCACTTCCTCGATGAGGAGAACAAAAACTCCTTAAAGTCTAGACAAAGATTAACATGAAATTCTGATGGCTGCTTTCACACATCACAACTTTTTTCAGACAGTTTAACCGGTTTTTGTGTATTTTACATCAGCCACTGTTTTATTTAATAGCAGCACTGCTATCAGATTACACAAAGCGTTTAATGTAACTAATGTTGACTATTTTCTTTAGATCTGTTACATAAAACCAAAAAAAAAAATAAAAATAAAAAAAAAAACAGAAAAAACTCCAACACAGTCTGATCTAGTGATTAAACTACATTTACCTTCGAGTTGCTTTATCAGGAAATTATCTTCATGTTGTATAAATAAAGCTGGAGACATTAGAAACATTTTGTCTGTGGTGTCTTCACAGTTTATCTCTTACTGTTGCTACTGGATGACAAAGTTGAAAGCAGTTCATCCAATCAGAGGCTACATACCTGTATTTCCTGATGAGGTATCTGCAGTGACGCAGCAGGTACTCCTTGGAGGGCCGACATAGTTTGAGTGACCAGAAGTCATCAAGTCGCATCTTAGGAGAACACGACTTTCCAGGATTTCCACCGAACAGGTAATGTACCTGGTGACATACAAGATAAGAAAGTATTGTTATTCTCATTATCTACTTATGTGCAGCTTCGTATCTGACGTAAAAGGCATTTATGTTAGTAATACTTGGCGACTAGTAAATACTCTTTATTTGGTGAGGAAGCGCTAAAAAGCCAGTGATGTTCACACGACGAAATTCCTCTGATCTTTTTTTCCATTTTATTATTTATTGATAGTTATATTATTTAAATTCCTCTGATCCTTTATTTTATTATATATTTATTATATAAATTCATCTGATCCTACATTATCATTTTTTTTATTATTTGTAATTGTAAGATTCCTCTGATCCTTTAATGTATTTTATTATTATTACTATTATTATTATTATTACTATTATTATTATTATTATTTAGATCCCTCTGATCCTTTAATGTATTTTATTATTATTACTATTATTATTATTATTACTATTATTATTATTATTATTTAGATC
>JBAMHX010000026.1:6510695-6528373 GCA_037177515.1 Pseudomugil tenellus
TATATATATATTAATTTATTTTATAAAAAATTAAAAAATATTTTGGAAATAATTATTGTATTTAACTATTAATCTATTTTTCTAATTGTTAAAATTCTTCATAACAACTTAGCATGTCCCAAAAACTCAAGTCTTGTCAGCTTAACTTAAACTTTAAAAGAAAAACTAAAAAAATAAGAAAAATATTTCCTAATTTCCTAAAAGATGTGATTCCCAGTATCTGCATTCCTGCTGTATTGTTCCTGTACTGGCGTAATAAACTGGTTTGCCTTCTACATTTGGAGAACTTTAAGTCTTTCTTACCCATCCCCGAGTCTTTCTTGGTACCATCAGAAATTATCTCCACATGGTCTCCATCCACGTCATAACTGAAGAAATCATTGAGATACGTTTTTGATCTCTGACCCCCGAACACATACAGACAGCGGTTTCTCTGATGGGGGACAATAAAATATTAAAATTAGGAAAGATCAAATTACCCCCAAGTTTATAAAATGAGCCCAAGAGCAGCAGCCGGACTCACAGTGTGGAAGAGCATGCAGTGTCCGATCCGAGACTGAACGTCCTCCGGCCCGGCGTTACACGAATCCTCCCGCAGGAGGCTCCACGTCCCCGCTTGGCAGTGGTACGCATACAGGCCGCTGAACTGTGGCTCAGACGTCCGGCTGTCCTCCACGCTGCCGTTACATGTCAGGATGCGGCCGCCAAACGTGTAGATCATGTGCTTCTCTGAGTCCATGCACATCTGCAGGAAGAGCCGAGGAAACAGGGCAAAAAAAGAGTCAAAGAAAGAATACAGGAAGTGATGAAAAGGTCAACAAGAGACTCCAGAAAAGTTTGTTTCGTCCACATGTAGAAATAAAACATCTATTTTGGTTTATAATGCAGCGAGAAAAGCATGTTTCAGAGCTACCTGATGGTCAAACACCAACTTCGGCCCTCCATCCGCCGACGTGTCTTCGCTGAGAAGCGTCCAGGTGTTGGCGTCGATATCGTAACGGTAGAAGTCGCTTTTCAGAGATTTGCTGTTCCGGACGCTGGAGTCCAGGTAACGGCCCAGTGTGTAGATCTGCCGTCGCTGCGAGTCGATGCACATCTTGTGGCACGAGCGAGCACTTGGACCGCTCTGATTGGTAAACAGGACACATGCTTACACAGATGTTTTCCATATAACTGGCGGATTATTGTTTTGGATTTGGATTTGTCATTGGATTTTGCATATAAAACGCAAAAAAAGACGACAAAAACAAGCATTTAGCTAAAAAAAAAAAAAAAAAAAACAAATATTTCCATTTTTACAGCCCATCCTCACCTCTTTTTCAGTGTCTCTGGAGATGCAGGCCCACTGGTTCTCCTGAACGCTGTACGCCCAGAAGTCCGCCAGATCCTGCGTGCCGTCCCAGCCCCCAAACAAGTACACCGTCTCTGCAGGACAGATAAAGCTGTCAGCATGCAAACTGTTCCCACACAACACAAGAGGCTCCTCTTCACGTACACATTTAAGAACGAAGGAAGGTTCTTATGTGATGCATCATAGCAGCAAGCTTAACAAAACCTCTTTAAATACTCATACGTCATTTAGGACATACTGAAATGAGAATATTCTATAAAGCCAATGATGCTTTATCGCACAGACCAGGTTCGGGCTTATTTAAGCCCATACATTCACTCTTTTTTGTTCTTAAATATGGAGCTAGATAGTAAAATTTCCCATTTATATTGCAAGTCATGTTACTGTATTAATATAATATTTCCCTTGTTTAACATTAATACAATATTAGATGAATTATAAAAAAAAACACTTGCTGGAAATATGATTTTATATATATATATATATATATATATATATATATTAATATGTTTCATATAATACTGTATAAAAGGACCATTCCCACCACTTTCTTACTTCCTGACATTCCAACCATTGTAGTATAAATCCCAAAGGTGTATTAAATGACAGCTGCATTCCTCTTAAAGTGCAGCTTTTTCCAACAACTAGCTTGTAACTGCAGGTGTAGAAATGAAATGCAGCCCTCATTAATAAACAGAAGATTATCATAATGTCTGGATAGACTTGTTTATATGCAAGTCACATCATGGTTCACAGATATCACAATGATGTTGAATGTTTTGCTAATGATGCGGATCGTAAAGGTAAATGCACGCATGACAATAATACAGCCTCCGTTTCTGAGTCAGCTGGGAAGTGTTGGTTTAGGAAAATATACATCAGAGTTAAATCTGTTTAGTTAAATGTTGTAAATGTTAGTAAACTTCAAACTCTGCTCACTTTGAGTATTAAATAGTAAATGGACTTTTCCTATTAAAGTGCTTTTCCAGTCACGCTGACCACTCAAAGCATTTTACACTACATGGCACACACACACACACTCCAGTAGGAACATTAGGTGGCAATTTGGGGTTCAGTGTCTTGCCCAAGGACACTTCAGCATGTAGTCAAGAGAAGGTTGAAAGACGACTGCGCTTCCTGCTGAACCCTAAAACAGCTGATAAAACTGGACCAAAAAGGATCAGCTGGTCCTGTAGAGGCAGCTCTAAACACCAGGTGCGGTTTACTTGGTAGGAAGTCCATTTCTAGAAAGTTCAGGTCATGTGTTGCTCTGTTTGTACTGGACAGCAGGTGCTGAGAGGCTGGAAAAGTCCCAGACGGCTACTAAAGTGTTTTCCAACCCTCTTCCCCCAACAACAGCGTTCTATAGGCGACGTCTTTGTCTTTTTATTTAACTGCTCTAGTCACTTTGGATGGCTTGTTTGATCGGAGTTTTGGACTCCAGCTGGACACAGGCCTTGGTGGCATCAAGCATCATCTGGCAGTTACAGGACATGTTGCCACTATTACACCAACAAAACTAAGATCACGGTTTGCACTGTGATCATATTAGACCAGATTATTCATGTAAAAAGAATAATGTAATCGAACTTATTTAACATCTGAATTGAGATTAACACACTGACATTTCTCTGCAATGCTTCAATGTATTCCCATGAATCTGACGAATTTAGTTCTTTTATACCTAAAAAGAATAAATCAATCAGAAAACTGGAAGTCACAAAAAGTTGGAAGGTCTGTCAGGCCAATAACAAGACCAGCTGCTTGCTGTGTGAAGTCAGACAACGTTGGAGCAACACTGCAGCTTATTGTGCAGGTCTAGTACATGAACAGCTAAAGATAAGAGAACAAGACTGAATCGTTCAAAGAGAGGGTTTCATTTCTTTATGAGTCACTATTTACACCTAAAGAGTTAAAAAAAAAAAAAGAAAATTGGGTTTTCAGTTATATTTCTGTCGTCCTTATAAACACATCAAATCCAGGTGCTATAATTATTCAATCTTCTGATTTTTATGGTCGTTAAAATAAAAATCAATGATAAAGTTCTTCAATACTTTCATGAAATCTCTTTAAACCTCATGCATCTATGCACGTAAGTGTTTAGTTATCTCTTAATTGCGTTACCACAACTGCATTTAAATCATCTTATTTTACATTTTATTATCCTTGCAACCCTTTTAACTGTGCAAAATATTTAATTTTTTATATATACTTTCAATGCTTCTTCTGCATCCCACTGTAATGCTTTACAAAAAGTATCACAAAGAGAACAAAATTGAATTGTCTTGAACTTGCCTGCTAAAATAAAGCAACATTTCCATAATAGAAAATACAGAAAACTAGCTGTTTAAAAGTCTGAAGGTGCTTTAAAAATTTGCCTTACTTGTGTTTAGACACACAGTAGTAGTAGAAATAAATGAATTTAAAAAAATCCTACAAAGCTATACTTTTTGTGAGAATCAGCACAAGGAAAGAGAGAAAACGCAGAACATTGTTGCTTCAGAACAAAGAAAATTATTTGAGATCTCCTGCATCAACTTCCTCTATTGACTGCTGCAACGACACAGAGGTCAGCCTGAAACAGACCGGAGACATGCTGTCACTCAGCTCTAACACCAGCCGCATCACTCTCACTTCCACACAACGCAGCCAAGTACTCAACGCAAATTACAAACTAAAAGAGAAAAAAATATCTCCATGTCGTCCAAACAGCACACCCAGTTTGCGTCTTTTAAATGGAAATGCTCTCATAATGGTTTTGGAGAATGGCTGGAGGTGGAGCAGATCAGGGAGGGAGGGTTGATTTGATTAAGCTGCCTCAGAGCTTTGCATTTTGAGATTGTGTAGGACGAAGTGAGTCATAGCAAAGTCATGACACTGTCTGCGTGGGTCTCACCAGTCTGGACGTCAATGACCATTTGATGTCCTCCCCTCATGCCCGGCCTGTTGTCATCGCCGTCACCTGGGAAGAAGGGAGGGAGGGAGGGGACGGCATATGAGCGTGGAATGGACGGAGGATGATGGGTGGAAAAATGAGAAGTGGGATGAAGATGATAAAAAAGATAATTTTGGTTTAGATACAGATCCAAAAAGCCTTCATAGCACTTTCTGGATAAGATGGGGATTATCCCCAGTTAAATAGAGAGTCTCACTGTTTGTGTCGTCTCTGCTGATTTCTTGGCTGCTTGTACCTTTGTTGCATTTTGGGATGATCTGACTCCACCTGGGCTTGTACTCCTGCTGGCTGATATACTGGTTAAACAACCCATCTAGCAGGGGGGGAGGTAAACCAGACATCAGAAAACATGTGTGACAACAGATTCATGTGCAAAACGGAGAAAAACAACTAAACTAAAGCTCAGGATTAAGTCGAGCGATACCTCTCACAGCTTTGTCTATGAGCTCCTCACAGGCGTCAAAGTCTCCCTGCAGCACCAGTCGGTCGTGAAGGTGGGTGAGCATGGGGTGTTCCAGCGCTATCCGAGTCTTCTTCTGCAGTGACTCAAAGGCCTCTGTGTAGTTGTGTTGCCGGAAGTGCTTGAGGCAAAGGCGGATGGCTTCCTGTTCCCTGTACTGATACCACACATTGATTTCCAATCAGTTCACAGGATCTGAATGTCAAAACTAATATTTGGAACCAGAAAGACATTAGATACAAGCAAATGGCAACCCTTTATAATCTATAAAAAGACATTAAAAGAGGAAACTTGTACAACACCTCTTTGATACTATATATGGTGATATAGACGTGCATTTAACGGGCTGAGTATACGCACTAACTTGGTCGTAATTACAGATACTTATGTTAGAAATAGAAAAACATTTTTATAAACTACTTTTCTAGAAGCACTGACCCATTTACATAACCACCACAATCAAATATCTGGGACTAATTAGATTACTGTGATAATCTGAAATCCTATTTTTAAAGGTCGTCTGCATTTATTTTAGATTAAGTGCATGACATGACTCTAATATTTAAAACACTCCAGATGTTGAGGCTGGCAAAGCAGAGGTAATAAGCCCCAAAACTAATTTACAGATGTGTGTAATCCAACTATGAAATCATTAAATAAAAATCCAAATACGACAAGAGAAGCAGATTAGGGGCATTTAGGGTCCTTGTTACAGCTCTAAACACAATCCATTAAAATCACTTCACACATTCATGATGTTAGATAGTTTTCCCACCTAAAACTTATCATTTTTAACATCAGGCGTCCAGAAAGACTTATTATGAATGTTAATATTAAAATAAATCCTAATTTGGCATCATCTCAGCAGCCAGTTTTGGACGCGACACAGGTGACCTTTCAGTTATAAATACAAGCAAAGATTCGCTGAGCATCTATGTCAAGCAAGAGAAAGGTCACCAGAAAAGGATACCTATTCTAAAAATTATCTCAAAGTTTGATGAATCGATATTATTACTGACTGACTAAAATACAAAGACTAACCAAGCTGTTCAGCCCGATTCTGTGACAAAGACGAGCAATCAGAAACAGTGAGGACGGTTTTTGTCCCGCTGTCGGACATCTACAACCAGAGATCCATATGCAGAGGATGACATCATCGCTCATCTTCCTCCCAGTCTCTTCTCCTCCTCCTCAGTCAGCATGGAGGTGAAGGAGCATTCATGAGATCAATTCTTCACAGCAACAATCAAATTACAACATGAACTAAAGTCCAAGAAATCTAAATTCATTTTAAATGCTGAGATGTTTTAGTTTAACTTTATTTAAATTGAATTATTGCTTTTTTTATATACATAATTATGATATTTCCGTTTATATAAATGCTACTTTTAAATGCTTGAACTGTTTTTAGACTTCCTTTAAAAATGCATCGTGCATCTTGCTTTTTATGGGTTAAAGTAAAAATAAAGAATCTTGATCAGATTTACAGGATAAAGTAATCCAGCCTTTCGGCCAAATTCATCTTCAGATGACGCTGCATCCGCTTCACCTCAGGATGGAGAGGCTGAAACTCTTTTGTTCTTAACACATCTACTTGTTATTTAGTTCATTTAAAAATCGAAATGAGCTAACAAAGCTTCACCACTACTAAATAACTTCTTGCCGTTTGCTCCCCATGATATAGTACCAGTAACAATTGTTACAATAACTAATATTGGTAAAAAAAAATATGGTTGTAGAGTCTTCCAATAAGACCTAAACATCTGGTTGAGTGGGAAGAACTTTAGACGTGTGCTCTGGCAACAACTTTTCCAACAAACATGTCCAATACTTCAAAAAGTTTTCAGTGCAATTAGTTCTTTATTATTTTCATATTTTCCTTGCAGGTTTCAGTTCATAATTCTTTTCATTTATATCATCCCGGCTTTCCAACAAACAAAACGCCAAAAATAAAAAAGGGTTAAAGACACGTCATCCCATCGTAAGCTGTCACTGACACGGTCAAAAACTGTTTCTCCTCCCATACCAACACTTCCGGCACATTACCTGGTTCACCTACATGCTTTTCCGGTGTTAGGCACCTCCTACTAATCAACATTAATACGTCATATTAAAATATGGTAATAAACATCATGAAACAAAATAAATAAACACAAAAGAAAACAAGAAACAAAAAGAAACAACTTTCACCGTAAGCCACTAAATAGAGTGACGGAGAGAAAGGAAAGGTTAGAGTGGATGTGAGTTACCGTGAGCAAAACTACAACAAATTCCCAGCGGTGTTAACCACAGACTGTATGGTGTTAACTGGGAACAGCTGTTATGTCTCAGTCACCATGAGACTGGCTGAAAGAAGGCTCTGCAGCCCACCTACTGGTCCAGCTGCAGATGAGGGGAATGTTAGCATGAAGCTGCTGAAAGTAAAACCTCCGATTTTTTCAAACCAAATCTGATTTTAAAATATTTTTTGCCCCTTCTGTTTAAAAAAGAAGAAAAAACTAACAACATAATTTATTTTTTTTTTCAAAAAGGCTTTTTAGTTTTAGACCACGTTCGTAACAGCTTTCCATCGTGCCCGTATTTTCTTAGTGAAGATAATTCCCCAACCGTAGATCGTCTATTGGTGCGGTTTTGCAGACTGTTGCTGGTTTGAGCATGTCGTTAATCTCTCCCGCTCCACTGAGCGCCTCCGTTTCAGGTGTTGAAATAAATTTGTTCTGCTCCCACTTTTGGTAGCAACAGCCCTTAAATTTTGCAACGTTACATATATTGCTCCAAATCCATGTTGGCAAAACAAACCAGTTCTAAATAATAAAGCAAACTGGCCTTTTTGGGAACAAGCTCTACTTTGCCGCCATGTTGATGTGTTTATGCAGATTTGTGAGAAATCAGGAGGAGTCACTGACGTTACTATGATGTAAGAAAGTCCAAAATGTGCTGGTGAGGGAAAAAAAAAATCTAGATTTTCATAAAAATATATCTTCATAAACAACTAATTCAAATTAATCGGTTAATCGCCCAGCCCTACTGCAGGCACTCTATATAATAACAGTAACAAATGATCCAAAGAGGCATAGACTAAACAACGTAGGGTGGACAGAAATGCCCTGAAAATGAGCCGTTTGGATAGAGAATTAAATCGGTGGACGAGGAAATGCTGCAGCGTTTTAGTCTAAGCAGATCAATGCGATTTCAGGTGCAAATTCTTACAAAACTTTCCCCAAACACCACCTCAACTTTCGCTTAGTCCTCATTATTAAAAAAAAGTCTTCTGATGTCATTTATTTATTCAATAAACCTGCAGCTAATGTTAATAACAGTTGCTGTTTCTTTATACCTAAACTCAGACACGCTTATGAAAATGTGTTTGCTGTTTTTCCTTATAATGTAGACTTTTTTATAGATAATATAACAAAAGTTGTGTTTCTATTCAGTTTTTGTACACTTTGACGTTACTTAAAGGTAATTTTTCAAAAGGAAAGAATAAGCAACAATTTTGCATAAATGTATCGACTGTAATGTTTTTCTCATATGAAATAAATTAAATTAACCACCTGCAAGCGGGATGAGCTCTTGCTATCATCTCAGAGATACTTTTCTGCACATTCATCCATCCAAGCTGCAGTTCTCACCTTGCTGTACCAGTTAAGGCAGGGCTGCACCACATCTGGGTCTTCAATACCATGCAGTTCAATGTACCAGATGCTGAAGTTAAAACTCGGACCCCAGGACATCAGAGGCACTGAGGCAAGAAGTGAAAAAAGGAGGAATGATCAATACATTACAGCTGTTTAAAATTAAAAAAATATTCAGAAAACAGTGAAAATGTTGACAACTTTTACCTATTTTGACAAATCTGCAGGGAAACATCTGCTCGTCGATCTTGTGCTTTAACGTGAACGTCTCCTTGTTGTAGTCATTCTTAAGGCCACTATCAGACAAAAAGATCCATAAAGGTTATAAAACCACTAAAATAAAGACCCCCACTGAACCCCAAAACTGGTAGATTTCAGTTAGAAACCCAACTTAGCATGTTACACCACATTCAGACAAGTCCATTAGTGGGAAAGGATTTGTTGGATACTAAACGTGGGGGATAATATTAAAAAGCCTAAACAAGCTACTAAAAAGGGAAAAGAGCGACTGTCTCTCCTACAGCAAATGATAGAGGAGCTCTGCAGTTTGTCACCTGAACTATTTGACAGATGTCTTTCCTAAAATAGTCCGCCATTTAACCTTGAACAGGCCTGAAACTCCAACGGGACTGAAGTTCACTGTAATGTTGTCTCAGATGGATTGCGGTGGATGGTGGACACACCGAAATGTCACTCTGCTGCCGTCAGACTGAGCGCTAACAGGCTCAGCGTAACAATAGCATCCATTTGGTGCTTATAGAAGGGAAAAGTTAAATATTCAACTTGAAAATAAATTATACAAAACTAAAAAGGGGTAAAGTTGCTTTACAATAACAAGCTTTTAAATAGAGATGCGGGCGTAGCACTGCCTAGATACTGTTGGCATAGAAACAGCAAGCAGACTAAACTTAAAAATGGATTTTTGAAGAAACATTTTATTTAAATTGATTTCTTAATTTAATCAGACTCCTGAAAATATAAAGAGGCAATTAAATACTTAATCTATATTATAAATCAAATATAAAGTAAAGACTGGCAACTTTCTCCCTGTAGTTGTCCTCCCATCCCATCTGCAACTATATAGAGATGGGATAAGGAGCCAGAGTTTGGAGGTAAATTGCACTTTTTTACTTTAACCTTTTCAAGCTGTTTCTATTGAATTACTAACAATCTCAGTTAAGTCATGAAAGAAAATCAATTGAGCCACACAAGTTCCCAGTGATGCCTCCTTCCAGGAAAAACAGGGACAGCAAAGGCCCTAAAGGGACTGTTGTCAACCTGTTCACTGCTTGAGGAGGAAAAATGCAACTCTTACAACAAATGTATTGACACTTAATTCAGAAACAGATTTATTACATGGGGTCAGAGGAGTAAGATAAATAACCTTTCCTCTATGCTGGACTGTCTCTGGCCTGCATTTAAGTTGTTTTATATGGAGGAGGGCATCCCGAGAAGTTTCTAACAATCCAAAGTTTGTGGAAAAGAAAAAAAAAGGAGGAAGACATCTGACCTGGACAAAAGCTCTGTCATGTTCTCTTCACTCATCCCACCAAACACTTTGAACTTCTTCAGGTTGCAGACATGCGTCTTCTCGTACTTCCCAAAGGTGATGCTCTGAACGATCGCCGGCCTTTCCAACTTCAAGATTAAAAACTAGCAAAAAGAAAAAAAAGACATGAAGTAGACTGAAAATAAAAGCTGTGTTTGGACGAATAAAAGAAAATAGCCCGTCTTTATTGCAGCCTCTGCTTGTTATTTTAATGACAGGATTAAACTGCTGAATTATGTGAGAGGTATTACATACAATCCATAACCTGCGTCTGCATGTCACTAATGTTTTAGCAAACCGGGACAACAGAGGACAAATCAACATTATATCTGAGTGAATGCAGGCCTGTGAATTGATTAATATGCCACCAGAAAGCCAGCACTTAAACCCCTGAGACCAACATCTTCTCATGTACCGATGGAACACGCGCTGAAAGAATGTCAATATTTATATTAAATCTGACCTTTGACTCTGTCGGGCATCGATTCCTCTTGTAATGAGGCAACATGTAATAAAACGACTTGCTCCTCCCTTTCATAATGCGTTCAAGGACATAATTTAAAGATCCGCTGCTGGTAATCTGACCCACACTTCGCTTTCAGGGGTTGATGAGAAGAGCAAAACCGATCAGAATGAGTCATAGCGATAAAAAAACCCTGACAGGTAATGTCAGGAAGACATTTCTTATAACAGCGCGTACTGACATCCACATGGATGTTCCATTAACACTTACTACATTCTCCATAAAAGCCAACTAGGAAGTGTTGATATTACTTGATTTCACAATTAATTGATACATTAAATGGCACGGTTAATTAATTTTGAAGAAAAAACATGTTGAAAACGCGTAGAATATGCTTCACCAGTTGCAGAATAATCACTTTGCATGCTAAAGCAGAGGTAAGTAAAATGATGATAACCAAAACACTCAAATTAAAAGGTCATCATGTCATTTGTCATTTTACATTTATGCCTGACTTGGGTTGGGCTTGCAGCCCAGCACATGTCAAGCAGCATTTGCTTCATGTTACATTATATGGATGCAAAATATAAAGATATTTTTGGATCGCTTCAATGTTCCACAATGTCTGAACGCGAGTTTGACACTTTGTTCTGGTCTGAAGACAAAAAGGCAAGTTTACTATTAGATATATTGTTTCTTTCTTAACTTTCACCATAATGGTAATATTTACATTTCAAATGGCATATTGTGATTGTCTGACAGGTTTGGAAATACATTATTGAGTAAAAGCTGCACTGTGACACACGTCAAAAAACATTTCATGGTCCAAAAGTTTCTTATGTGAACGTGTGCACAACCTGAAATCTAATCTTAGAAAACCTTTTAAAAAAGTGCTTTTTAAACATATTTTAATCTGGTTTGTTTTTATTGATGATGGGGAAGGATTGCATATTATTTAATCACAACTGATCCAATGTGCACAAACTCAATGCGACTCCTTTTCAGGGGGGGTCTGGCATTCCCCGGCAGCTAGTAAGCCTTTCCTGCCACCTGTGGTTTATGTATTTAAAGCAACTTTAAAAAAACTTTAAAAACGTTGCTAATGTTTGATAAAATAACTGGCAGCGCTAAATAATGGTTACATAAAAGCTCTATTTTTACAGAATGTTACGGTAAAGAATCTTATTTTGCACTACATTTCCTTCTCTGCAGCTGGAAGGAAAATCTGCTAGATTTGTGCCTTAAAAACAACAACAGCAACAAAAAAAAGTCTGTAGCTAAATACTTAATGTAACGACAGTATCAACAAATTAGTAAAAGTTGGTTAAATTATTAGTAAAGCTAGTAATTAGTAAAGCTTTTTGCATACTTGCATGGATGAACATGTGGTAAAAAATTAGGTGTGCTGCTCCTTTAAATGCACAAACTTCAACATGCAGGCTGTAGTTCTGCCTGACAATAATTGTACAAATAAAACTGATCTGATACAGTAACAGAAGCTCCCTACAGCAGGACATCATCAGACCCTTCAATAACTGCTCAGGTGGACTCAAACACCACCAGCGTGAGGCATTTAACCTGCATACACACCTCCTACATGCCAGTCTGAAGAGATCTGATCGCTGAAACGCAGATGATCCAAGAGCTTCATTGCTAACATCCTGGTTTTAGACACTCTAGACTTACATAACACCAGACATCTGTCCATTATGTAATAACAAATCTGTGTAGTTTAAACTACTGACTGAGTGCCAACTCCCAAAAAACTGAGACGTACTGATTGTTTCTGTATTTACTCCCCCTCAACTTTCTTCCACTTTTGAAACCATTGTGTCGATCGAGGTGACAAACTGGCCTAAAACTAAAAACCAACCAACCCACAGAAACATAATTAAATGTATCCATAATGATAAAGCTTCTCCATAATATCGTTATCACCTGCTTGCTCTGCTACACATGAACATGTTGACATTTTGAGACGCTACATACGATCCAGCTGTTGAGTGGTTAACCATTGTTTTGCAATGTTTCGCTTCCTCTTGCCATACAATGCAAACTTTCAGATTTAACCTCAAACTGGAGCCGTTTACCGCAGCGTTGCTGCAGTTGGTCAATGAGTTCAAGTTAAAGAAAGCAGTTCTTTTCCATTCTTCGAAGGTAAACAGTTCAGACGCTACACATAATTTAGAGACACTACAAATAGATTAATATTTTATTGGAAGCATCTTGCATTTATTATTAATAAGAGCCAATCAAAATAAATAAAAGAAACAACTTCAGTTACTTTAATTCTTATTCTTAGAGGAGTTGACAAGGCAAATCTATTTGTAAAACAATAGATAGCATCTTTATTAATAATTTCTTATAGCCTTTAATCAATCCAGAGTCACGGGGCGGAGCTTATCCCAAGGTACATCCTGGACAGGTTGCGAGGTCAACACACAGACCAATCACACTCAAACACACTTCTACGGACAATTTAGTAACAAATTAACCTATCATGCCTTCTTTGGTTGGTAAAAGGAACACGCAAAGTCCACAAAGAAAGACCGCTGTCCGAAGCTTCCCACAGTCGAGCCTCGAACCAGCAACCGTCTTGCTGTGCTAACGCTAAGTAGCTTAAATTAACAGTGATGGACATTAAAATGTATATTATGGAAAAAAAACTAAACCTTAAGGCCTTGTCTGTGTATTTAATGCTCATTCTTTTCCATTTGCTCTTATTGCACAACATATATTAACATTCTTTAACGCTACATGTGAAAAATTACTTCTATAGCAAACTTTGTGTTTATGTTAAGTTTAAATGAACTGTTTAGGGTGTAGTACCCTGCCTCTCGCCCAATCAATGCTGGAATCGGCTCCAGCTAACCACAAACCTGAATTTAATGAAGCGATTAAGAAAATTAATGATAAGTTTCAAACTTTTTCCTTTTCTAATTATTGGATCAGCAATGTTTTCCTTTCATTTACGTCAGAGAAGACCACAAGGACAAATAAAAGTAATAATTGGATTGTACTTTTTACTAGATCTCTTCCTAAACAATGTGTTTTTGGATTTTACCATCCTCTGCTGATGTGCCTGACAAACTTCCAAAATATTGACCAAAAGAACATCCATTTAATTTATTTATGACAACTAATGCATTTTTTAATCATTACTTTTGCATAAAGATGTTACATTTCCAGATAAAAGTTCTTAACTGATTACTTTTAGCATATATTTTTATATAACAAACCACTATTCCTATATAGCTTTTATTCAATTGACAAATGAATACATGCAATCTGAATATTCCTTGTAAAGTTTTGGAAAATTCCCTCTTAAAACTCACAAATCAACTCATTAAAAGTTAATTTAGGATATAAACAATTGTCTAGATTTAAAGCCTAAAAAACACTTGTGTGTCCAGTCGTAATAAACACTTTGTTCACTTATCTGGAATCCATATTATTATACGTTATTATAAATCATGAGCCGGTATTAATCATACAAAAAAAGCTTATCTTAAAGTCAGCTTGTGTAAGTACAAAGTATAATATAAGATGGTCAGACGTATTTCCTTGAAGGGGAAAATAAAAACGTATTTTAGATTATAATTCTCAGTTTTTTGTATATTCCACACTGATTCTTCGTTAAAGTGTTGAGGTCTGAGGGAATACATACAAGACTAATACAAATGTATTATTTAAACTAAATAAAAGAGCGATAAGACTGTTGGTTTCAGAGATCATACGAAAAATCCAAAAATATTAAATTTTGACTAATTAAATTTAAAACCCCACAAATAATTTGTAAAGCTAAACAAAATTTGCTGCCGAAAAACCTTCGAAAACTGTTTTGTGAAAGCGATGGACCAGTCTGAGAAGAAAACAACTTAAAATAACAGTGTACTTCTACTACAATGAAATAAATATGTATCACAAGAAGTGGAGTGGATCTATGCAATATGAAGGCATAAAGGAGAGTTTAAAATTATACCGATATAAAAGAAACCTTAAAAGCATCATGTCTCTATGGAGATGAAAAAAATTAGGCATCAATAATATTACAACTGTAGAATAATACCCAATATGATATTTATATGTTATAACATTTAGAAAATTACACAAATGCTTATCGGTATAGGTAAATAAAGTAACGTAATGTAAAGCAAATCTGTATGTAAACTAATATATGTAGAATATTTTGTTCCTCTGTATTGCTGTTTTACACAGATTTCAATATCAGTCATTTGTCATTTTACGAGGGGATAGGAACCAAAAAGTTATCCTCTGTGAAATGCATTGATTGTCCTGTTGAGTTTATTTATTATGACTGCTAACAAATAAATAAATAAAGGTAAGCGTACCTGTGGAGGGTAGTTGCTCTCAGACGACCACCTGGAAGACTGATCGTTAGGTTTATCCACCAAGATATTCCTGAAAAGGGAGCAGATGCGGGATAAGATTATTCTCTTTTCTTAGCCCATCATAGGATCATAAAATACAGACAAGTTTGACTTAAGATATATTTTAATGTTATTCCATAGGTACGTAAAATCATAATTGACGCGAAAGACAACACATATATAAAATGTGCTTCAATTAGCATACTAGTGCTTGCTAGTTGCAGCTAGCATACAAATGTTTTTAGCCAGCTAAAGCTAAGCTGTTTTAAGTCCTGAAATAGCAACAGGCAACAACTTCCAAACTATAATTGACTTTACAATACTGCACTGTAACATATGACATATGGTTAAATTGTTTAAGTGAGCTACGCTTTATAACACCAGTTTCTGGTGACAGGTAAATAAGCACATTAGCATAGCCATTTGGTTAGATAATAGCAGCTCAGAGTGATGCGAGTCAACGTGGACGTTCATTTTTGACACGCTAAGATACCGGAGGGCACATTGTTGACTTGAATTAAATTAAAAATATTTCTTTTGGCTAATAGTTAGTCTAACGGTGCAAAGACCATGATTTTCACTATTTAGTGGGAAACACTGTTGGGAAAAGGGTTAAGAAATGTTATATATTAAGAGGAAAACAACTTCTGTTATGTTGTGTTCCCGTTGCAAGATAATGCACTCACTAATACATCTACACTCGGTTAACTAAAAACCACAGGAAGTTTAGTACAAGAGTTATATAACTATATAAACGTTTATTTCATGTGATATATCCCATTATATATGCTTCTATAATCACGCTCGCCATGAATCGAAACCAAACATTCCTAATGGTACTTTAAAAACAAGCTAGCATTAGCCGGGTCGGTCGCAGACGAGTTAGGCCCGTCGCTCCGGCTGGATGATACACTGGTGCACTGAGGCGACAACAGATCACTTGTAGCCACTGACACTTATGCATACTTTGAAGCAACTAGTATGCATTGTACTTACTCGGGTAAGTACGTAGAGGAGTAAGAGCTCCATTTAAAAACGCTGAAAGTGAGGACTCTGCTCTCAGGAACGACAGCCATCTTGTTGCAGAAATAACAGGTAGCAGGAGGCTAACAAGGAGCTGGCAGCTAACACCCTTAAAGAGACAGTACACCTATTTTGATTTGCTCTTGAAGTAGAGCTCCAAATTTATTAACTTACACAGTTAAAACAAATTTTTTCAGCATTTGTCATTATGGAAACATTTAGTGCTTATTTTATTTGTTTTTTATTTAGCAAATAACTGAAAAATCTTTAAAATAGGGGAATTTTTTTCAAATAATTTGAAAAAATCTAATTAGATTGCAAACCTAAAACTATTTCAAAGGAAGAAAAAGTACACAGAAAGGGAATTTTCTGCATATTTTTTTTCCGATTTCAAGATATGTTAAGAGATCACATAAATCCACGTGACATGAATTAACCTGCAGGAGGTATTTATTCTCCACCATCTCTGCTCTTTATGTTCGTTGCCAAGTGTGGGTAGAAAGATGATGATAAGGGACAAAACAGATACAGACAGAGAAAGTGTGGCAGTGTTTTTCATGCATCCTTGGCTTTTCCCACAAAACTGACCAGTTTTAAAAGTCAAAATCTAAATCAAGCTGGCTCACTTTGCCACAAAGCTGCAACTTTTGGGGGAAAACTAGCTACCTCATCAAATCAGGCTCATTTTTAGCTAACTAAAATGGTTTTATGTGTTGAACATTCACTAAAATTATATGTATACAACAAAAACTTTTTACCTTTGTTGAAAGAAAAGGGCTTTAATATTTAAATTGTTTCTTTGAAAAATAATTTGTCACATTACAAGAAAAGTTTCAGGGGTTAAATTTATCTTACATTCCCTGTGTTGTTAAGAAAGCACTGCTGGCTTTTTTTCTTTTCTCTTTTACTTTCTCTTTTCTTTCTGATATCAAGGTTTGTGCAACTCCTGTGCACTGTTTCCAAAAGCACCTTTAAGGATGATCTCAGCGTTTCACTTCCCATCAAGGTGCCTACAGGGTGGATGAATCATCCAGTGAGTTATGTAAACAGTCCTTTGTTCCTCACAACTAAAGGGATTTTCAGTCATTTTAGTTTATCCTTAAGTTAAGTCCTTTCCTTATAGTTATATTTTAAGTGTGGTTATAATTGGCATTTGTCAGTATAATAGTTATTGTAGCAGTATGGTCAGTGGTGCATCACAAACTATCCAAGTTAGAGCACTATATGGCAGCTTGATCATGTTACACACATGTGAGGTAACTGATGCAAAAGTAATATAGAGTAAATATTGCTTAAACTGCTATTAAATGTATAGGCTAGTCATGTTTTACTTCAAGTTCCATGTACTCATATGTATGAGGTAGTAATTCTCTAAATAGAAATTATAATAGAAAAATGAGTATAAAGAAATAAACAACACTCTGTTTTATTAAAATTTAGTGTGTTTTTTGGGTGTACCCCTAATAATTGTCTCATATTTTAGCTCAGTGAATTATCATAGATATACTGAAGTTCTGCTCCTTGCACACAGTTGTAAATTATGTGCAACTTGCATGCAGCCCTCGAAAGCCTTCCGTGGTCTTTCTGCATTCAGTGTGAGACACTTTCAGATGGAAGTGTCTCTTTTGCAGAGGAGTGTACACAAAAAGAAGAAAAAAACTTCAAGCAGAGAGAAACAAGAACAGCCTTTTGTTCCAAAGAGTTGTAATCGGCTCTAATTCACGCCACGGGGGATTTTAGAGGCTCAGAGATCCCTCACCCCAACACACACACACACACACACACACACACACACACACACACACACGCACACGCACACGCACACACACACACACACACACACACACACA
>JBAMHX010000026.1:6556670-6575973 GCA_037177515.1 Pseudomugil tenellus
AAATTGGATGAATATCCATTACCTGTGATGGGAGTAATAGAAACCAGTTATTTATTTATATATATATATATATATATATATATATATATATATATATATATATATATGTCTAATGTCCGCAGAGATGTGTAACAATGGAGAGCCGGAGCCAAAAGGAAGTTAACAGGATTTATTAGGAAGGATGAGGAGGGATGAACGAAACCTTTATGGAAGATGGAGGAGTCCAGGAGGGTTGTAGGGACGAGGAACAGGAAGCCAGGTGTGGGATATCCAGGAGAACATGGAAGGCAGGAGCAGCAGAAACAAGCATGGCTCTTTACTCATTTAATGTCTGACTCGAGGAAAGACTGGTGAGCTGAGGGATTTATGGCTGTGAGGGAATCGGGAACATGTGCAGGTGATCTGAGATAACGAGTCTGGTGGCAGGTGATGGTGATTGGGCTGACAGAGTCCGAAGCAGGGCATGACAAGATGCAGACATATATGTCTAACGTCTTCACAGATGCAGACATTTATGTCTTACAACTGCAGAGATGCAGACATATATGTCTAACGTCTTCAGAGATACAGTGGCTGTGCATGTCTGCTGTGGAAAAGATATGAGATGAAAATCCAAGCAGCTGATTTACTTTTGAGTCTACATTCTGACCCTCATCTATCATCGCAAGCTGTGGTTGTGACCAAAAGAATGAGGAATATAAGGTACCAAAATGAGTTTCCTCCAGGGATGTAGTAAGGAGTTTAGTCCCTTGGAAGACATTTAGAGAAGAGTCACGACTCCTTGGCATGTAAAGAGGCCAGTTGATGGTTTTTAGGATTTGGTTCCTGGATTTGCTATTTCAGATGGTTCTAACTGGAAGGAGACGTCGTGTCAGATCACAGAATCAGAAAGATGGACAGACAGATTATTTTCCTCCATGACCAAATGACCTGGCTATATTTGCGTCTCATTCGTTGATTAGCCTGCTTTAATAAACAATGTTTTACACCAAACTTAGCATAAGTATAACTACAATGGCTTTGCAAACGTTTGCACAATGACTTCAAGTGGTGACTATTAAATCTGTGACTAACCTGTCATTTAATGAGAGTTGCCACACTTTTCTGAACACAAAGCAATCAATAACCAAATACTGCAGAAATTTCATGTGTACAAAACAGGAAGCCCGTATAAGGTCGATGATCTGATTACATTTTTTTTTTTTTCGCACTTTCCTGCGTAAATTCATAAGCTTACCGGACAACATTTATGACTAAGAAATTCCTGCAAATCCATGACATTAAGTGCACATTTCCACAGAAGCAAAGCTAAAATGAAACAGTGTGTTTGCTCCATTATAATGTTTATTATTCTCATCTCAGCTATTTATATTGCTATTATCGTGGCTGTAATATAATTAAAATGTTGGTGTAATTAATCTGCACAAACCTGCTAAAAGTACACACACAGAGTGTGTGATTTGTACTTTTAGGTGACGATGCTCTTGAGCATGTGTGACTATTATGGCCTGGAGGTTAATGTGCCAACCAGACGCTCAAACATCCTTTATGTGAGTCTAAGCTTGGACCTTTTGTTGCTCTGTCTTTTTTATATCAATGTCCTGCATAGCCGATAAATCAGATGCTTCATCTTGAGCATCCTTGACCGTCTGCACCTTCAGAAACTGAACACGTCACGTAGTACCAGATGCTCCAATGACTTTGGTCCTGACCTGCTGTTTCCCTTGTGCTGCTTGCAGAAAGAAAAGCAGATTGCACCACTTTACTGACGGCTCCTTATTGGCCCTCCTGATACCAAAAGCAAGTCATTAACCAATGAGCTCTGTGGCTGCTAATGTTTTTTTCGTTGGGTGTTTTTGGAGGATGCTGATTGGGGTTATTCTGAGAAGAGATTTTGACTAAGTGGGACTTTCCTTCTTGAGTTCCTGAAGTTGACAGGTCTCTTTTCAATCATGTTCTTGATTTCACTTCGTAATTAAGTCTTTTTTGTCTCTATTATAATGTCAGTCATTCAGAAGAGTGCAAGTAATTCTGTTGTCTTCGTTCTGCTTTCATTTAGAAATGTTTCAGTAAGTTTTTTTTTAGTATTTTTTTATTTTGTTTGATAGACCTTGACTATGATTCATCCAGTAGGTAAGGCAAGCGCTTCAAAAGAACGTTATGCACACACATTTATCTACGTAAGCATTCACGGTTACTTAGAAATATGTGTGTGTGTGTGTGTGTGTGTTTGTGGTTGTTGAGTAGGATGGCTATCTGTGAGTCATGTTCCTCTTTTTTTCATTCATGATCACACAAGGCGTAGCGAGTGCAACTGTGATGTCAAAACCAACAAGCAGAGGAGACCGAAAAAGAAGAAAATAGGAGGAAAACAGGGAGCACATCAGGCTGATGCAGGCATTATTCATGTGTCTGAAGCACATTGGGTAAGAAATCCCACAAGTGAGTACTCAATGAGATCACATTGATTGTTTTGTCTGAATTCTTATTATTTGGAGATCAAAATGTCTTCACTGGAGGTGGACTGCATGTGGACACAAAGTGCACACATGATTGGAGAATGGATTTTAACAGATTGGCATGTTGAAGCAGGAGTATTTTTGCATTTTTCACGCATATATATATATATATATATATATATAAATACTGGTCAAACACATTGACTCCCATCATCAACTGTCATTGAGTTAACTGACCCCGAACAACGTCTTGCTCCACCATAACGCAGATAATAATTATTTATAAGCTGCAATTAGAAGGAAGATGCTATTTAGTTGCCTTTATATATATGCTTTATGTATTTAATTTGCTGTGAAAGCCCTTCTTTTATCATGATTTTGCATGCTTTCTCTTGTTGCATCCATACAAGCAAGACCAAACTGTCCTCTTTTCTCATGAGTTGCCATGCTTATCCAGACGAGACCTTCTGCTAGTAGTTGTTCTCAGGTGGCATAGAGCTCTAGCGCCTCCCTCCTTTCTGAAGGCTCAGTTACAAAACAACACATCCCAGGGTTGGAGCTCCCTGGCTTTGCGGAAGAGTCAAAGATTGCCTGAATAGCTTTTTGTTGCCTTATGATGGAAGCAAGTGCAGTTTGTGTGACGATGACTCAGTAACTTGCATGGAATGCGAACATCTATATGGATCTTTATGCGTCCAACATGAAGAGTATACACTTGGACAAGCGGTTGTTCTACTTTATCTAAAGATACTAGACATGCAGCGCATACACTCAGTATCCGGGTGACATGTCCGCCATCTTACAGCAGTGTAAAGTAACCCACATTCCGTTACTTTTGCACCTTCTTAGTGTTGAAATCAAAATGGGCATAATTCTCAGATTCGGAAGCTTATCGGTCTCTTGTACAGCTCAACTGTAATGTTGTGGGAAGTATTTCCCATTTTGCTGGTACTTCATTTGCACTTCATGATAAGAAGCCCTGGTTTGATACCTGGGATTTGTTTTACAGACTGCAAAAGGCAATTTTTGATTAAATTACAGCAAATTGCTTTGTTTTTATGGCCAAGCATAAGTTACAAAAGCTAATATTTTCTCTGGGTTGCAATTAAAACTACAAAAATCAGTGTGGGAAAGGTGATACATAAGATTTAGTTCCAAAAGAAACTAACATAGTTGGGAAATTCAGTTACAATTTTATGTGGAAACTATTTGAAGCTTGAAGTGCAGTATCTGTAAATGTCCCGGACAACACCACCACTCATAACCAATGTATCCAAATGAGTATTGTTGCTTTAACTGCTCTAGTTACAGGCTGCAAAACAAAATTAAAATGTGTCTGTTTGTCAGTTGGGTAGGTTTCACACTTATCTTTCATTTGATGAAAGATGAGTGTGAAAGTTTTTGTCCCCCCAACACAACACACAGCAGTGAGATAAACATTGAAGAACTTAGTTATCTATATAAAAGTATTGTAATGATTGAGTTTGTCCCTTTTTACAATATGACTCAAACAGTTCAAAAGAGTCCCCTGGAGTGTGTGTATAAGCATCAAATGACTGATACTTGCAGCAGGGTTTTCATTTGAAAGTAGAATCGTAATCTGAAACATATATACAAAGTTACACCTGCTCACAGAACTTCCCACAGACACTCTCCAATGCAACACACATGCTTCCAGCCCGGCTTCTCATCTCTGACAAACATGTACTCTGTGGATATAACTTTTTTTCTCAAGTTACACATATAGACAGGAAATTTCTGAAAAAAAAGCCATATCCATGAATGTATGTAGACCTACCTACTTGTATTTAATGCTAAAAGCTCAGTGTGAGGCTCTATGCAGATGACTTCTTAGTATAATTGGGCTTTAGGAACCTTTTGGTTACTTATATGAATTAACGTTTACTGAAGAAAAAATGGTGCCAAAATTGTTCCAAAGTAGACATTTTGGAGACCTCACCTGATTGTTTGTACTTAATCCTCTTAAGACCAAATTGTCATTGTCGATACGATGTCACATGTCCAATTCTCATGTCGTAAAAGCTTAAAATCCAACAGAAAGCAGAAAAATAGACCCCTTGGCCTATACAGTAGTCATTACGGAAAACCCCCCGCACTATGAATGTCCAGTCACAGACAAGTGTGTCAAACATTTGTAACACATTTGCAATGTGAGCATCCTGTACCGTAACTCCTGAAGCATTTGCACAAATAAAAACCCAAACGCCGATTAAGGTTAAACAGCTCTCATTTCTTCTTCACTTTATCAAAGTTGGCCTTTGCAAAAATAATGTTCTCATACTTTATAATGATCTGATTAAAGGGTTTAGACCTACACCCACATTCACATTCATCCCTAAAGTGTTTTTAAAGGCAAGCTGAAAACTTTTTCATCAGTGTTTTGTACCAAATTTGTTTATTTTTCACATGTATACCAAGCAAACCTTACAAGTATTCCATTACTATGACTTGAAGATACTTTGTGTGTGTGAAAATATACTCATTGAATTAAGCACAGACCTGAAAAATTAACGTACACACGTATATGCTAGGCAACACTTCTACAAAAAAGCATGAGCTAATAAACCTCTTTGCAGTTAGAAAGAACATTTATTTAGAATATAGATTAATTTTTATGCAATTTTTAAAATATTATCCAATGAGCATCTAAGGACATGACTCATTTTTAGATTATTTTGCAGAAGCAGTCATTTTCAGTCACGCTGCCTGCGTATGCACGGCTGATCCTTGTGAAGCTTCGCCGCACATTAGACCAGAAATCAAAACTGAAACTGCGACTGTCTTTAGGAAGCATGAGGACTTCTCAAAGATAGAAATGGGTTTCCCCCTCTACGTTGTTGCAGATGTTAAAAAAAAGCTTATAAATACATTTCATGAACAGGAACGTCCTAATTTGATCTCAGATTTTCAACATTTTGAGGCAGAATTCAGCTGAACTTCTCATTCTTGAAAGTGTTCAGCTAAGACAGAATTGGTTTGTGAGCACGTAAGTCTATAATTAAAACTATTTTTTTGTAAAACAACAACTGCAAATAATCAGTATGCCTTTATCTGAAGGAGGCGGGTTTAATGGAGGAGCACATCCCAGTCCGGTATGTAATGGTAGCCCAAACAATCACAGTTTAAAATTATGCATTAAGTGTCATATTTATTATTAAATATTCTATGACTCCATGTTGGATTTGACTTTTTTGTATTAAATATCTTCAATTTACTTGTACATTAAGAGTCATCAGAAGCATCTTGAAAAAATATAAAATTGTTTTTTTTAAGAAGTTAGAAAATTCAAGTTAAACTTTGTATAATTGTTTAAAACTATATTGAAAAGTATATGTGGATTTATACTATGTGGATTGAAAATATTTTAATAATTGTATCACTTTTACAGTAATGAAGCATCCTGTAAGAAAATGGATGGATTCTTACATTACTTTAACCAAAAATCTTGATCAGGACAAGTTTATTAATGAAACCTAACATATAAAAATACAGAAACAGAAAATTAAGCTAATCTTTTTCACCCTTCAAAACCTAACAAAAGACCATTAAGGCAGGGATGGTGAAGATACCAGTAAGTGTGTTAGAGGTAAATATGTGTGTGCAGAGTGCAGAGGTTCGATTCATGCCAGGATGCACATTCTTTGGCAGCATCTCCATGTCCTGTCAAGACACCACTCAGGAACATGATGTACAGCGCTCTGGGTACAATAACCAAACACACACACAGCGTAGTCTTCATGATGCAGATACATCATTAGGGAAGCCGTTGACATGACCTGGCTGTGCTCATGTTAACACTGCAGTTCTGCATTGCATTAATGGTTAAGAGTCACTTGAGCTTTGACAGTTTCACTCGGCCACTGGGATGCTCTTTTTTTTCCACTGGCATTAAACCTTGTCTGTCAAAGCCAGAGGATAGATGTCTGAGTCCAAGGGCAACAAGAACAATGCTGCCACTGTGTGTGTGTGTGCTTTCCTCCCCAGTCAGTCACACTCTGCAGGTTAGTCCACTCAGTGTGGGAAACCAGCAGCCTGCAGTGGCCAAACATATCTGACTTTACACTGACTTTAAAATCCCATCAAGCCGTTCAATACCCCACTGAGTGATTTACACAAATGGCGCAGAGGCTGAAATTCAGCTCCAAGACTTGAAGTAGATGGTTTAGCGAGTTTATGGCAAAAGAAATTTTATCTTATTTCAAAGAAAATTTACCTAATTTTTGTAGTTTTTTTCAAGCCAGTTTTTGTAGTGTATGTTTTTAGGTTTTGAGGAACTAACAGACACTCATCCAGACTGAAAGTCCCTACAGAGAAGTATGGTGGAAGGAGTATCATAGTATGGGGTAGCTGAGCTGCTAGGAAGGCAATAAGGAATTCAGAAATAAAGTGGAAACCATGAGGGCTGACTAAAAAATATGTCAAAGAATTGGAGAAAATGTGGGAAGCAATGGTTCAATAGCGCTCTGATAAGAAATGTCTAATGGATATTAAAACACTCTCAATGAGATGTATGAGATAAAACATGAACTCATTTTGGTTATTGTTCCGGTCAGATTGTGTTGCAGCATCTTATAATTGTTTCGTTTTTACTGTATGTCCATTACACAGAGGCTTGGAGGATGCTTACGGCTGTTTCCCTGAACTACACGGTGCAGTTTATGTTGCAGTTTACGGGAAAATGCAAACTAAACACTGCTTGGGCCTTTGATGTTTATGTCCAAATTACTCAGCAGATCACTCGTTGGTCATAAAAACACCGACGTTTGAGGACGTATAACTTTATGATGTGTGTAAATCAGAAACTGCCAGGCAAGTCAAAGGTTTCTAATTTAATTTCTTCTACACAAGTAGAAGAAAACGGGAAGTTCTAAATATTTATAAGAGAGGAACCTAAAGCTGCGTGTTGGATCTTTGCAAACAGGTGACCTCTGGTGTCATTGACAAGTAACTGCAGTTTATGTTTACTATTGTAAATGGCAATTTCCATTTCAAATGCAAAATAGACCATATGTCCTTGTGTGTACAAAGTGCAAATGGATAAACAAGTATGCAAAATAAGCAACAATCCAGGAAAACATGTTCTTCCCTCCAGCAGGAGCTAATTATTCACTTCCCTTGTGAAGCATCTCTAAATACTGGAGTATTTTACCCCAAAGCAAAGATAAAATATTTATTTTTTCTCTTTTGATAAATTTGCTAATAATTCTATTTCTGTGCTTGCGTTTGGGAACTTGAGTGTTCACAGATGAAACATTACAAAATTTCAACATAAGATTGTTAAATAGCCAAATATTAAAGTTGGGGTCTGAATATATTTATAATGCAATATTTAATTTACAGGCTAATTCAGATCATTTTGTTTTCAGAACATCAATAATGGCAACAAGATTCCTCTTTTATCCATAAAAATTCCTGGATTTTAAATGTTTTTTTTTTTTATTTTATCTAAGGTTAGTAGAATAAGGAACAAACTACAGACTATTACAAGACGTTGCACTCATCTGCTGTCATGTACAATTTAGCTTATTTTCCATCATTTTTACTCATTAAAAAAATATCCCACAGTGTGGACAGTCTGTGCAACAAGTCTGGAGTGAAGTCTGTCGACATTTATACTGGTGACATACAACCACTGTCACAAATGTAAGCGCATGTACCAGTGCTTACACCTGCTTAGTGTTAGCACGTTAGCATTTAGCATGAAACACCACTACATTTACACACTGTAAAGTATTTGCTCCATCAAAAATGCATTAGGCGATAAAAAAAAACAGCTGCAGATATATTTCTAAAAACTCATTTGCAGGGAATTACTTGAAATATTGAAACCTAAATGTTAAGTTAAATGTTATGGGTTGCTAATGATGCTAACGCAATGACCAGTATTTCTAATGGTTACTAGTACTTTTCACTAAACAACGAGCCAAACGTGTTTACTTTAGTGTCGTCTTTACAAAGTTTTTGATATGTCCAGATGACACTTTGCAAACCGATGCTACACAGCTATGTTTTTCCTTCTCCTAGCAAAACCTTCCCAAAAGCTGTATTTATTCAATCATTTTCTAATTGTACTATCATGAAATAACACTTAATATGCCAACTGAAGCCTGTAGACTGTGATTTTTTTGGATTTTTTGCTGTTTCTGTGAGATTTGCACCATCTAACCTGGATGTTCACTCCTGCCTGGGAAGATTTACCACTGTCTTGATTTTTTTCTTTGCAGAATAACAACTCCAGATTTATTTCACAACAGTCTTCTCAATAACCCTTCTCAGATTACTGGGCAGCAACATTTGCTTCTATGCTGATTCCTTCTTGGCATTGTGTTCACATGCCTTAATGCTTAGAGGGACTCCCTCTTTCTGATCAGCTAATGCAGCTAGTGCATGTGATCAGCAGCACCTGCTTGTGACTTATCCTCTTATTTCCTGGAAGCAGATAAAGGTGCATTTAATTTTTCTGAAATTGCATCTGTATTTTAGATATTTATTTGTCAAATTGATGCTTTTAAATAATTAAACCCATCAGAAGTTGAATTCCTTGAGCAAGATGCTAAACCCAGACATGTTCTTAAACCAGAGGTGTCCAAAGTTGATACTCGCTGTCCTGCAGGTTGTCATAGTGTACCTGCTTCAACACTCCTGACATAAATTAAATGAATCCAACAGCCAATGAAGTTCTGCATAATGACTCATTAATTTAACTGAGGTATGTTTGAGCAGGGGTGCATGTCTGGGGAACACTGTGTATGTTTGTGGGTGTGATTAGGTGTTGGTATGTGTGTCTGTGAGGCATGGTTAGGTGTATGGGTGGTGTAAAGTTTTAAAAGATACATTTTCATTTGAGGAAATATTTGGGAAGAGACAGTTTGGGTAACCATAATTTTTTTGTTGACCACTTTTCGTCCTTTTGATTTTGTCCCCCTTTTTTTCCCTTCATAACAATTCTGGTTTAATTTTAGTCTATTCATCATCAGTATGCATTCTATCTGGGGGTTATGCCAAAACACTGATAACTGGTGCAAAACAATGGAAAATGCATCATGTATTCAGCGTCTCTGTGGGCCTATAGGATGAATATTACAGAACCCAACACCTCTCAGCGGCTCAGCTAAATTATTACTCATGTCAGAGATTGGCATTATTTCTGCAAAAGAAACTGGGTTCGGTCATAGAATTACATTTTCACAGTAGTCAACCATATCTACCTTCATTTAGAGGATGGTTGCATGATTACCCATTTAATATCCCACATAATTAACCCCTCTGTCACATCTGATATTCTGGTCCACACTCCTTACCAGTTGAGGGTGTGTGCTCGTGCTCCTTTATCTAAGGAGGAGTGAAGTGTGATGGAGAGGCAGACAGACAGGTTGCTTCTTTGTAGAAATGCAGCAGCGCATGCTGGAAGAGGAACCGAATGGTATTAAATTAAAACAGAAAAACATTGATACCAACGATAGTGTTGATATTATCTATATGAGAATCGACCAGCTCACCACTAATGGACGCCTCTGGCATTGCAGCTGTTTGGTTTATGTGCGCATGAATGAATGAATGATAAATGCTTTTCAAAGCAAGCTGCAAACGCCGACCATTTATGAGCTCCTGAGCTTACCTTCAGTCTGCATATTAATCAATTACATGCAACACACAGAGTAATGGTTTATCTCATTACATTTTCAACATCACCTGATCTATGATGCGCATTAACTACCAATAAAAGAGCAGGTTAGAAGTCACCTGCAGCCTGAAATGGATCCTATACAGTATCAAAGTAAAAGTGAAATACATATCTGAGCGGAAGCTCAGAAAGGTGATGATGTTGATCTGTTTGAAGCAGGCAAGTGTGTAATTATAGCCTCCCTTCGAACCCTGTGTGTGTTTATTTATGATGATTGCTTCGTGTTTTTTATCCTTTTTTTCCGGGGCAACAGCGCTGGCCGACTGCTGATCATTAAAAACAGCCAGTAAAGAGATGCTGCCCTTTACGAATGACTTCTTATGTATTCTTATTACTTCTTATGTAATATTCGGTTGTTTTCTCTCTGCAGGCTTTACTGGAATTTAATGTATGCAGCAGAAGCTTGTGGACTTTACATCAGTTTACAGGACTGACAGGACTGAAAAGATGCTCAACAGGCACAAAGGTCAGATATTTTCTCTGCTTTGAACTGTTATTAGCAAACACAAAGATCCTTCAAGGTCTAAGCAGCAATGTCTTCTCAGGACCAAACTATTTGCGCGGCTGTGAGGGAAAAAATGTGTGTGTGGGCGCACAACATGATCCTACCAGTTCTTTATAGCTGTCTTACACACCTTACCGCACCCTCTCTGTTTGAACTTTGCTGCGAAACTGTAACATGTGGGTTTTTTACAGCTCTACCTTGTGTTTGTGTTGTTTTTTCCTTTGCTTTAAGCTTTAATAGTTTGTGTAAATTGCGTGATTCCTCTATGGGGACACAGTAGTGGCTTTAATCAAGTCTTGTTTTCAAGTTTTTCCTCCCTTTTAAAAACCACACATATGTATGATAATTTTGTGCATGTCATCTTAACTTATTGTGAGATTCTATTAGAATTCATTCATTAGTGTGTATTGTGCAGACAAATGGAAAGTTCAGAGCTCATCTCTGAGTTTTGGATGTCAGTTTTGATAGCAAGCATGGTGATGGTGGAAAAGATCCGGCTAATGCAAGTTGTCAGAAACAGATGTAACGAAGCACAGTTGCAGGCAGAGGTCTGTTTGGCCGTTAAACACATTGTGGGTACAAAGTGTGCAAATCATCCTTAAAATATACATTTTCTACTGACATTTTCAAAACATATTGTATTCCAGCTGATAGCTTACAAACACTGGCAAATAAAGTAAATATAACAATATTTTTTATGAAATAATTATGTGTTTTCCATGTTTTATTGTAAAGAAATATTTATTTATGAGATTTGAAAGTCATTACATTCTGCCTTTCACATTCACAGCATCTCAACTTTTTTAGACTCAGGTGTTTTAGTCTACAGCACATCTCTATTTCACACACACACACTGTGAAAACACACTCTATTCCTGCATATATAAACTGACAATGAGGAAAATTAAATAAGCTATAGGCGGTTATGTGGTTTAGTCAGACCTGAGTCAGAGCTGGTATGGTGACACTTTTAATAGTGTTGCAGTATGAATGACGGTGCACTCTCTCTCTCTGTCTCTCTCTCTCTCTCTCACACACACACTTGCTTCCAGTGTGGCCGATGCACATGCATTCTGTTAAATAGAGGATTTAAATAGAGGACACAGTTTCAGGTCAGGAGTGGGTGGCTTTTATTGTTCTGTAAGTATTTTATTTTGTGTGACAGATAAATAGATAGGACTTTTTTATAAAACATCAAAATACATTTTAGGAGCTTTATTTCACATTCATTAACCTTTTAATAATGTAACAAATTTCCATTTAAAATGGCAGATCACCTGGCAGATTTCCTCTCACGTAGCTGAAGTCTTTGCCGTCCAACCTCAGCGAATCTGATGGAACTCTGTGAAACTACTGAAATCTGGCAGATTTTTGTACTTTGGCGCTCCATGACGAAGGCTAATTCATCATCTGTCCTATATTCAACTCAATATATCATATCTTTCTGTCTGTTATTCCCTCCCTTCCTCCAGTTATGTTGCCTTGAGTGTCGTTACTGAATCTGCCTTGCTGCTCAAAGCCATTACTTTGCCATCCAGTTGCTGACGCAGCGTTTTACAGTGAAACACAACTATAACGTAACGCATCAGGTTGGAGACAAAGGTGCGATGTGTTCTCGGGACATATACTATCTAACATATACTACAGGGCCGTGACCCCTCCAGGGATGTGCATAATAAATGTCAGTGTGCAATCAAATAAAGTCAGAAGTACAGAGGATTAAGGTCAGGAAGTTGTGTAGTGTTGCTTTAGATATTTGTTTCTCTTTCTGAAGTATTTTCATGTTTTAATTTTTGTTTTGTTTGTAGCTATTAAATAGCCTGTGTGTATATATTACAGTTTTTAATGCTTATATAAGATGTCAACTATTATTAGGACACTTATGGAGGAAAAAAGTCAGCATTTAATAATAAAACAAGAAAATATATATCACGTTTCTTATGGAAACATGTGGCTAATTAGCTCCTTTAGCTTTTCCTTCTTCAAGACTCAGATTGTCTCTTTCCCGTCTGATCTGCATAAAATTACACTGAAACAAATCACTTTGATTTTCAACTTTGCTTTATTTTTCAGTTTGCATTTAAATGAGTTTGTCTGTTTTTAATTAATTTGTTCTACTACACCCTGTGCCTTGCAGCTGGTATCTGCCCAGTGTTTGTGAGGTGCTGAGAGGACTAGGTGTGGCGCTGACATACCTTTTGCCCTGCAGTGCTGCAACATGAAATTCAGCAGAGCTTTATCTCCACCTACAAGAACAAGTATGCATTTGACATCTTTATCTAGGCAAGCTGACGAGCAGGGACTCTTATGTATTTGGTTCACCTATCTACGCAAGAGCGTGCGAACAAAGCCCTCATTCCATCATAAAGCAAATCTCTGCGGGGGGTAATACAGAGTTCGGCCTCATTAGGAAGAAACCCACTCATCGCTTAGGTCACACATGTGGCATCTCTTTTATTTCAAATGGTAGACACATACAGACTTGTTAAGGTCCGAGTAAGTTGTGTAGGAGTCTATTTGAGGGCATGTGGCCATGGATCATGTTTTCTAATTGGAGATGCAGCTCCTGTTTCCCTGTTCTCACCTTCTCCGAGCATCTGTATTTATGTTCACAGCTGTGTCCCAGATTTCCCCACAACATGTTAGACAGATTGCTGTAGCTGGTTAAGGGGTCAATTCAACCCAAAATAACAACTGCACACAGACACTTTCATTGAATACAGATTCTTGCAGTACTGGACCCTTTTCAAATACAAGATTAGGAAAGGATGATGATGTTGAAAAGACAGAAAAAATAGCATTCAAGGGAAAAAATAAACATCTTTTATACATGAACCCTGAATTCTGACATCTTGATAGTTTTTTTTTACTATCAACATGTAGTAAAAGCATCTAAAATTATATTTCAATCTATTTCTGATTTGCATGCTTCAAATTACTACACATAAATATCCACTGCAAGTTTGAACAAACCTTTTTTTTCATTTTTAAGGTTAAAATGCACATTTATCATTAAAAATAGGAAATAGGCAAGAAATTCTGATGTAATATGTTGAAATGAATTAGGGTAATTATCAGCAAGCCAGCAAGAGCACCCTAGAGAGGTAGAGTCTCTAAAGTGCTCTTATGGAGACTAAAGTATCCACATTTTTCCAATGAATGTAGCCATTATTTTAGTTTAAAGTGCAATTGGCACAACTAGGTCACATCTTCCTATCGTAAAAAAAAAACCCCAAAACAAACTCCTGGATTAAGGTAATCCAGATTTCCCTCAAATCCTGATATTTCCTGAAAATTTCATCAAAATGTGCCAGAAAAGGAAACTAAAATTTTCATCAAAGATATATATTAAATATGTCTGTACTCTGAGCCATCAAGACTGAAATAATCTCAGTCAAGTTTCACAAGTTGACTCTAAGCAAAGAAAATCCATATTTAGTTTTAATCAATTCAATTCCGCAACAATGTCATCTCAGGACATTTTAAACACATTTTTATTTCAGCCAATTCATTCTAAATAGCCTGGCTAAGGACAACTTGGATCCAATCTCCCATCCTGAGCTGCAGGGGGCGACAGTGGGGAGGAAAACTCCCTTTTAGCAGGAAGGAAAAATGTCCAGCAGCAGGCTCAGGGAGGGCAGCCATCTGCTCCTAATATCTGGAACAAACTATGAGGAAACCTGAAGTCTACTCCAAACCTTTTTGCATTTAAATCATATTTTGATTTTTTTTTTTTATTGCTTGTTCATTCATTGAATCATTCTCTTGTTCATGTACAGCCTTACCCAACAGCCTCATGCGTGAAAATGTTCCATAAGAAGACATTGACATGAAAGCTGGGGATCAAACCAATAACCTTCCACATACCATAGCTGCTCCATGAAGCATGATGCCACATCATACCATCTGAAAACCTGTATGCTGTTAGGCTATTTGAGCCTTTCCATTTAGCCAGTGGACATTAATTATCACGTAACCTATTTTTGGATTGGTAACAAAACGCAGCCCAAATCCAAGCTCAAACCGGATTGGCTCATTCTGTTCAGGCTGCAAACTGAAACCACAAAGCTTCTTGTTTCCATTCATGCATTTTGCTAATTTGTCTGTTTATAAAAGCACACACACTCTGTTAACAGAGACTCCATAATCTTTACTCCTCTTAACCTATGACCTCAAAGTTGTTGGAGCCTTTCTGTTCAGAAAAAGATACTGCCTGCGTGTCAACTGTTAGGATACGAGGCTGACTGTGAACCAGCTGATACCCCACAGGGAGGGCATGAGAACCGCATCCGCTTTCCCACAATGCTTTGTGTGCACAGAGAGGATGGGGGAGGGAGAGGCCGCTCGGACAGAACTGCTCTTTGCCTCTGGCATCGCCATGGAGACGAAGGGTCCTTACATAGACTTTCTCAGCTGCTCTTATTCTCCTGCTGTTTACCATTCAGTTCATATGTGTGAGGCAAAGGGAGTGCAAGAGGAACTGGGACTGATTTGACCGCCAAGCGGAGATAGTTTGAGAGTGATTTTGCTGTGTGGCAGACCACAGAGGGCAGAGCGAGGCACAAACACCGACCGGGTTGGCGGCTCGCTTCTGCGAGCAGTCGGTTTCAGCTCGTATCCCACTTTCTCCTTATATTCCCTCTCATCCTTCCGGAGTCACTGGGATCCTGTCCAGCTCTCTGGGAAAACAGAGCACAGGGCTTCTCACACACACACACACACACACACACACACACACTCAGAACACAGAGTGAGTGAATACCCAGTTGCCTTGGGTGCAAAGTGTGCATCCTGGAGTCAAGGAAATGCTGAGAGAGAAACACAACGGGAGGGAAAGTGGAGTCTGGTTGAGCACACACACATTCTCATGAGACATCCCCTTTACACACACACACACTCATGGTCACACCTACAATACACACATGCAGCGTATGTGCTGGCATGTGGGTGTGTGCTTCCTCTTCTTTACTCACATTTTTTTAGCTTGTTTCAAGGAGACACACCCACTTTGTTTTGTAGGAAAGGACACACTTACACACACAGGAAAAGAGGAGTGTGTACTGTAACTCTTTCCCTGTCAGGATACAGAGGGTAAGAAGCCACCACTGGAAGCAGCTCCTGAGTTGGATGATGGCGTAAGGCTGAAGAAGATGATAAATCAGGGGGAATAATTAAAAAAAAACACAGTCGTTGGGTTGAAATGGATCAGATTATTGTGGCTGAACTCTGAAGGATGGGAACGGTTTTGCTCAAAAATGGAACTTATACCGAAGGAGAGAAGTTACACTGAGACAAATATGTATTTACCTTGTATGGAGACACCCTGGCAAAGACAACGGTGAGTTAGAAGCGGCTGAAGTGGTCTCGTAGTCATAAATGCATCTTTAAGAAGTGATGCTGATGATGCAGATTTTGCTGTTTGTGTACAGAAGTGTGTGAGTGATGCAGTGTTTTCTAACCTGGGTGTGTGTGGCCATGTGAACTCAGTGGAAGGCAACAGGATCCACTAAGCTATGATCCACCTCTCCTGCTCAGTCTAAGGATTACTCTGCCATCATCAGATGAATGACAAGCAGAGGAGCAGTGGTTGTCAGGCAAGCGGAGGCTATGTGTGTGTGGATCTGTGACTGTGTGTGCGTTTAATGCTCCCAAAAACCCGCAAGGAGTAAAATAACTCCCTTTATTTGGATCATTGTACCTTTAATTTTACTGTTTCATGAAAAGAAACATAATGATGGCAGCGATACATCCCAAAAAGCCTCCATTACAGCTTTCTGCAGATGTCTGAGAACTGAAGGAAGCAGATTCTGGAACTATGAGAGAGGAATGTTGTCTCATTCTGGTTTGATAGGATTGTAGTTGCTCAACAAGCCATGATATTTTAGGAAACACATTAGACTGAAATTCTGCCCTGAAGATGTCATGACTTGTTTGGATGATGGAGCTTTAACCTGCTTTACGTGAATGAGATGCGTTTACACAAGAGGATTTCTGCTCAACCCATCGTTGTGTATTTAAATGCATCGAGATTATATATCTGAGATTATATTTCTGTGCTTTTGGCCCTTTTGTTTGAAAATTTTGAGTATCTTTGGATGATATTATGTACTGTTGATGATGAAGTTGATGAAGACAGTTTTTCTTGCCTTTGCCAATCTGAACGTCAGAGAGGCTCTGCCTCTCCAAGGTGCTCATTTGATTAATATTCCCTGTTGGGATGAACATAATTAGCAGCAGCATGTTAATCCATCTGTTTATATGTCGTATAATCTACTTTTCCACACTTTGTTTCTCTGTTACAACTTTTTTGTTTTTGTCCTCAAATCAAAACAACCCTTTTTTTCTTTTAATATTAAACATGTACTTTTTAGTTCTATTATAAATGAACTATCACTTTATTATATTTATATTGATACTTGTATTCTGCTTCTTTCTGCATTTCCATCATCCCAACAGTTTTGTAATCGGGCTTGCAAACGTCCAACTACTGGCAAATGCTCAAAAAAAAAATCACACGTTAACATCTAAAATATTTTAGAGAAGTTGATCTGTAGGGTCATGTACTCACATTGTGTGTTAAACATTGTAATTAAAGCTAAAATGAGCTTCACCAAATAATTATTGACATTATATCGAAATATTTTTTCTATTTAGGGAATTGAGTGAAACAGCTTTTACTGAAAAATGCCAAATATTTCATGGTTTCCGCCTGTCAGGATGTCATGTGTCTTATTTAATCTGTTCGGGTTGGACTGGTACTTCATATTTAATGGCATTGACGCCAGTTTGAAGCAAGCATCTGGAAGTCTTTTAAAGAAACATGGTTTAATGTAACTATGGTAAAAGGAAATAATAATGGCCCAGTTCAATAACCAGAAACCACACATTTTGACTGTAGATTACTATTAGTGGCTCCTTTCATAGCAGATCATCCACATTTGTCTTTTAACAATAAGATGCAGGAATCTAACAAACCAAAATCTGGGTAGAAACTTGGGCTTAAACATTAACATCGTTCTTTCATTTCATCCAAACCATCAAATAGGGAAATTCCATTCACAACTTGCTAAGCTGGCGGCTTTTTACTGTATTTGTCAACCTGCCCAACCTTAATTCCTTCAGTTGTATCGGCTCAGCTGGACCAAGGCAAGAAGTTGAACTTCCAAAAGCATGTTTTTACTAACCTGGGCAAAACATGACACTTGACTAATAATATGCGTCAAAGCAGGCCTCAGACGAGAGCCAAAGTTGTGATGCGAATCCGTTGTGCATCATTTCCTCGCGTTAATCATGCCGCGTGCTTTGTTTGTGTTGGAAGGTATAGCAGAAAGCCTGGGTCACAGAAAGCTGTTTTTACATTCTGTACTGGGAGGGTTTAAATGCTGCTATACAGCCTCTGATTCTCCATCTTTTTGTGGAAACACAAACTCTATCTGCATAGTGCAGCTTAATTAATATTCAAGATTAAGGGGTAATTCAGTTGTCATCCAGTCAGAGATTATGCAACAAAGTTCACAAAGGACATCAAAAGATTTGCCTGTCATGTCTTTGACTACCGCATGCATGTTGCATAGCAGTTTATAATATTTCTACTACAGATACGCTCTATCAGCCCTTTGTAGAAATCTGCTCGACCTTGATACAGAAATTGAACCTTTTCAGTTCCCCTAGGAAGAAAAGTTTATGAGCTTTTGTAATCTCGATGGAGAAGAGGGAACATTTCAGGCTTTTTATGACACAGTTTCCCAGTAAAACCAGTCAAAAGGTCTCTGCCCTGGATGCATTTGTTAAAAGGAACATCATTGTAGACCAATTTAATTGAATCTGATCAAATGTCGACTTGCTTCAGTGCAGTTGGGCTCATTAAAAAGCCACTCTAGCAAGGTAAAGACTCGTCATTGGCAAAGGCTTTTCTTGTATTCACTATAGATGAAGTGATTTTGCAGTCAGACAGGAATGGCAGAGTAATATACCGGCAAACAAAAACCAGGGAGAGGATGTGCGTTTTACAGCATGATTGGGTTAATTTTAGTCCTCTGCTGGTTGAAACTGTTTAGACACATCATTATTTCCTTAGTTAGACCTCAGAGAACCGCTTTACTACAGATATAATATAAATAAAACAAGCATGTTCAGTCCTTTTTTCTACCATGCAGATTAAAGCCGAGCGCACAGGCTGTGATCGAACGGCAGCACGAAGAAAACCACACGAACACTGCAAGCTTTGTAAGTCATGTTTTATAGACATTATGATTTGATATAAATGCTGTGTGACGGAGAGAACTCTCCAATCAATCCGCATAATACGTTAAGCTTAATCTCTTTTGACGGCTTGAACTGTCGCTTTTCATTTACATTTCCTAGTGTCTGTGAAATGCTTTGGGTTGACGTATTGTTTGCGCACTCACATTTTCTGTTAGATGCAATGTTGTGAAGGTTGATGCCAGTGCAGACAAACACTTCCTCAAATATAAGGAGCCTTACCAGAAAGTAAAACCTGCTAATTTCCAGTTTGCGTGAGATTTGAATGACTCAGCATGACGTTTGCCGAATATATATGGCATCACGCCTACAAAGGTTTTTCAGTGTCTCTTGAAGTTCTTAATATCTCAACTTTTGGGGTTTTTAAGTTTC
>JBAMHX010000026.1:6580020-6592102 GCA_037177515.1 Pseudomugil tenellus
TTTTACATGTTGTAGCCTTTTGCGGCCACTAGGGGACAGATGTGCCTGGGATTAAACATGCCACACGTCCAATATGCCCATAAAATCAGGGAAGTAACGCATGAATTAATGAGCTAAATGGATTATTCAATATATTTTGGGCCCATAATGCCACCGGGCCTCGTTCTGGAACTGAAATCACAGCTGGTAATTTTTGCACAACCCAACAAAGAGCAGCTGCAGCAGCATCATCTGACCCAAAGTGTTTTTTGTGCAATTTTGTGCAAAATGCTAATTCATTTTGTGCATTTTTTTCATGTATTTGTAATGAAATTGGTTGTTGTTGGCATAATAATAATTCAGCGCACCTCAGAAACCTTCAGGTTGCAAAGTCAGAAGCACTTCCACATCTATAGATCTACGATCCCAATGGTTGATTTTTATTATTTTGTACATTTATTAAACTTCTGTCTTGAAAAATCAGCAGCAAAAGTCAGTAATCAGTTTCTGCTCTCACGACATTGTCGACACAAAACTGACTCATCAACCAGCTGTGATTTATATCTCCAAAGAAATTCTTTTGCAATGCAGCAGATGTTGAAATAAAGACATCAAAGAAGCGTGAATTTTTATTTTCTATGCCAGCGCTCTTAACACAGGCCCAAAAGTCTTTTTGAAAGCAGGCAGCTGTGGAATCTAACAAACAACTGGTTGTGAAGTCTTCTAAGTGCATTCATGCTTTCAAAGACTTTTTTATTTTATTGGCGTGTGCATGTTATGCAGTTTTATGCAGAGTAAATATAACAACTTGGATTATATTTAGTGGGTAACCACAGTGGCCAAATGGCAGCAGATCCTCTCTGGCAGTTGACATTGAGTTGAAATACAAGATTAGGTCGACTCGAGATTTTTACCATTTTAAATTCATGATCTGTGATAATGGAACATTGTAGAAATGAATCTTTAATCTGTGAGTGATAATGTAGTTGATCAAACTAAGATGCCGTTATTCTGCTGTGGTTTTGCCAGAGCAGCATCAGCTCTGCTTCAGTTGCCTCTGACTAAAAGTATCGTCATGCTCTTTAGGTGAGATTGATGCGCTTCGCCTCGGCCGTCAGCACCACTTTCATTAGCATAACTCCGAACGTTGGGGCTCATGCCCACCTCCCTTAGGGTTTTTTTTCTCTGCGTAGCCTCTGCCTGAACTGCTCCACTGAGGCGCATTAACTGGCACTGAAACCAGAGGTAATACACACTCTTCAGCATATGTCATGGGAAAGTCACTTATGAGCTAAACGATGGTGGTCTTTCTTACAAGCTAACATTTACCCATAAATCCAAACACTTACTAACAGTGATAAAAAGCCATATAGCACAAATGAATAACAAAATGTCCTCAAGACAAACTACCTGGCGATGAGCCAGTGTTTGTTTTCATTTAGTCTTGTGTGGTGTTTTAGTAGAAAGCCTTTATGTTGGAAAATACTTTACAATAAAGAAGCTGTAATGTCAAAAGTGTTAGCATAATTCCTGTGATGCTGTGGACGGTGCATCTATATGATAAAACCAAAGAAAAGTTTATATTTGTTTGCATCAGTTATGAGACATACAGTTCAGTCACGGGTAAATTTGTTTGGGGCGTCCTTGGCCCTCCATATACTAATGAACACCTGAGGCAGGGGGGAGAAGCCATAAAGAGCCCCTAGAGTACAAAAGTGCTCATGTTATCCAACCAAAAGCAATTCAAAGAGAACGAGTTACTTTAGACAGAACGTGAACAGCAAAACTGCATCGAATGAAAGAGGAAAAAGAGTAAAAGTTCCGGAAAACCGTGGCGCTTAAAACAGTTGTTGACTTTATCATAGACTGAAAAGATAGATGGAGTCTCTCGGCGGTCTCTGAAGTGGAAAAATGAAGCTCGTTGAGTGGTTCCTACTGTCGCCATCTTGACAGCGTCATGTGTGCCCTTGCTCCCGGAAAATATAATAATGTGAAAAGAGGTGGAGCTGAGAGTGGGCTGTGAGCGTGTAGGTGGATGATTGCCTTCTATTAAAGTTCGAGCTGCCTGTAGCTACGAGCTAACTCGTCTTATGGGAGCTAACTGGCTAACAAAGGTAGGCAAGGTGTGCTGTTAGCCAGGATATTGCCGATGTTTTTTGTCCCAGAAGAAAAATAGGATCCGTGATCATCAGGGAAACAGTTTGTCCACACTGCAGTCCAAGTAATCTAAACATCTGAAAATATGTTTAATTAGCGCTTCATGACTTCCCTGTGCAGTGCTGCTAAAAACTTGGTTTTTATCATTCTGCAACTATATTATGTAGCTGATAGAGTCACAAATGTCTCATAAAGGGATGGGAATTTATTTTAAAATCTGCAAAAAGCAGCAAATGAAGTAGTTGCTGATTAGCTGGCCAGTGACACACACAGGCACACACACACATATACAATGCTGCTGAAAGTTGTGATGGTCATTCATACATTTATTATAATAATATACACATACAATTAGTGCTTTTCTTTCAACTTAATAGTAACCAGGAACATTATGAAAAATAAAATAACCTAAAGGTTTTTTGAGCATAGTGTATGTGCAACATTCATGGGCTCATGATTAGCTGATTTCTTCCCACATCTACATGCTGTGGGAGGTCAACCAATGATAAATGTCTGGGTTTCGAGCCAACTTTCAGTCCCAGGAAATTAAAAAGAAAAAAAAACCAACATCCTTAAGAGCAAGGAATTGCTGTGAGATGATATCATTTTTTAAATCAAAGTTGAGCATTAAGCTCTTAGTCTATCAGTAATCTTTTCCGTGTTACTGTCAAACCACTCCAATTTTCCCGGAATAGTGCAGTATGAGCAGTAAGATGGCTACCAGTGGGACGTTTCCTAACAGGAAGGGAGAATCAGCATCACGATGTTGGGTTTGAAATACCTGACAGGATTCCTGGCAGTCTGCTGGGATCATTTAGAAGAGACTCGCAGAAAGTGACGAATAGTTTGATACTTTAAATGGATTTATTCCTGTATACAGGAGATATCCTTAGGTAATTAGTGTTCAGGGACATTCATTGCATTAATTGTAGGTGAAATGTAATCATATTAAGCCACCCACACACCTTTCTCACCTTCCATTTCTCACCTGAAGGTGTGGAGTGTTTGCCATTAATAGTTACTGCTAAGTGGTGTTAGCATCCTGTGTATCTGATTAATGCTGCTCCCCCTCCGACATTTTCATCATCTCCTTGAGGATAATTGTACTCTGTAATTACTAGGACATCAGGATACAGATACAATAAATTGATAAAAACAATGTGTAATTTTTCGGAAGAGGCCCATTTATCAGTCTGTTGAGCCGTTGTATCGTGACTCAGCAAAAAGTAGAACCACTGAACAAGAAAATAAATCTAGGAACTGTGATCATTTAACTTTGTTTCAACCTTTTTCCTTGCAGGCACAGAAGAAGACAGATGGATGGACGGACGGATGACATCATTGCCAGCCGTGGGAGCCTGAGCCTGCGACTCATGTCAGTGGTGTGTCTCTGTGTCACTTCCCGGGAGAAAATAGAACAGGAAGCCAGAGCAAGTGGCAACAACAAGCGCTGGCCTCACCTCCACAAGGAAGCCTTTTTCTTCCAGGAGCAAAAGGAGGGGTGTGGATCTGTATGTGTGTTGATATGCAAGTGTGTGTCTCTTACTCGGCTGAGCTTCCACACTGCAGGGAGATGGTGTTGACTCGGGATGTGCGTAAGTGTCTAAGGTTTGCTTTTTTTAAGATTTAAAGCAAGCTATGCTTTTTGAGAATGTAGGATATCATTAATTTACACACATTTATTTCAAGACCACAATTTTGTTGCTGTTTACACGTACATTTAAAAAATATATTTGTACACTTTCAGCTTTTAATGATCAGTTTTAAAGGTTTGTATTAAGGTAAAGAAATCAAAGCTGCATGTGGGGATGATAGTCTTCAAGCTATAGTACAATATGGACAAAAATGATCAATATTAACACTATATAATCGCACTTTATCTTTGTGTTGATTTAATATTGCTCAAAATGTTCTTAAACCATTAACCCAAAAATAAACTGGATTAATAAAGATAAAAAAAAACATTAATCAATTTACATGTCCATTTCCACTTTTAATGGGGAACTTTTGGATTGCAGAAGGAACTACAGCTGCTCAGGCCCTGACCTTTAACTTTCCATTTGAGGACGCAGCTTCATTGCCATGGTAACAACAGGATTGCGTTGTAGCATCTCGATGCAATGTTGCCCTCTTGTGGCCAAATATAGCATCGCAGAAACCAGTCAGCAAACTTATATGACACATTGACAAAGCACTGTCACCACTTTTAACTCCTGATTTGTAAATGATCAGTTAGTTCTCCCTACAGAATACACCGCCTTCTAAACCAGCAGTCCTGTGTCTGGATGTGACGTGTATCTGCATACAGTTTAAGGAATCTGACCCCATTTTCTGCAAAAACCAAGAAAAACTTGCTGAGACAAAGTGATGCATGTGTTTGATTACTTTTCTCGCTTTGTTGCCGTGACAATCCAGTCAGTTATGTAAGTTCTGGCCACAGGTTCCCACAAATGGCGTGTACAGAGGTCTTTGTGTTGTTACATGAGACAGCGCACATACACAGAGTCATTGTTTGCTTGTCCCTCGAGCTGCTCGTTTGTCACAATGCAGCCACTTTAACAAACCACTGAATCCAGTGTGCGAATTTAAAAAAAAAAAAGAAGATTTTTCATCAAGCTGGTGGGAGAGATTTTCCAGCTGGGTGACACAATTTATTTTCAGCACAAATAGACTCCTAGTGCCACTCGACTTCACGTCCTTCTGTCGTTTTAGTCCCTCAAAACTCATCCAATAGATGCGGAAATCTAAAGATGTTTATGCAGCTCTGTCACTACAGTCACATCAGCTGTGCTTTTACCTTAACTAAATCAGCCAGGTTTGTTAAGTTTGATGTGTTAATCTGCTCTCATAGAAGCTGCTGTGCATTACTTAACTAGCCAAGATAACTGATACTGTGTTCCAAATTACTCTGCATGATAGTTTCAAAACATCTATTTGACTACAAATAATTAAAAAGTACACTTGTCAATTTTTTTTTAATTATGTAGATCATTTTTCTAAAAACAAATAATTTTTTTACATAAATTACATTAAGGTCTATGTTAAAATAAAAGTATTTTGTTTGATATCATGTTCTCTTTGTGAACATCAGTTAAGGGTGGCTTAACTAATTTCCTCTATGGAAGTATGTTAGTATTTCAGAGAAATATCTTTTTACTTCTCATCGTTGGCTTTTTAGCAGCTACTCAAGTAATACAACACATTTCCCTGTGTAACTTTCCTTTATATCGCAATAGACCAGTTTGGTCTCTGAATTTTTTAAACTGCACACTTTTCATTTCTTTTTCAGGTCATTACAGTTTCTCACATTTCATTTGCAAAAGTAGCTCATCTTTTTTCCTCATACCACATGGAAACTGGGACTTGCTTAAACATCTGACACAACCTCCAGAAGTACTTTTGTGAACTTTAAATAAGTTCACCTGGGAAAGTAATAGTAAAACTTGTCATCAAACAATTATTTATTATTTTTCCTTGTTATGTTGTTGCTTTGCCTTGAATTGTGTGCAACACAAAAAAAGTGCTCTATAAATAAAGTTGGATTGGAAGTTGTATTGGATCAGTGCTCTAAACATACAAGTTAAATAACACAACCAACATCTTCCACAGGAAAATATACCTAAATGTTTAATCAAATTAAAATTGTACATGCAAAATAATAAGGAAAACAACATGCTATTAGCCTTTCCCTGAGCTGCCACCTAAATGTGGTGGAGAGGTTTGAGCGTCCCAAAAATCCTAGCGGCTGTGTTGTCGGGGGCTGCATGCCCCTGGTGGGGTCTCCCATGGCAAACAGGTGTCTAGAGGAGGGACCAGACTAAAAGCAGCTCGAAGACCCCCTATGATGACGAGCAAAGAAAACAAGAACTTTCCCTTGCCCGGACGTGGGTCACCGGGCCCCCCTCTGGAGCCAGGCCCGGGGGTGGGGCACGACGGCAAGTATCTGGTGGCCGGGCCTTTGCCCGTGGGGCTCGGTTGGGCCAAGCCCCAAAGAACTACATGGGCCCCACCTCCTGTGGTCTTACCACCCGCGGGGGGGCCATAGGGGTCAGGTGCAGTGTGAACTGGGCGGCGGTCAGGGCGGGGACCCTGGCGGTCCGACCCCTGGTTGCAGAAACTGGTTCTAGGGACGTGGAACGTCACCTTCCTGGTGGGGAAGGAGCCTGAGCTTGTGCGCAAGGCTGAGTGGTTTCGACTAGATATAGTTGGAGTCACCTCAACGCAACTCCCACCTCCGGGAGAACTTCAACCTTGTTCCGAGGGAGGCGGGGGATATTGAGTCCGAGTGGGCTGTATTCCGTGCCTCAATTGTTGAGGCGGCTAGTCGGATCTGTGGCGGTTGAAGAGATGGAAGCAGTGCTCTGTCAACACTGTTTACGGTGAGGATGGGGTGCTGCTGACCTCGACTCGAGACATCGTGGGTAGGTGGGCAGAATACTTCGAAGACCTCCTCAATCCTACCAACATGTCTTCCGAGGAGAAAGCAGGGCCGTGGGACTCTGTGGTGGGCTCGCTAAGGTGGTCAAAAAGCTCCTCGGTGGCAGAGCCCCGGGGGTGGATGACATCCGCCTGGAGTTTCTTAAGGCTCTGGATGCTGTGGGCCTGTCTTGGCTGACACGCCTCTAGGGCATCGCGTGGACATCGGGGACAGTGCCCCTAGACTGGCAGACTGGGGTGGTGGTCCCCCTCTTCATAAAGGGGGATCGGAGGGTGTGCTCCAACTACAGGGGGATCACACTCCTCAGCCTCCCCGGGAAAGTCTATTCAGGGGTCCTGGACAGGAGGGTTTGTCAGATAGTTGTACCTTGGATTGATGAGGAGCAGTGTGGTTTTCGTCCTGGCTGTGGAACAGTGGACCAGCTCTATATCATGTTCACGAGTAATGGAAGGATGGAGCGTGAGATCGACCGACAGATGCAGACTCTGCGCCGGTCTGTAGTGGTGAAGAAGGAGCCAAGCCAGAAGGCGAAGCTCTCGATTTACCGGTCGATCTTTGCTCCTACCCTCACCTATGGTCCTATGGGTAGTGACCCAGGACACACTGGAGAGATTATCTCTCCCGCCTGGCCTGGGAACGCCTTGGGATCACTCCTGATGAGCTTGCAGATGTGGCTGGGGAGAGGGAATTCTGGGCTTCCCTCCTTAGGCTGCTGCCCCCGCGACCCGACCCCCGATAAGCGGAAGAAGACGGTACGGTACGGTACATGCTATTAGGCTAATGCTATGAGTTAGCATTTTAGTCGGTGGATATTGAGCAGTTTTAAGCTGATGGGTTTGAGATTGTGTATGTAAATGCCCACTTTATGAATATGCCCTGTATTTAAAGCATAATAGGTAGTTAATAAGACTGAAAGAAGGGATTATGCACTCCATTAATCCTTATTTTACTCTAAAAAGTTATCACAGCTTAGTAGCTATAAGATATTAGCTATAAGCTAAACAGATCTGGTTTTGCTTATATTAGCTTATTTTAGCTTAATTTAGCTTTGCTTAGTTTAACTTAGGAAGTTTTCATAGTTTAAGCACTTTATAATCATTGTGTTATAGCGTCATGATGAAGAAATTTTTCCTTAAATTTATGTTAAAGGGGCCACATTATGCAAAATGGACTTAAACCTTCTATTAGTGTTAATTGTACCTTAAAACAATCCCGGAAGTAGCTTTATTTTTCATCCCTGCGATTTGTCGTTTTATCGCTTTACAAAGAAGAAGGCAGCTTAAGCAGAGCACCGCCATGCCGACGCGGCACGGTGGAGGAACATGTAACTGCACGCTGACAATACAAGTTTTCTAGCTGATTAAAAATGTTGAATTTCTTCATGATTTTTGTAGGATCTTTGTAAGCAACCATTTTTGCAAATACACAAATTTAGCCACAAGTATGGAGTGGATAAAAACATTTCTGATTATGGATGAAAAATGTAAAATACTTTATGTATCCCTTTTCAGGGAAACTCAAAATATCTTGTAAATTCTTGGCAAATTGAATCTTTCTTCATTAAAACTAAAATTTCAAGAGAAATTGCAGGAAAACTAGGATCTAATGTGGAAAAACTTGGATAATTATGTGATATCCATGTATTGGCTACATTTGACATTTATCCAGTTTTATTATCACATGTGACCTATCTTAGTAATCAAAACCTCTATAATATACACACCAGCACATAATACATTCTTGAATAATACTTGAATTTCCCTTCAGGGATTAATAAAGTATTTATTATTATTATTATTATTATTATTATTAATAATAATAATAATAATAATTAATAATAAATAATAATTACTTAAGATTTTTTGTTGACTGTTCTAGCCTCTTTAAATATATCTATAGTGCAAAACAGTTATATACTCTCAAAATGTGCATGTGAAAGCAGCCACGTACGCAATAGTTTGCTAGTTTTACTTGCTTATAGGTGTGTTTCATGTGTCTATCCGTACTGGAAGGACAGGTACTGTCAGTTGCATTGTCACATAGCTCTACCGTGGAGAAGTTCTATATATGAGCACAGACGGGTTGTGTGTATATTATGCTCATGAATACTACATACATGGAAACATTCATTCATTTGCATGGACTTCCACTCTGCTGTCATTTGGTTTCTGTGTCTTCTTCACTGCAGCATCGATGACAGCGAGGCAGAGGCCGTGGGCCTCTAAACATGGTTGGAACGGAGTGAGTGTTGCTCCTTACTTCCTATATGTTTGTGATGTCAGATTAACACCGAGCTCCGGCATTCAGCTGACAACAGCTGCTATGAATTTCTCCTAACACATGCATCAGTGTCATCTGCTGTCAGCCTTGCTCTTTGTGGCGTCTGCTCTGATTGAATTCATTCCCGCTGCTGTGGGTGAGTTTTCACACACCAGTGGCACCATGCTGCCATGACAACAGCATTAAAGCAGACTTCCTCTAAAAATGAAGCAAATCTGTCACTTTTTTCCTCCCTCCCCTGACAGAGTAACACATGGACATACTGCCTGAGAGCACGGCAGTGCTAAAAAAGCTAAGCGTGTGTGTTGCAGAAATACATTGCTTTGCATGATCCCTTTACAGCTGTGGTTGCTTATTTTTGTTGTGAGCTGTTTCCTAAAAAAGACAAAGCGAGCTATACTCATTTTCTATTCTGTGATGCTTGTTGCTTTGAGAAACAGCAGCAACTGCAGTAACCTGAATCTGAAGAATTATTTTATAGCTGAACATGCTGCATGTCAGAGATGACTCCATCCACATGTCCAGCCTATTAAATATGGTTAAATTAAATATGGTGCAAGATTAATCCTCTAAAAATACTAAAGCTTATTATTTCTGTCTTTTAATAATCTAATATTTCTGATTTACTCTTTTCAATAGTTTTGTTTAGGAGTTTGGAATAAATGTTGTATTTGGGGCTTTTTGAGCCAAAGTTTTTTTTAACCATGTAGGGAAACTTGTTCCGTCTTTAATCGATTTGAGAGGAAGATTAATTGGTTTTACTTTCATACATTTTAAAGTCTTTGCATCACCTTGAAATGTGTTTCTGCACAAAGGACCTGCCTTTTCTCTCGTTTCTTGTCTCATAGTTTCTCGGAAACTATTAACAGCAAAATCTTTGAACCTTAGAAGCCTGATCGACAGTTTTAAGAGCAAAATAAAATTAATTACTGAAAATAAAAAAAATAAAAAACAGGAGAATGATGTTATTTGTAAGTTTCACATTTTAGATCCTTAATCTTCACAAAAACAAGACAAAAAGTGTGTTTAAGTACAAACATCAATGGTTATATATATATATTTTTTTTTTTACCATTTTGCAGATTATGTGGTACTGATGTGCAGATCAATACTGAAATACTTTAACTGGCTATTTAAACTCAAGAACTGATTCTCATAGTGAACAGATATCATACTTTGAGGTATATATTTTCTTTATCATTAACAGGAACACAGGAAAGTAAATATACCATCTTGACTAAATGATATGAGCATGTCAGCAACATAGCAACACTGTTGCTAAACATCTGGGAAGAGGAGGAGGGAAGAGGGACAGATGCTGTTCGGGGGCGAGACACACATCACTCTTAAGGCTTTAGTGCTGCAGGTACCAAAAAGGAAGGAAAGGCCAGTTATATGTTGCACACTACTGGTATCGGATTAGTATTGGTGATACCAGCATGAATTTTACTTGGAAAAGAAATCAGTGGTATCACACATCACAAGTGCAAAAAATTATTATTAGCATGGCGTCATTTCTGTCCAACTAAAAACGTTCACACAGAAATTTTACACCTCTGTTTTGTTTCAATTTACACAGGCATAGTAACAGACAACATTTCTACAATTTATATATTCTCTGTGTTCCCGAGATGTCCCGAAACACCAACAACAAGCATATAAACTCTATTACTTGTCGTGCAACTCCTGATTTAATCTGCGTATGCCTGTAGAAAACATGTGGCCAGGGCCTAATAGCTTAATGAACGGGTCAACTTCTAGCAGCTACAAGTGAAGATACACTAGAGAGTATTTGTAAAGGGACACTTAAGAGTCTGCCATGTTTGCATACAATATTGTTTGTTCATTTACTTCATTCATTAAAAACAATTACAACAATTGAACATTTAAATTAAATACCATGAAGGAAAGGGAGCAGAAAGAAATATAAACTTATAGAGTTATTCACAATTTAACATTTCGAATAAATCATAAAAGCTGTAGAAGCCACTTCGATTTTTTAACATAACACATATCATAAAGATATTTTTAAAAAAGAGACAATATGATAAAAGTTTGCTGCCCCTTGTGGATTTTCTGATGTATTGCACTTAAAACTGTCTTAAAATGGTCAATCCTGCTTTTTTTCTGCTGCAACACATGTAAGGAGAATTATTGAACCCTGAAAATGGATATGAGGATGTTGTTATTAAACACACACACACTACCTTTGATTTCAATGCTGCATCTCATAATGACAAATTTAAACCCTATTTTTTATTAATTTTTTACTTACGTTCTTTCTAAATACTTGGACGAAACCAAATGAACAAATGTTTGGATGAGGGAACGTGGGGTAAAGTTCATCTCACCGCTGCAGCTGTGGAAACACAACATCTTCCCCAAGAAGCTGGTTTCACATGGTGGTTTAGATGTGTGTTCCCATTGTCTAGCACCATTTGAAATCAGTGTTCTTGGGGACAGCATGACAGCTCCGGCAGTGAATGAGCCCATCTGCAGGAAAAAAAAAACACGGAGTGATGCCTCCACTTCTGTCTCCACCAAAAGATAACTGATTTCCTCTGGTGCTTAGAGCCTCGTCCAGCCGTCTAGCACCATTTGAAATCGGTTATGACACCGTGGATCACTTCATCTGTCAATATCAGGGACCCGGAAGTAAAGTCTGGATGCTTGTGAAGGCTGTTGATGGATCATGAAGAAACTGGTTCTGCGAGTGTGTTCAGATTTCCAGGAGTTGCAACAAGAAGCTGTTGGAAGTCAGAAGAATACAGTGACCTTAAAGAGTCTTTTTATTGTTTAAAAAATCTTAATTTAAGTGTTTTTCTGTGTATATTCTTGTAACAATAAAATCATATAACTGAAAGAAAGAAAATTCTGTTTATGTGTCTGTATGTAGTTTGAGTGTGAATGTGAAGTAAGAAGTAGATTTATCCACATTAAATCAATGTGCTTGTTCATAATACAGCATTTGAACAACATCATCTCATCAATGCTTACATCAGTGATCATTTTCTGTTTATATTGTTTGTTTTATGAAAATGATATAAAGGTCATAAAACCAGCAGATGTCTGGGAAACTCACGTGACCAATAATCCAGAAGAAAAACTGATAAAACTTGTGCTTTGGCTCATATGAAGTTGTTCCATGATCAGTGGAGTGTAAGTGTTTGTGTAGTTGTAATTAAATCTATACCAGGATCACCGTAAATAAACAATGGTTAATATATA
>JBAMHX010000026.1:6618593-6659048 GCA_037177515.1 Pseudomugil tenellus
TGGAAGAGGAAGAAATTGATGAAACTGGACCTACGGGGTACAGCACCTCAGTCCAAAATCTAATAAAAAAAAAAAAAAAGAGAAAATTCACGAAGACAGCCTTGCACATTACACACAAATGTTTCCTGATATGGTGAATCAACAGGGACAGTAGCCTGATCAGATAACTGGAAGTGGCAGATCAGATCAAACTGGTGGAGCTTTATTGGAAAACAAGCAGATGAGTCAAACTTTTAGTGCGAAACAGTTTTAAATTATCAAAACAAAACCAAAGTGTTGAATCAAAGCGGCAACTTTTGTTTGGAGAAAAGTTTCAGTAGCTGCAGATCCAGAGATCCAGTTTAGCTCTTAGCTACATTCAGCTCCGAGTTTGACAGACAACAATCAGCCACCCCTCCCCCCCATGCTCAAAGCCACACCCCCTCCCCCCCGCTCATCTCCAGGTCTTTGCCCTTTTTTGTATTTTCCGGGACCAACAATATTCGTGATGCAGCCAAGATGGCGACAGTAGGAACCGCCCAATGAGTTTAACTTTTGTTCTTCGGAAACCCGCTGGGAGGCTCCGCCCATTTTTTCTGTACAGTCCATTGTTGAAACCCCATGTTTAACTCAGAACCGAGATAACATGCGGAATTTGTACGTTTAAAAAAAGCTTTTTGGCTCATGCAGACAGAACTGTTCTTGCAGCAACTGTCATCTCATTCATGATGTTGTGCTACTGCAAGGTGAATCAGTAGCGTAGACACATCTGATGGGATGGACACCGAGGTTGAAGCATGAGATGTTTGGAAAGCACAACAAAGGCTCTTTGAAGAAAAAGATTCACCAAAGACCTTAAATATAAGTATACAGGAAGAGTTTGTAAAAGAAGAGATGCATCCACTGCATCCATGAAAACATTTTATTTGACGTTGAAAATGAAATTAGACTGAGGAGGATTTAAAATGGCCATTCTTTGGTTCACTACTTTGTTTGGAGCATTATGAATGCTCATTTGCAAAGCAATGGTGGGAGTGGACTAAAAATTATTCTTGGTTCTGTTTGCTTGCAGTGTGAAAGCAAGCAGAACCTACTGAACCAAAGAACCAAGCTGGATAGTTTATTGGCTCTCCTGTTTTCTAAACCGGACACATTCTGGTGAAAACAGAAGCCCTGACACTACATTAGCTTGATGCTGCTTCATTGTTTATTTGTAATTAACTAAACAGGAAGAAGATACATTTCCTCTTCTGGTCACTTGACAAGTTTTTCTTCCTTCTTTTGTGGTGATTGTGGACATTATCACTGCTGGAAGGACAGGTCATTGTCGTGGTTACAGGCATTACAGTCGCTCTGGCCTTTGCAACATCTGGATTCTTTTCTTTTTCTGCTGAATATAAAGCAACGTTTTTCCAAACAGACATGTGTTATCCACAATCTTTTTTCCTAAGTAAAGTATGATGCAAATGTAGATAAAAAAAAATACTATGTAGAAAAAAATCCAACTTTTTGAAATATGTTACCCAACTCTTCATGCAAGCGCTGCGTTCACAGGTCCGATCCTGCCTGCAGAGCATATTTTCACCTCATTTACTGGTAAGCAGAATGTTGTAACAATAAGACATTAGATGACATTATTAAATTCAAACTTTAACTTTATTCACAGAAGAAACAACACAAAAGCTGGAAGTTGGTGTTGAAAATGTAGCTTCATAATACGTGCCAGACCAAGCAGTTCCTGTTTTTACCAACACATTGCTCTGGCTGATGATGTCTATCAGTGAGCTTTGTGCGGCAGAAAGGCTTCTCGGTGAGTGTTGGTTACCTCGCCTGTGTTTGTTAGCAACCACAGGGTGTGAGCACTGACAAAACAAAACCAACCTGAAAATGTTAGTCAGGTTTCAGAGTTATGGTCTTTCTGGTTTTTACACACTTGATAAGATCTCCGTCTACGTCCTGTCTAGAAGTAAACCTGTCCGACTCCTTTGGACATTTTATCATATGCCGAATTACCGCAGCGCTTCTGCACCTTCCTGTCCATCCCAGTCAGATTTCCATCTCAGAATAAGACACAAAGCAGATGAACTGAAATAACAATGATGGGTCTCTGATGGATGTTTTCATACGAGTGGTAACCATGGGTGATCCTCCAGGGCTGCTGTCCTGCAGATTTTTTATGCATCCATTTTCCAAAACACCCGACTTCCTTTAAATTGATACAAAAGCCAATAATTTCAGCATAATGACTGATTAACTGAGTCAGCTGTGTTGGAGCAGGGATACATGGAAAAGCTGCAGGGTTGTGGCCTTCGAGGACCGGAGCTGGGCAACTCTGGTCTATGCTGTTGGATCTATAATAACTAAATATATTGTTAAATCTTTAGTAAAGCAATATGTTCCTTTACCACCAGATTAAGTGAACGAAGTGTATTAGTGACACAGAAAACTGCTGATTTAACCGTTTTTCTGCCATGTCTGTTATGTGCCAGGAACCTTTAAGTGTTCTTCCCGGCATTAAAGCAAATTCTCCTCTTTCTGTTCATTAATGATCAGACTTTCTTCATCATTCTCACCATCGTGTTGGTTGATATGTTTCCTACAGTCACGTTTACTAATCCTTATCTGTTGTATCTGACTGAGTTGAAGCTACTCATCCCCCGCCTGCTCCCCCTGATTCCTGCAGTCAGGATGGATTTTTTGTCTACATGCTTCACAAATGAGTGTCTGGTAATCAGACTGTATCAGATGTTGGCCTTTTGCCTGCATGAAAGTCTGACTTAATGAGATTTCAGATAGAGACTGAAGGATTCAGCAGCAACAGAAAATGTAAAATTGATCGCATTTGCAGCAAAACATTTAACAATCTGTTTCGATTTGAATGAAAAAAATCTGGCAAAATTATTCGCCAAACATGGTAGAGACTTGTTTTAATTCATTGTGGATAGTAATCCACAGCAGCAACATAATTAGGAAGAAAGTATGTGTTTGTTAAGTTTGGGTATTTGTTTGGGTTGTTTTTGCTCATCAGCAGGGGGCAGCAGCTCCTCCACTTGCTCCCTCTGTTTCACCTCAGTTTACACTCAGCTGTGCTTCTTGCCGGGAACTCCCTCCTTAAAGCTTTCTCCAGGCCTGTAATTAGGCCCGGTAAGCATCCTGCAGTCACTGCTGCAGAAATGGAGGTGAGCTCAGCCCCATCAGGCCTCGGGGCATGGTCTAAGCCTGGCACGACATGGGTTATACAGCGGTGAAGATCCACCTCTTGTGTTACTCACTATGGCAGCATTCAGCATCAGACTCAACGTGTCTGTATGCTCGGGGGGGGGGGGGGGGGTTTAAATCACCCCCGACCTCCAGCTGCAACTTCGTGCAATGAGGGGCGAGTAGGGCAGGCGGGCCTAGCCATGTTGTGTTTAGTCTTTATAGCAGCAGGTCCAGACGTACAGCTGATTCAGCCTGAGGTCTCCCCATGCAGTGTGAGTAACATCAGGACTGCACACCGTGTCTTCTTCAGTCCCTCAGACTACACAAAGACATATTTATCCTCTCTGACTCCTCACTCTGCATATTTTTTCACTCTGCTGTCCTACATCTCGCACAGACTTGAACCGTTTTTGGGTTTTCTTCTGGGGAAAGTGCAGAATTTGCTCCTGATGCAGTACAGACTTGGCTTCCTGAAGGTGTGCAAACAAACTGCTGTTCCAACAAGCAGATGAACAAGGCACTAACATCCTTTCACCTCAGTAAGCACGTGTTTAGTCACCATAGAGGTGCACACGTGTGTGGAAGCAGCAGCGTCTCATTTGGCACCTAAATGTTGACCCAAGAGGATGAGGCATAGCTCTGAACAGGCACATCCATTTGCCCAGAACACACATTTTGACACCCTGCCTTGCCTTGCAGCACCTCCCCATCAGGTTAACACTTCAGTCTTTATTGTGCAGGAGCTGTTTGGGTGTGCAGGCATCAGGTGTGGTTGTCCTTTAACCATGTGTGCATTCCTTGTATTCCATTTTCTCTTTAATAGCATGAAAAAAAGCCTAAACTTTGATTTTCTCCTTCAGTTTAGCTTATTGTCCGTACTGAAACTGGTAAATACCAGTCTCCCACCTTCTACTGGGCCAATCAACACATGCACCCCCCTCCTAGTAGTACTCAATGCAAAGGTTTCACTTTAAAGGCTGAGTATGACTCAGTGCCCCCACTATTGATATTCTAATTGACCCCCCTGGTCAGCTGATGTCTTTGTTACAACCTTTGTCTCAAACAAGCAGCAAAACACTGTAACTGGCTAATAATTCAGAATTGTCTTTTGTTTATTTTGAGTATGTTGAGAGCAATTTAAACTTGATTTCAGCCTAATTAATCCTCTTTTATGCTTGTTTGCACTGTAGTTGATCTGCATTATCTAATCAGAAACTTTAAAGCATCAAAGCATGCTTTACTGCTCAGTAATAATCACATATATGTGGTCACAAAGACCCAAAATAGTCTATTTTATAGTTTAAATGACTATTTCAAAAGTGAAGCCATCTTAAATGGCCAACATTTAATTATCTGTGCTCTGATAGATGCACACATCTTACAATTTTATCCATTTATGTATATGTAGGACATATAATAAGGGCTGCGTGTTATCTGGGTTTTTTTTTCCATATTTCTGGGTAAACTCGTGATTATGCCATTATTTCTTTGATGACTCATGCAATGTAAGGAAATGCAAGAAAGTGATTTAAGGCAAATAAATATAAAACATTACAAGCTGTTTTTAAGAAAATAGGCCAGCATTTGTAAGAAAGGTCATATTTAAGCTCATTTTGTTTATCCAGTTTGAATCTGGAAAATTATTACAATAAATTTGATATTAAAATAAATAATTAAACAAAATAAAACATGCATAAAATGTATTTTTTGCTAAGACTTCATGCTTCATTCCATAATTTATCAGAGTTCCCTGAAACAAACCTGCATCATCTGTCTGCCAGCTCCAGTTTCTTTGAATGCATTTACCGTGTTTATTCCAATCACACTTAGCACTAAGATCTGCCCGTGATCTTAAAATTTCTCACTACTGTTTTCACCAGTGAGTAGATGCATCAACAGAGGCTGCGGGCAGTTTCTCCTGATTTCCAACAACCTGCTGGTTCCTCATGTGCAGCCAGTAGAAGTGAGCGAGAGCCAGGCTCCACCTCCACTGAGCTGTACCTTATAAAAGCCTCCCTCCCTCAGTCTGTCTCAGAACAAAGTTTATAAGTTTGTGCCAGGGCCGTGTTCAGAGAGCCCTGTCCCGAAAGGGAAGATAGATAGATAGATAGATAGATAGATAGGGAAGGAGGGGTTTATTTATTTATTTAGATTCATTATTCACCTTCTGGTTTTGATCTGGTTTCTAGTTTTCTTCTTCTCGTGTGGATTACTTGGAGCTAACTCACTGGGAATAAAAAGGATATTGTGTTTTTACTGAAAGCTATGGTGGCTTACGATGAACTGGGTAGCTTGGTGCCTATCAAACGGACCCTGCAAGTGATAGACAACCAGAACCAAGACAACAAAGAGTCAGAGGTGAGGCACCAAAAAACAAACATCTTGGTTATACATTGCAGTCTGTAAATGTTTGATTGGAACTCCTTCCAGTGAAGTCATCTTTGTATCACGCGTCCGATTGTGAGTGAATCAGCACCTAACCCTGGTTTTATCACGCTTGACACTGTGCTTCATATGAGACTTCAACCTTTGTGCCTGGATGTTAAAAATAATGCTGGGTTCTCGTATGAGCTGGAAAAACCAATCAGCTTTTTGTTTAAGTTGTAAGCTTTGCGTATTCAGTCCACTCTTAAGCATCCACCCCAGCAGGCGGCTGAGCCTCAGTGGGATATAGAGCAACAGGGGGAGTCTGCAAAGTCAAAAGACCCCAACAGAGAAACAGCAGGGGGGGTCGGTAACCCCTGCATCCACAAGTAAATCTAAGCTTTTTCTACTTTTTGACAATTGAGGATAAAGCATGTTATCTCAGCTGGAAATCTAGCTCAGCAACCTGAAAGCATTCCCCCACCTATTTACAGTAACATACTGGTGGTGAAACCAGTGTCTTCCCTCAAAAGTTGTTTCATTGACAGTAACTGTGTCGCAAAGGGGAACTTCCACAGTTCACCAAGGGGATCGTTTCCTCACAGAATTGCTCAAACACTTTAGTTTCACATAGTTTAAAGATGCCTTCAGGTCCTCCAATTGTGACATCAGTTCTGCTTTTCTGAACTCATCACAGGGACACATCAGGGGGGTTTTGCTTATGAGCACACAGAAGGAAAACACAAGAAAAACTCGGATAGCAAGTCCTGGTTATGAGGTTGTAATCGTAGGTGGGGGGTTTAAAAGGGTGCACGAACTCTGTCTGACTGGAGTGTCACTCTTCAGATAGGTAATCTGTGTGGCTTCCTGATCCAGGCGAGCAAACTGAAACTCCAGAGTGAGACTGACAGGAATAGTAACTTCTATCTGCACTGTTTCACTTTACAGCTGATAAACAAAGAGCAGGACTAGTGACCCTTTGTTATTCTGGGGCCGCTCCCCAAAGGACAGGAAGGGCATAATAGCCTGTGTGCTTTTCCAATATTTACTTTAGGAACCCCCACCAGCCGTTTATCTCTGTTTTTTACTGTTTAATTTTGCTGTATCCACTTTTCTTAAAAAAATGGTTTTGTAAAATATTAAAGTCAGACAAAAAAAGAAATGTGTAATTAGTTGTAAACCACAGTCATAGCAGTTGACACATGACGCAACCATCACTAGAGGGCTCGCTGAGTCCTCAAAGCAGTGTATGGTGATCCCGACCGCAGCCGGATCTGTTCCACAGCTGTGTCTGCTGTGTTCGGAGTCTCAATGGCTGGTTTGTTTCCCCACATTCGCTGAGCCAGGGCGAAAAATCCCACTTGGCCTGAGTCAGGAGGAAACGCAGCAGCTTGCAGCAGCGCTGTGCTCCATCAAAGCCGGCAAGCCGTCATTAAAACCCAGCACAGAAGATAAAAATGCTAATTGTACCTGCGGTTGTGTTTTTTTTCTCTGCACATCTTCAGGCCTTTCAGTCTGTTGATGTTGGAGTTCAGCCACAAAGCTTTTTTTTCTCAGCCTTAGGGTTGGGTGAGGAGTTAGAGGATGGTGGGAGAGGGAGGGCGGTGGTGGTGGTGGTGGTGGTGGGGGGTGTCACCTGAACCAGATGTAATACTGCTCTCACGCGAGGCTTGTTGAAGCGCCTGTCTCAACTCGCAGGCATAAACTCAACTGCGCATCCCTGCAGCACTGCACTGTGTAAACACTCAAGAGAGTAGCTCCAATGTGTTTGCAACTGCTGCTCGTTCTCGTGACCCCCTCTCTGTGGTGGTCTGCTTCGCTGACACACTGCCACTCTGTCCCACACGGGGAAGAACTGGGCCAATCAGGCAGCATTTATCTCGCTCTGAGTGACGTGACAGATTTCTGGAGTGGAGTTGTATCTGCAGGGTGTGAGTGAGGAGGAGCGTTAAACAGCTGAGACCCATGGTCCTGAGCATTCCTGGCATTCCTCCAGACCCCCTTCTCCACCAGATCAGCAGTCAGAGAGGCTCTTTGTGCTCAGAGGGCTGGCTCAGATCAAGACTTTTCACATGATGGAGCCAACAGCTGCTGGAGCTGCTTCCTCCACAGTATCTATGTCTACTGGTCTGCCAGTGTGTCTGGCTGCAGCTCGACCTCGGCTCCAGCTACTCTCTGGGAGTGGAGTACATTATAAAGATTTATGGCTTGACTGGATGCGTTTTGTCACTGTGCTTGGACTGATAGAGGCCGTACAGTTAGTTTCTCTGATTTATTCATTCTGAACTATTCTTAGTTTCAGCTCGAGTTGTAACATTCCCTTTGTTTCCTTCTTTTTCAGGAACCCAGCAACAAGCGTGTCCGTTCTCCCGGCAAGGTGACGTTGTTAGCAAACATAATCTCTCCGGTTAAGAATGGGGCCGTCCGGCGCTTTGGCCAAACCATCCAGGTGAGCTCCACAGACTTCCTACAAGACGACAAGTACCAGAAGTTTTGGCAAAAAGTGTCTGACACGATTCTTCCTGCATGCAGGCCTCTTTTAGGACTGATGCCAAGACGCCGGGCGTGCCCCAGAAGCCTTGTAGCAAGGCAGCGGCCCCAACACCGCCAAAGAGGAGGAACAGCACCCTGTGGTCGGAGATGTTAGACATCCACCAGAAGGGAACTTTCTCCACCAAAGAGATCAAGCGGCAGGAGGTGGGTTTCAGCAGTAGCTGCTAAATGATTGTTTTCAGAAACCCAGACTGAAAAGAAATCTGTCTACCAGACAGGTCTCACAAGTTCATTCAATATTTGTGTCAGCGATTAAACGGGCTCATTCCCTTCTCTGTGTAAACTCACATAAACCTGACGAGGCAGCAAACATCTCCCCACTTGTCCTGCACATGTTGTAGAGCTCAGCCAACTGTCTAAATCATTCAGCTTTGAGAGTTTTAAAGCACAGAGAGCAAGTTAAAGGTCTCTGAACAGACCTCAGTTATTTGTTTCCTCTGCAGTCTAACAGCTAATCCTTGTAATAATGTCAATGACAAACATGATTTATGTTTTACTTAAAAAATCATCTTTATGTGCCCCCCTTCTTCAGGCCATATTTGAGCTGTCTCGTGGAGAACATGACCTGATTGAGGACCTCCAGCTTGCACGCAAGGTTTGTACTTTTAAAAGCACTACAGCAGAGGGGAGTACATCTAAAAGCAAACAGCTTAAATCAAAGTCTGGCAAGCCTACCATGCAGCCCAGCCAATAGCTATAAAAAGACAGGAATTGTTCCTCTGTCTTACTTTTGTACCCCTGACGAGCTTCACCAAGCTATTTGTAGCAAGACGCCACTTTCAGCCTTCCTGGATGTTATTTGACCATTTGGGTGTCGCTCTCCTTCACAGGCATATCACGACCCGATGCTGAAGCTCTCCATCATGTCCGAGGAGGAGCTCACCCACATCTTCGGCAACCTGGATGCTTACATCCCTCTGCACGAAGACCTGCTGGCCCAGCTCTCCAAAGCCACAGGACCAGATGGGACTGTAGGCCAGATAGGACAGATTGTCGTAAGCTGGGTAAGTGTCCTTTAGGAGTCGCAGAGTACTGGAATTCACTTAAAAGCTAGTATGTGTTCATAGAGAGTACAACAAGTTAAAGTATCCCTCCTTCTCTTGCAGCTGCCCAGGCTTAATGCGTACAAGGACTACTGCAGCAACCAGCTAGCAGCAAAAGCTTTGCTAGACCAGAAGAAGCAAGACCCTCGGGTGCAAGACTTCCTGCAGCGATGCCTCGAGTCGCCCTTTAGCCGGAAGCTGGACCTGTGGAGTTTCCTGGACATCCCTCGCTCTCGGCTGGTGAAGTACCCACTGCTGCTGAAAGAGATCCTGAGACATACCCCGCCAGAGCACCCCGACGCCGGCAGCTTGGAGGAAGCGGTGAGTTCAGGACACAAACGGCATTGATTAACTGATTTGTTTCCGTAGCGTGTTGCTCCAATGCTAATTGTTTTATGCTTGTGTGTTCAGATCACCGTCATCCAAGGAGTTCTGTCTGACATCAATATGAAGAAGGGAGAGTCTGAGTGCCAGTACTACATAGAGAAACTGGAGTATCTTGACGACAGGCAGAAAGACCATCGATTCGAGCAGTGCAAGAGCCTGCTGTGTCACGGCGAGCTGCGAAACAAGAGCGGCACGGTGAGCATAGAGACACGGCATTAGGCAGTCGATTTTTATCTCAGCTGCTATTTAACCAGATCGTTTTGAATCTTAATGACCTTCTGACCTTTTTGGTGATAGGTTGTAATGATTTTTTTCTTGCTTGCAGAAATTGCATGTGTTTCTGTTCACCGAACTGCTGGTTTTGACCCGCCCAGTCACCAGAAATGAGCGCCAGTGTTTCCAAGTTTATCGCCAGCCAATCCCAGTGGAGGATTTGGTGTTGGAGGACCTGCAGGATGGAGATGTTAGGATGGGCGGCTCCTTCAGAGGAGCCTTCAGCAACGCAGACAAAGGTGAGGCTTGTGATAGTGCGTCTAGCTGGAATTTTTTATGTCCTGTGAAGTTGCTGTTCTCTAATCCCCGCTTCCATTTTTCTCCTCCCAGCTAAGAACATTTTCCGCGTACGTTCCCAAGACCCGAGTCAGGCGCAGTCCCACACCCTGCAGGTCAACGACGTCTTCCACAAGCAGCAGTGGCTCAACTGCCTCCGCAGCGCCATTTCCGTCCACCGGCCTCTAAACGAGCCCTCCACGCCGAGCCCACCCACGAGCGACGCCTGCCACAAGCGTCGCCCCTCCTGCGTCTCCGCCATCATCCACCTGGAGGACCCGGACGAGAACTGCCCACAGCCGGCTTCCCAGTCCGCTCCCAGTTCACCGTGCAACAGCACGACCCCGAGCCCCACTTCATTGTCGTCGTCACTTTTCTCCCACACGTCACACAAAACAAAAAAGGACAAGAAGTCTCTTTATTCTTTAGGAAAGAGAAAAGAGACAATGGTGTGAAGGGATGGAGGAAACGGACTCCTGAGCGGACATTTAGGAGAAGAATTGTACATAAAACATGTGGGACTTTGTATTTATGTGTGTCTGCATGCGTGCAAATTATTACAACAGTGTTCCGTATTACTGTCCTCTTCGGCAGCTATCCACCTGAAACCCTCCAAACAAGTGCACCCCCCCAGAGACACAGAAGTCTGGTGTACTTCCACCGAACCCATAAGGGACGCACAGCGAGAATCACTTTGATGTCTCCCAGAATAAGGCGGTGCATCAAAGCCAGTTTACTATCCATTTGATATTTAAACTTTTTTTTTTTTAGTTTTTAGACCTGTTTTGGGGGCTAATGAAAGTTTTACATTTTTATATTCATAAATCATTTTTTTTAATTATAAAGCAGCACTGTTTAAGCTTTTAGGGCAAGTTTTTTTTGTTATTATTTAGGTGAAAAAATGCAACCCTCCCCTCGCTTCAGAGGGTCAGATGTACCACACAAAGCTATAAACAAGTCAGAGGACATGCCTTATTTCCATACATTCCTTTAATTACATAATGAACCTGGACACTGTTGTATTTACTACAAAGGCATTAACTTAAAACCCTGGACAGATGAGAAAGTTATATTCCCACTGAACACATTTCAGTGGATGATCAAATCGTATCAGAAAACATAAGTTTTGTTTTAAGACAAAATTTTGAACTGAGCCATGTTGGTTTTTTTTTTCAACCGATTTTTCAGAATGAAATTGATCATTTTTGAGCAGCATCTTACATGGAGCTTTAGTTGTGGACATTGCTCGTACCAATTAGAGGAAGCGTGATGTCTGCGTCTGTCCACTGGGACAGTGGAAATGTATGAACGTTTGGTTTTTACCAAGAGAATGTCGTAAATTGATGGAGAAGAGAGATGATGGGTGAAGACGTGTTTTGGAACGAGGGAACAGATAGACAGGGTGAGATGCTCGTCGGCTGCACAGGTTGATGGGAAGTCTCACAGTAGAGTTGAAAATGTTGGAACTGTTGGAAAAAAGTAAGTCGCGGAAGGGAGAAACAATGGTTTCTGTACGTGTACACAAAGATGTTGAGATGGAAAAACAGAAAGGAGCAACTTGGTTGCATTGGATTTTATGTAATTACAAGAATAAAGATCTTTGTAAGATTTGCAACTGAACTCCTTATGTCATGTCTTTATTCAGATTTTCATGCATTAACCTTTTAAAACCTGAGGTTGTAGTTGGGAGAACAGATGGTGCTTAACTGAACTGCCATATGATACAACTATTTGCACTAAAACCTCTTCTTTTGTTCTGCTTTGTTCAGCAGACAAAGTGTCCATATACAATGATTGAATTTTTGCCATGTGCCTCCATTTATTCTTCAGTGTTCCTTTTAATATGATCCCAACGAGTCCCCAAACAGACCTTTTGGTTCATTACGGATACATATTACAGCAGATGCCTAAAAAGGGCACAGAGCATAATTTTTTGGTGATATTTTGTCTAAGTTGAATATGAGAGCTGACTCATGTTTATATAGTAAAGCTGCCTGTTAGCCTGTTTGCCTGTTAGCGCAGCTTAGCATATCACAGGAAGGAAATGGATCTTGCTCTGTCTGAAACCAACTTCGTTAGAAATGCAGTCTTTAGCAATGGGAAAGCAGTTAGATACTGGAACATACAGTCCTGAACAGACAATGTGTAGATCGTGTTTTAACTTTGACTTGAGCACTTCTAGAAGAACCAGTTTCCCCATTTTCTCGTATCTGCAAAACAAAACCAAAAATCTATGAGACACATTTTAAAACCTTTCAGCCAGTTTAACCGGTTTAGTCTCAAAGACGTGTGGGAGTTTAACTGGGATTAAGTTGAAAAGCTAAGCTAACCAGCTTTAAGGAGGTAAATTGAATCAAAATAAACCCCTTTAGACAAGTTGTGACCAGATCACGTGACAATACTTCATGTTTGTTCCATCCTAGAAAATACTTCTTAGTAACAAGTTTTATCCTCAAAAATTTTATTTCCCTTTAAAAGTAAGATGAATTTGTGGGATGAAGAGCAGAGTTGAGTATTTGGGATGTGCTCAGATTGCCAAATCTTCTAAATCTATTGACTCAATTGGTGTTTAGTGGATCACATGAATGAGGTGTGAAGAAACAAGACATATCTGGAATTTAACCAATCTTTCATTCAACAAGCAAAGGTCATCATCCAACCTGATCTGCGAGTGTTCAGCAGGGACTGCAGACAAGTCATTTCAATCTCTCCATTCCCAAATTATTGAAGCATCCTCTGAAAAACATGCTTTATAACCGAAGAGCGATGTCAGGAGGATAAGATTCGGTTCCAGTGTGGATTTACGAGAGTTTTAGTTGCAGAATCACATCTGCAGTGATGAGTGAGTGAAATTTCGACCCAGACCATCATACAGCCTGCACCATAAGCTGTTCTGCCAGATGTTTCATGGACCCTATTGCTCATCCCACAAATGCATTTTACTCACAAATATGACAGAATGTCAGATTTACTCCCACACCAGATTAGAGGTAAAGAAAGAAAACTAAAGCTTCAAATAAGATTTAAAAGGAAGTGTTGAAGTTTGTCAAAAAGCCAGGAGACGTTGGCTAACCATAAAAATAACCATATCTCCTCTGTCATGCAGCCTCAATTTAACCACCAGATACCATGTTTGCTTATGAATATTAAGATTATCAGTGTAGATTCTCCTTCATGTCAAAACCGGTCAAAAAATTAGTTTTTTTGTAAATATTCAACTATTTCCGTAAAATAAATTTAAATCAGAGTGGAATTTATGTGACAAATGTACATTATATCTTCCAGAGTATGAATATGCTTCACTCCATTAAAAAAAAAAAGAAAAATTTTGGTGTAAAAATATACACGTTTACATCAATATTGCAGCTAGTCTTTGCATGAGAGAAACGTCTCTCCATCAGCTGTTTCCTCATTAATGGGCCTGTGGATCTTTTTAAACATTGACAACAATAACATTTAAAATCGCTGCGAGACGCTCGAATCTTTCTTCTCTAATTTGTCTGCTTGGCGGAATTCTGCTCTGGCCTCACGTCTGCCTCTCGCTGAGCATTCCCCAAACATTCGCTCATGCTCTCCGCGCAGTCGGCCATTTACTTTAATGGAAGTTGAACACATACCAACACTTGAGTGAACTTTGGATGCTGTTAACTTTCTGGACAGTGAGGAAGATGAGCGCATGAGAAAGACTAACAGCCACAAATCAGTAGCGAAGCTGTGAAAAAAAATGTTAAAAACAAATGTGCTGCATGCCATTTAACGGCACTCATGGTTACAGCTTATGTTGCATATAAATGTTTTCTTCTCCAGTGACCTTCCATAACAGCGAATTCCAAGGAACGATGCAAACATCCTACAAGCCAAAATATCTCATAGAGGAAGAATTAATAATTACACTTTATTCAACTATTATCTTTAAAAGCACTCAGTAGTAACTCTGTTAGTTTTCCTTCACATCACTGTACAGTGTTCTGCTTTTTGACTTTCCACTGAATTAAAGTGACCTTATTATAAAAGGAAAAACAGCCTATCTAGACGGAAATAGATGCTCTTGACTATTTGTACCCGACCTACCGGATGACACCACATTACACTCACATTCATTTCTTCAGGGACAAAATGGACATAAAAAGTCTGAGACAAAGAATTTTTCTCCATTTGGTTGTTTTTTTTTCTTTTAGAGCATCTTTTAAAAGTTACAAAATGGTTTAAAATAGAACTCAATGTTATTCTTCCTTAATCTTTAGCTGCTGTTTATTTCCAGCTTCACACTGATGGTGAACGAGATTATCACTGCAACTAGCAAATAAAGTGGCTGCTGGTTCATTTAAGACCTTGTATGGAGTAAAACAAGAAACATTCCTCTTTAAAAAAAAAGAAAACAAAGCAGGAAGCAGCTGATTCAAATGCAGCAGCTTCTTTCTTCTCGTTTCAGAAGAGCGTCTCTTCGCAGCTCATCTGTGCTGCCGACAGAAGTGTGTTTCAGATCACTGGCAGAAACAGACAAGTCATCCTCCTGTCAGAAATCCGTCACATCAAATCCTTTGACACTCATCTCCCTTCATGAAAACAAACTCCCCCAAACACACCCTGACAAGCTACAAACCGCCTTCATCTTTACGAGCTGTCCAGCGGTTCACAGCCGGGCTGGAGACTCCCCATGAAGGATCAGATAAAGTTGGAAACCTCCCTGAGAGCTCGGACTCAGATAAACCACAAAGTGGGAAATCTAATGCTCAAATCCTCCCCACGTCCCCGTTTTATCGCCTGCTTTATGTACTAGTTACCACACCTGCCTTGTGTTATTCATTAGTTGGGTCTTAGAGTGCTGCAGTACAGCAGGTTTGCAATGTTTCCCTGTTTTAACACCTAGTTCAAAAGTTGGATCGATTAAGTTTGAATCTGGAGACGTGCAACATCTGAAACGTGCAGGACTGGAGCTCTCTTGGATGGAACTTATCTACCCTTAAATTAGATAAAACTACTGTTTATTTATATGTGAACATTAAAAAAAAGAGTCTTGCTGGCTTGCAAACTGCACGATCAGACACTGTAAGAGAAAAACACGGTTATTCTGCCACACATACAGCCATCTGGACAGCTGAATTATCTGAAAATAAGTCAAACTTCAATGCTTGAAAGCTTATTTTATGTGTTAGAATGAGAAATTGGACTCTGTTGCATCCTAGATTTGTCTTTTTTTTAATCAACTCCAGTGTTTTCTTATTTCTGTTACTATATAAATTATGCAGAATTTTCTGCATTTATGCTTATATTTTAATGCAAATAAATATACAGATTCCTTTTCCCTGAAGATTTTAAATAATTAAATGAATGGATTAGTTTAAAATAATAGATTTACATTGTCTTAATGCTAAAAAAAAAAAAAAAAGCTAAAAGATTATCTGGTGGCTTCATTAAACTTATTTGCAAGGCAGTGGAGTCCATCTTTTTGGAAATTTGTTGACATTTCTGCAACATTAAATATCAATCTGGTTTGTTTGAAGTGTTGAAATTTAGAAACATTTCAGTGTTGTTGCCTTGTCACCGAAGCTTCAGTGCGGATTTATCTGGGACAAAAGCCAGTCTAAACTCGCAGAGAACTAATGGCTGTGGCTGTGAAGGAAATTGTCGACTAACATCCAAATAGTTGTGACAAAAATAGTGCAGTGAAAAGAATAAAGACAGAAATATGTTTGTGATTGAAAGCCAGCAAACTAAGCAACGGCATGTTCCCTGCAGTTCAACAAGGAAACACAGTTTGATGAAGGTCTGCTGCGGGTGCTGGTGCACCACGTAGGCGAGGAATTCATTTACTTGTGTTTATGCATGATAAAAAGGCTGCACAGTCCCACACAGTGGAAATAATAAAACAGAGCAGCGGTTAGATTAAGATGCAGCCACACAGGAACCTTTTGTGTGTCTTAGATGGCTGCATCATAAAAACACCGATGGGCCTGAGGGCTGACCTTGCCAGACTGCAGGTCACAAGGGTTCACAGCATCCCTCCATCAAAATCTGAATTCCATGTTTATGTCAAAATACACTCGTTCAGCTTGTTTTGACAGAGCAGAAGCTCGTCCAGTCATCACTCACACGCTGCTGAAAGGAGCTGTCCGCTCTATGTGCTGCCGTCTGTGACAAATATCACCTGGAGTCAGGCGTTTCCTTTCGCTGCAGGACAACACGGGTAAGATGGGTGAAGAAAAGATGCTCGGCTAATAAATAATGGCTCACTAGAAATATCAGCTTTGAAAGGATGTTAAAAATGTTCCTGTTTGGAGGTTTTACATAATTCCCAGTCAGGTCTGGCTCATGTGCTGACTTTTCAGAACCAAGATGAATTTAATACATGCTGGTTGTGAATCATGTCTGCAGGGTGTTCTTTAAAAAGTTTTGGCTATTAAGCCATGATTAAAAAAAAGGCATGTTATGTGTTATGGTTGCATCACTGGACCCTTCTGTTACCTGCCAGACTAAATGGCAAGCTTTCAAACATCCTGACTGAAAGATTTTCCTTTTAATGATCTAAAAGTTCTGTTTTGACACATTTATTGAACAGGATGTTGAATTTCTGTCATTTTAGTGATACTATTTTTTTCCAACTTTATTCATCAAAAGCAAAATTTACATATAAATGCAACTTGAATAGTTAAATAGAATGTGCAGCAACTCGTAATAATGCAAGTCAACATCATTGACAATACAGCAAACAAAAAAGGAAGACAGCAAAAAAAGAAAGAAAAAAAAGAACAAACCAAATAAACCAAAAAAAAAAAAAAACTATCACAAAACTTGCCAGGGGGAATGGGGATTTATAGGAGGATACCAAAATGATTAGAGATATCAATGGTTTTCTGAGCTTTTTGATTAAGAGAAAGCTTAATTCATCCAATGTATTGTTGGATCTCACTATGAAAAGCAATAAAAGAAGGTTTTCTATGTGTGAACATACATTTGTGAATGTAGAATTTTGCCAATACGTTTTAGTGATACTAAATTAAACAAAAGCACCAAATATGACACCAAGTGAAAACAAATAAACATGAACAATAGCAGCAGATATCCAGACTTAGCAAACATTTCCTCACCTGCAGGTTGTACATCTAAGTTCACATTAATACAATCCATGTAAAAGATTAAACTGATTCTGAATGTCTGGAATTATTAAACAAGCATGGCTGCTTTCCAAATGTCATTCCAACTTTCCATCCCACATTCCTGTTCCCACTCATTCTTAATTTTGCTTATTGAAACTGTATCCATATCCAACAATGCATCATTAAAAACCCGACACCGCTTCTGCCAAGGCCTCCCTCCAACAGTAATCTTAGTTATCTGGAACAGATTCATCTCCATGAAAGATGAACTTGCAGCTATGAGTCACATGAAGCACAATCATTTTACATTTTAAAATGTTTCCATATCGCAGCTGTGGATGCAAAATTATTTTTAGATTGTAGAGCGTTTTTAGAGTTCTGTGGATCTAAAAGCATACTTAGATCATTTTTATTTCTATTTTGTTTAACGTTAAATGTACATACGGGTATGGACGGAGCATTCTGCAGTACAGATGAAAACCATGGGGGGCAGTGTTGAGCAGTATAGCTGAAGGAACAAAGAAGAAAAGACTAATGCTTTTACAGGTCTTCTATTATGCAAAATGGACTTTAATTAGCTTTTAACCTTTTATTTGTGTTAATTGTACATTAAAAGGTTTCCCGAAGTTTTATTTTCCATCCATGCGTTTTTTAGTTTTATCGTTTTAAAAAGAAAAGTGCAGTTTCAGAGAGTAAACCTGACTCCACCGCTCTGATGCGGCACGGTGGAGACTCCCCATCTCCTACCTAAAAACTTAGCGCCCCATCTTCCCCAGGAAGTGTGTATGTCGCTGCTGCTGCTTTCTTGTCAACGGACACGCCCTGCATGTCGACTACAGACAACACATCTCAGAGGGGGCGGAGAGGATGAGCAAGAGGAGTTGTGAGGAAGGCAGAGTGAGCCGTAGTTCCGGGTAGAGACCTCGCAGCAAGAAATGAGTGGTATGGCAAAACTATAGTTTGGCATAGAATGTGCATAGAATGGACTGTGAAATGGTAAATATAGTACAATATGGGAGCCATCTAAAGGAGTGTAACAACTAAACTAAAGCAAGCGTAACCATGACGTTTGAAAACTTGCATAAAGGAAGCATTAATAGGCTTCAACACACCTATAAGAATATTTGAATAAATGCACTTTTACTCTTTAATATCCCCTTTCTGTCAAATTTATTTACAAAATGGTGGAAATAAACCAGCATGAGCCATTTCCACCAACTGGTTACTGGTTAGGGCTTCTTGGCCATTGGTTGTGATATTATTATTTCTAATCTTGATCTCTGATTGTTTTTGTCTAAAATAAATGAAAACATTTCTTTCTGGCCTTTTTTTAGAGTAAACATTAAAGGAATAGTGGCTTTAATCCAGGCATAAACACGTTATTCATAGTTAGACACTAAATATTGTACTAACATGATATTTTCAAGGAAAATCAGAGAAAACAAAGACTCGTGTATTATTTAGCAGCTTCATTAAGCTTCATGAAACCGTTTTACTATTATCCACAGGCCAAGAGCATCCAAGAAACGCGGAGACAGATGTGATAAGATGATGTAAACAGAGAAAAAGGAATCTCTGCTAAACCTCAGAAGATCAAGCTAACAAACTAGCCTTTGTGCAAGCAGAAGTGATCACTGTTTTAGTTGAAAGTAAATGTGGAACACATGTTTACGAGTGTGTGTGTGTGTGTGTGATGTTCAGTGAAGTTGTATTTGTCCTGCAAGATATTGCCTTTTTGTGTCACAGAGGGAATGCAGCTTTTTTCATTTCCTTTAAAGAGGCTCAAAGCTTTGGACATATGAGTTAACTGGAGCTCTACTTGGAAGTCGGTAATGCCCAACTTTCCCTGCCGTTTCATGTTGCGAGTCTGCAGCAGTGAGTAATCACCCTTTATATGCCGAAAGCGGCTGAGGTAGAATGTAGCGGACAGCAGAAATGCTTTGAAGTCACACAGCCTGCCAGAAGTGGTAGAACAACTTACAAACATGATGCTTATCAAGCTACTTGACATGGTTTCTCTATATTATTTTGAGAGAAAGCAGAGTTATTTGGCAGGAATGCATCACCTTTTATTAAGCTTTCTCCTCGGTCACAAGAAATCTGATTTAAATATTCATTCACTGATTGGGAAAAGCCAGAAATAGCATCTTGGTCAGTTCCCGGCATTAGCGTCCCGATTCGCTCAGGTGACAACGCTCCCTGGGTGTAGACTGGTTTTAAAATCTGTGGATTGTTTACCTGGCTATTTTCTGATCCAAGCTTCTTATTGTTCATCAAAAATGAGGATGGTTGAGTCCGAGGTAACCGAAGATGTCTGATCATCTCAGATTCTCGTTATTTTACTGCCAGTTTCTCACAGCTCCACGAGCCATAAAAGGCCTGCGATTTTCCATGAGACACACTTTGGCAACTCCTTGGCTCAGGACCTGGTACAGTATGAGCTCCAGACAAGTGCTTTCATGATTCCTCTAGGAATTAAGCAGCAGCATTCCCTGGTAAAAGCTCAGGAAATTAAGCTTTTATGGTCTGATTAAGTGTAAGAGATGCCAGTGAAGCTTTTCTGTTCTGCTTTTTTTTTTAAAGTCAAATTTAGTAAAAACCAACTTCTAAACCAGTAACGGCATATCAGCAACATGCGTTAAAGCTCAGAAGCAACAAGATCCGTTGAAATTATATACATCTGGCAGATAAAAAGTACGATTTCATTCTTACACAGCTGTCCCTGGAGCTACTGTTTGGGCTTTTTTTTTGAGCCGACTGGGATTTATTTATTTTTTTATGGCATTTATGATCTATTCAACATGGTAGAAACATTCCTCTATGAATTTGCTCCATATCGACGTGACAGTTTCACGATGCTGCGCATCCATGATGAGAACATCCCGTTCCACAACATCCCAAAGCTGCTGGACTAAGATCTGGAGACTGTTCAGGGCATAGCGGTACATGAACTCATCGTCATGGAGATGGGAGCATGGTGCATCGCCCTGCAGGAAGTACCCTTCAGAAGATGCTACAATGTGGTCAGAAAGGGATGGAGATGCTCAGCAGTGACACTCAGGCAGGCTGTGGTGGTTAAATGATGATCAGCTAAGGTCCAACATGAAAACGTAACCTCAGCAACAGTCAAATAAAAAGTTAAAGAAGAATACTTATAATATCAAGAGGGATTGCGTGTCGATAATCATTGTGTTAGCTCTGATGCTGGACAGGACAAGTTACTAAATAGATAAATGAATGATGATCAACTGGAGACAAAGAAAATATCCCCATGTAATGCCATTACATCTCCAGTCAGAACCAGTTATCCGAGGCAGAATGGATCCACATCTTTATGCTGTTTAGACCTAATTCTGACATCTCCTGCTTCATAACGGACTGTTCAGAGATGCTATTCTGTGCTAATGTCGCTCACTGTTGTGTTTTTACAGCCTCTAACCAGTCTGCCCATTCTTCTCTGACACCCAGAGCACACTGGACTCTTCTCTTCTCAGACTATTCTCTGTACCGTGACTGATGTGACATTAGTAAATGCACTGAGGGGCAATAGTGACTGTTTGAGTCACTATTTGCGTTAATAACCAGTTGAGAGTTGTTCCTACACACGTCCTGTTAGTGCAGATACTTTGTTGTGCACGTGGGAAAATGACGTGAACTAGATAAAGTGATGGTGACCTCCCAGCAAAAAAACTTGCATTCAATGAGTTTTACTTTCAGATGTCAGTTTTAGATTTTTTTTTAACCTTTCACATCACTTTGTCACCATTTTACGTATAAAACTAAAAGCATAGATGTAGGTTTGAAAACATGAGATGGTTAAAGTTGGTAAAACATGAAGGATGTAATACATGATGGTGTAAATATAAGCACATACAAACATCCTGTGGCCATACAAGCTGGATGCCATGAAGAGAAATGGCCTTTTCATCTTCATCTGCATGAATCTCATTTTTTTCCCAGAATATTTATGTAAAAATAGAAAAGTAAACATAAAGACAGTAATGTAAGTCAATCGTGTCAGTCCAATTGAAATCATACGAAACTTTATTTGCAATGCTTGACTTTTATCCAGAAAAGAGAATTCAATAGGATTCTGACTGGTTTGGTGACTTTACTCATAACTCACAGCTTCATATAAACAAAACTTTGATTGAGACATCACTGAGTAATAAGTACAAAGTATTCATAGTGAATAGGATTACATCTCTTTAGTAAAATGAGAAAATAAAGCATGTTGTTCATATTAAAAGGAGCTGTTTACCACTTCAAATGAACTGATTTGCCTAAAACGTATTCATTTTTTGCTTATTTTTTTTAGTTGCCCCCCCCCCAAAAAAAACCCAAACTTTTCATAACTTTTCCCTTTCATGCAAGATCAAATTAAGTATGAATGGCTAAACAAATCTGCCAAACATTAGCATACAAACACTTAGAAATGCCTAAAGACATGGCATGCAACCACAATTCTGGATGTAAAATAGACTGTTTGAACATCTAATTACATTTTACCCATTTTTTTTTTCTATTATACAACTGAGTTGTTATGAAAATCGAGCTAATTACAGGTTTCAGTTTACAGCAGCTGTTGGAGCATCTTTTATAGACCCTGCCAGCTCTTACCACAGCGTTGGTACATTATGTAAGGATAACGCTCTACATGTGTATTTCCATGTTAGAATGTTGTGTTTATGTAAGATGACAGATATGAAGGTACTAACTTGTAGAAGATAGATTTGGAAATGGTTATGAGTGACAGTTACATCTGTATACAGAGTATTATGGACTTACAGAGTTCTTATCTGATAAAACCAGATCTCATCTTTCCTAAAGTTTACAGCACTCTAATAAACTGACCTACCTTATAGATATTTTTAGTTTTTTTCACATGCTGGTCTTTGCCAGTCCAAATATAAAATGCATCCAAAAGGTTTACATTTCTTTTTTAGGATTTTAGTTGTTATAATTTACACAGATTGCAGCTGGAGACTAAATTTATAGATGAAACGTGTAATTTTTTTTTACTTAAAGAGCTCTAAGAAAGAGTTTAAGCTGTAAAACTAACAACTCTGTCTAAAAACAAAGTGTGAGAGCGAGATTTGAAATACTTTTAAGGGATGAAAATATCCTGTCTGACCTGAATTCCACAGACACAACAATAAGCACCAGGATATGAATTTCAGGCTGTCTCAGGGCGTTTACTGTGCGTCTGTTATAAGACCACACAGTTGAGTATCCAAACGCTTTGACCCAGGAGCCAATCTGAGAGAAATGCTCCACACTGTGTGGTCCCCCCAATGACCAGGTGCTGATGAGGATAATTACAAGCAGCGTTCAGCCTTCACTGCCAGCATGGATAATTATCATGTAAAAGTCAGGTAGCGAGGACGCAACACCGACTCCAGACAGATGTGATGCGTGTCGGCTAAATCCCGCCCTGCAGGGTTTATGTTGTTGTTTTTATACCTCTGTGGAATTTTGTGTGTTCAGTTGTAAGAAGAAACATAATCAGTGAATAAACAGGTTCTGTAGTCTTCCGGGTAGGAGGAGTAGGACTGATCCATGGGCCCAGCCAGCTGCAAGCATCATTAACAGCGGAGGTCATTTCGTGGCTTCATAAACAGTAATAAAAACCATTGCTAATGAACACTGTATCCACAAATCTGAGTAAAAACTCAACCATGTGGTAAATCTATCCCATTATTCTTCCAGTTAATCCCTCTCATTTGTGGCTTAAAGCCACTACAAGTGTGCCGTGGTGTGTTTTCTCTGCAGAAAAGCAAACAACTCGCTAACCTCTGCCGGTGACTCCTTTGTTTGTTATTTGCTCAGTCTGTTCGGGATGGTTTTGGTGGCCAGCCTTTTGGAGAAGGATCTGCAGAAACAAGCCAATGACAGAGAAGGAGTGTTAAGCCCAGATGAATTTCAGTTGTCGAGGCTCTCGTCATTAATCATCTCTAAGGTCACCTTACATAACGGATTAAGCTAACAATTCAGCCGTCAGTCAAGGAGAATAAAAACAAATCTGCATGTGTTTTTTTCTTCCCTATTTTTTTACTTGCAGGTATTTGCAGGTCTTGTGGTTAAAGCTGGGACTTTTTTTGGAAAGTGTGATGACATTAGGGTTGAGTAGAGGAACGCGAGAGCGCATGTGCACATCTGAGCATTGAAAAAGTTTCTATTTCTGCTTTATTTACATGATTAAATGCATTGTGATGATTGCTATTCTCAGATATGGACACTTAGAAATCCTGCATTCACAGTAAACGCATCATAAATGTTTCATTCAGACACTAAAAGTCCTTTAAATGTAACTAATATAAAGAATCCGCACTCAGGTCTACATACAATATTTTATTTAATTAATTAATTAATTTATATAGAACAGTTAAATTTACATCTCAAATGTATCTTGTGAAGACAGAACATGGTAATAATAATAATAATTTTGTTTTACAACAAGAACAAAGAAAAAGAAATGGGGTAGAAAGAAGTACAAACTTATTAAATCTTAGCCCTTATTCAAATATAATATTCTAATCTAATGTAATACACCCTGAGTGTGTCTGTAGCTGTGCTTTGTGTGAACAATTCCTCTTATTGTTGCATTTTACTTTCACAGTGTTAAAATATGGAAACACATTACGAACACGTTTAACAAAGCTTGTTCCGAAAGGCGCTTCTCAAAATGTCCATTTGGACACATTAGTAAATCTGTCTCCTACTCGTCTTCATGTTTTTGCTCCTGCATTAAAAGATGAGCTTAAACTCTTCAGTCTGCAGGTGTTGTAGCCACAAATTAATATACATATGAGGAAAAAAAAATTAAAACTATAAATGGTTATAAAAAATTAAACTAGCTACATTTTTTATTATCTAACAAATAGCTCAATAATATAAAAATCATTCATTATCACATTTAAAGCGTATTTCTACCAATAAACTGGAATAAAATGTACATTATATACAAGTACATAAAAAGTAATCCCAAAGGGAAAAGAGTTTGTGTATGTAGCTGCTTCATAGACTCTGTTATCCATTAACAGAATCCATAGTAAAACACATGGAGAGTGTTGGAGGTCCAGTCTTCCCAGTCTCCCACGCCTCACTGGTATAACAAGATGCTTGTTAGATGAAACAGTGGTGCAGCAGTGGTGGTGAACCAGGACGACATTGTTGTGCGACGGTCCTATTTGACTGCTGTCCGCCCACCATGTGTCGCCTCACACTGGCTCTCTGTGCAAACTGGGAGTAAGAATAATGTATTTAAATGTTTATTTGCATGTTTTCTGTTTTCCTGGGATAATAAAATAAGTTTTTATTTCGCAGTGAGGTTGAGCTGATAAACAGCAAACCATCAGACTGCATGGAATCTGGATCTTTAATCCAGTTATTAATCCATCCTGAGCTGCACAAAGCAAAAGAGTCAGAATTTTAAAGTCAAATTTTCCCATTCTTATCTGAATCTGCATTTCAGTTGCTCAACATTCTGATTTTTCTGAGTTTTATTTTACATTTCCTTATAAATCAACTGGTGGAAAGTCTGAACTGTAGGTCAGTGCAGCACACAGACCTCTACAAAGCTCTGGTGTCATAACTTATGACCTTTAGCTTGTTTTATAAGCCAATCTTTCCTCGGAGACAAGCGACAGGAGCATGCTTTTCTGAAACTTCTCTTTATGTTTCATTATTGATAATTGAGCAAGATGTGAGTTCCATTACGCACCAGTGCTCCTCCATTACACTCGCAGATGCAGAGCTGTTACCAAAATCTGCATTTGGATGAATTTGCCTTCAGCACTTTGTGTTTTGTTTTTTCCTTTAACTCAGACCATCTCAGATGAACGTTGGCCCAAAGATAAACAGCATTTCTATATCAAGCTAAGAAGTCACATGCAAACATAGAGCTTTGACCTGTATGTGAACAGTTGTTCATATGTTCCTGAAGCCATGCAGTGATTTAAAGCTCAAAGATTACCTGCATTTGATACTTTCTGAGACCTTTTTTATGAACATTAAGCAAAAAAGATGACAAAACAAAACAGAAAACCGTTACTAGCTGCTTCTGTACATCTTTAATTATAATTAAGAAGGTAAAATATTGATTTTTAATTATTAAATTCTTAAAGTATAAAGGTTAGATATGTTGGATGGGATTATTCAACTAAAACACTATCGTTTCATGATAAGGTAAAAGTTAGTTTGCGTAGTGTTGGAAGGGGAAGTTGTCTTGGTTTTACATCTTGAAATCAGGCTGAAGAACTTTACACGTGTAACTTGATAGATTTTATTTATCTCTTTTTCGCAATCTTAAAAACCAAAACAACTGCGATAACGGTCCTAGAGGTATTTAAACCTGTTTTATTCCCATTTAAAATCCCTTTAAGTGTAAAATGAGGAGAGTCAGGCTTGCATAAAGGCTGTGAAACACTCTGAAACATACAAAGTGTCGTTCCAGACAATGCGTCCAGCTCACTGGTGACAACAGATCCGCCACTAAGCTTGTAGGAGACAATGTCTTTGAAGGCCTCTCCGCAGGCAGAACTAATCCTCTGTACTCTCTGTTCTTTTCAGATTACTTAGCCTTCATCATGGAAGATTTCTGTCAGAATTATGCTGTCCAGATCAGATAAATAGAGGCCATATCAAGGCCAAGAAGCAGCAAATGGACATTTTGCAGGAAGACATCTCAACCTTTTCAAAAGCAAAAGTATAAATACTGCAAAGAATTTAACTTTAATACAAATCGCAGCTCGTGTTTTTGGTGTGCAGTATGAAACTGTGCACCACTTTCCCCTGGTTTGATATCACAAATAAACTTTGTTTCCATGGTAATAGCAAACGTAGCCAAGGTTGTGCTTGTGTTAACCGTGCTAAGATAACTTAACATAAGCATGCTTAAACACACAGACTGATAGGGAAGAAGAGGGGAACAAATGCACACAAAACTCAACTACAAGGCTGCTGGTTTTGAATCAGAATTTGAGTTAATGGGAGCAGACAGTGTTGTACATTTTAGTGCAGGAAGTTATTTAATAAAAAAGTTGCACATGAGGAGAAGCATCAATGACCTTTAAAAACAACAAGATTTTAGGGAAAAGTCTTTATTTTGAACAAAAAATACCAAATAAAATGCAGCTTCCCGGATGGTTTGAATGTAGTTTAATAGAAAAACTCATTTTGGTTTTAGTGGAAATAAGTAATTATCCCAAACATACAGAACAGAAACAATTGTAGCCTCTGACTGGTATTAAAATCACTCATCTTACCATGATCCAGTTTAACTCAGCAAAATAAAAAACCTGCACACAGGTCCAGTTTTTAACTTGTGCAACACTGAAATAGTTCCCAAAAGCGTGGGAAACTGTCTGCAAGCCGTGTGCACATGCCTGAAATTCTGATGTAAAACACCACCTGTCCATCTGCCGCTTGTGAAAGCAGTGATCTGGATCAGAGGCCTCTCCCACAAACTGCACCTGCAGCGACAGTCGGGATTTATTCCATCAGTATTTCTGCACCAAGTCACTCCGGAAGTGATTGAATTCATTCGTCTCGTTTGTTTGCTGTCTCTCTTTAAGAAAAGCTTCAGTTTATAAGTACAAAATAAACTTTTCTCAGCCTCCAACTGCTGGTAAATCACTCACTGTGCTCATAAAATCTGCCTGTTAGTTACATCAGATGCAGTAAACAGGTTTTTTCCAGGGTCAGAGGTCATGAGGGGAACATTTTTGTAATTCTACTTACATACAGGTGCAAGGCTTTATTTATTCATGGTGCGTGAGGAAGGTGAGATATCTCTCCTATGTGCATGCATTATACCATTATTACTATTTTGTCTTCAGGTGTCACATTTATGGCTTCATTCATGGAAATGCCAGAACTGCATCAATCTTTCTCCCATCTGCTGAGCTAAAGATGAGAACCAGAACCCCTACCATGACTCGCTGACCTCATTCAGATGTGTGACTGCATCATCTTCATACGTCTGGATGACAAAGGATGTGCGACTGTGGGGTGTGTGGAAAACAAAAAGCAGCAGTTATGTCGGTCAGCAGTTTGGTTTGTGGTTGAAAGGAGTAAATGTGACGTCTGTACCATCGACTTTGCATCGTCACACCCACAATTTCATTTGCTTTTAGCAGAAAGACTCAATTTAAGTCATATATTCTGCCTGAAGTGCTCAAACGTCCAGCTTTTCCAACGACAAACCCCTTTTAAATGCTACTTTTGTGTGTTTTTCAGTAGATTTGATAAGTGTTTTGTTACATCTCTGACTAGTTTGTGTTGTGTTCACACATACAGAGCTGTCCAAAAACTCCAAATCCTGTAAAAAACAAGAAATCACGTAACAGTTTAAAGGGATAGCATGTATGTATAAATAGATGTATAGTATACAAGACAAAATCAGATGCCTGATCCTCTTAAACATCATTTACATTCCTTTTATAAGCAGTTTTGTCTATTTGGAAATCACATATATCTGACTCATTTTTTATGTTTGTATGATCTGTACAGGTCAGAGATCACTTCTGACATCAGCTGTAGGTGATAATGGAGCATCATTGCAGGAGATTGTGATGATAAAAACATTGTCGGCAGCAAACAGCAGCAGTTCTGCTCCATTTGTTATGGCTTAGTATTCAGCAACATGTTTTCTCTAACATACATGTTGAAAAGATGTGCAAAAAGCTCTGCACAAAGAATAAACGAGGTTTTAAGACAAGATCACTTCTTCAGTCTTTGTGAAGAATTTCTAAAACTCTTATTTGGATGTTCTGTCACGATTATCCCAAATGGCTTCAATAACGTTGGATCAGATATTCTTCATCTACTATAGACAATTTTTTTTACATGCGAGACTTCTTTTGTCCTGCATTACGCAGTTTCCTTATGATTTTACACCATTTTCTACTAATAGCTTAATTGTTCATGTAAAAACTATCGTATTCCTGTTAAACTGTAATCTTTTTTATAGTTTTCATACATGTAACTAAATAGGAACACTATAATAAACAAAATGTCTAACAGATCATTTTTATTGGTCATATCTTTAGTTCTGCAGTCATTTTGTGCTACAAAAACCTCTAAGTGCTACTTTTCTATCCTGATTTGATTAAACTAAGGAAGAACCATCTAAACATGTCCTGACAAATCAGTTCCGTGATAGGAGGCTGTCATCTTCATCACGAGATCACGACCGTCTCCAATACTCCGACCCAACCCGAGTCGGACCCCGTCTTCCACTCAGTTTCTACAAAGCACCTGTATGTCCTCCACCTCCTCAGCATTATTCAGACTATTATTCACAGTGAATTACTCACACCTTCACTCTATCGCTCTTACAACATGCATGGAAACATGTTTGTTTGCGCCTCACCATCACAACCAGCCCTGGCGCTGCAGCAGAAACAGATCCCTGCCAGTGAACACACCTTTGGCCCTGCAGGGACGAGCAGAAACAAAGCCAGACTCTCTCATCCCTTTGGTGGTACAGGCTGTACGCGAATGAAGCGCATCAACGGCAATTCCTCACAAAAAAGCAGTTATGCAACATAAACTGATACAAAGGAAAGAAAAGGTGCTGCCACATCAGAGTGTTTAGTAACAAGTCGGGATATCAGATTCCCGCAAAGCTTCACCCAGATACCTACTAAAAATGACGGATAATAAGCATGTCTGCTGGAACACTCGGGTTTCTCCACATTTGACCTACATTATATAACCTGGAATGCCGTTTCAACGCCTCAGATTGACATTTTGTCTCCCCTCAAAAGGTTTTTAGTCATCATAATAAAAAGATTAGGTCATTATCTCTGTCACATTAAAGATTTTCTGCAACCAGATAGGACATGCAGGTATTTTCCCTGCGGTTGGCATGGATGCTTCACTGTGGGCAAAACAAGCACTAACACCCACGTCTTACATATTTCACACACTCTGACCCTCCTGAACCCCCTGAACCGCTTTATTGATTCACCTGACTGTTATCTGAGGTTTCTTCCTATTGATTGGAAGGATTAGGAGGTTCAAAGTCTAGAGGTGGAAGGAATGCATTTGTGTACAATACTTTAAGAACAAAATGTCCATTATAGCGACTGTTTTCTACCTTATTTCAGTGGATTCATCTTGTAGCCCCCTCCTGTACAATAATTATCCCTGTATGTGATTTATTCTAGGCCTCCACAACATGCTCTGAATGATATTAAAGGAAAAATAAGCAAATCAGAACATTAGATGTGTTTAACAAACTGCTCCAGTTAGGTCTCCATAATGGCCATTTTGGAATCGTATGTTCTTCAAAGGTTAATATTCCTGATTTAAAAGTAAACCCACCTAATGAAGTTCATGCATTCGATAAGGAATATATGCTCTATACAATTATTTTTCATTTTGTTGTCACAATTACACTCCAAATGTTGCCCTGACCTCGTTTTTTAGTCAATTCAGCCCAGGCAGCGTCTGGATGACGTCTCAGGGTCATCAGGGTAAACGGCTCAACGTCTCATGTTTGGATGGAAATGCTGCTGTGGACAAAAAGCCACCAACCTACTTCAGTTACATGCAAAGAGAGCTGGAAAGCAGACTCACCACAGTTTGGTTTTTTTAGCTTTCTGCACATGATCAGCTTCTCACTCTGACTTATTATCACAATGCTTTTCCATCTGAACTAAGCCCCCCCTTTTCAGTTTTTAAATGCAAGCAAATGTCCTGTAGTTAAAATGATCATAGCTAGAGCTGAAAGATGTACAAATTTTATTAGAGTTTAAATAGTGATTGTGCTGCTGCACTTGGATAAATTAATCCAGTTTCACCCTTTAACTGAGTATTACCCCGCACATCTACTAGTTGCACTATTTTGCAGACTTTGTCTCCACTTGCTGCTGTTTTCAAAAGCCCAAAAAGAGCAAAATAAGGACAGTTTAACATAAAATGTGGTGATAAATCTTGTTGAGACAGATCCATCGCTACAGGCTCACAGGGATTGAAAGTCATAATTAAAGCAGTTTATGACTGCTAGACTTTGGAAAAGCAGCTTTAATGGTAAATCATCTTAACCCTTTAACTTCAACATTAAGAAAAAGGCCAGATAGAAATGTTTTTCTGCATTTTTCTGTTTATCTTGGACAAAAATAATCAGAATATGATTTAGCAAAAAGGTTAATTATGACAGTAAACTAGTGTAATTGTGAAACAGTGGTGTTAGAACAAACACAGAGTGATAAAAGTTGCTTAGGCAGGTTTATTTCCACAATTTGTTAAAGAAAATCATCATAATCACTGCAAATTTACCTCTATAATCAAATCAGTGTGACAGTTAGGCGTTGCTATGATGTGCTTAGATGTGATGATTCAGCAGGTCACTGTTTTTAAGAATAATGACTAAATACTAATGAAATGTTGTTAAATTCATGTTTCCTGTGTTTTTTCACCACTCGCTTCTTCGGTGCATCTGGTGCACCACATGATACTCAATTTCCTTTCAAGCTAATCTCTGGCTTTTCATCTTCCTCCTGGTACTTACCTCGTCACCTGCGCTGTCACTTCAGAAAAGGTAAAAGGACCGAGTGAGCCTGAACGCGAGACAAAGGAAAATTTTGTTGAAACCTGTCCCAGAACAATCCAGCAAAACACAAAAAGGGGATTTCTGGCTGTCATCCAGGAAGCATCAGATCTAAGACGCAATGCAGGCCAGGTGTGGAGGTAGAGTCAGGTTGGTGAGGTCACATGCTTTGAACTTCTGTGATGTCAGCCTCTGAAGAAATAAAGATTACTAAACACATACCTCATATCCCTGTTGGTGCTTTGCAGGGTACATCATTTCTTTTTATAGGCTTAACTGATCCAAAACAAAGCTTTTGAGTTGTAAAAGTTTGGGATATGAGGACATTAGAAAATAAAAACAAAGCTGTTTTTAAACAAGAACTTTCTTATTAGAAAACCTTTGCATCTACTGATCGTTTTGAAGATACTGAACCCCACATTTCATCCTGACCTATGTGATAGGAGTTATCAACACTTCTACATCGGTAGTGCTGTATGAGTGTGTGGATGAATGTGGCTTGTTGTGTACAAGCTGTTTTAAAAGAACAGTCTATTGAAAACTGACGACTGGTTACGCTTGCTTAAAATTCTAAAGATGCACTAAAAAACCTGCCATGACATACCAGTATCAACAGCTAATTCACCATCTTGTATTCTACATGTCCAGTAAAACAGTCTTGTCTTTCTTCCTTTATCCTCTGATAATATTGTCTTGTGTTTCTTTGCTGAACCAGACAGCGTCTGTTTAAAAAGGCAGGCGCGTTTATCTTGCTATTAGTGACGGTGCATAAAGCCAGGCTACATAGTCAAGGAGGCACCCAGAAGGAAGAGAGACATGGGACAGTTTCTCAGCCACAAGATACTGCTCGGCGAACACCAGCTTCAAGAAAGAAAAAAAAATTTAACGGTGCTGCCATAAAAAATTTGGAAATTACAAAATGAGTCATGAAAAATAATGACCATGTTTTATGTAAATATGCAAGATTATAGCTAGTCACTATTTTTTTATGACAATCACGTCTCATTGTTGCTTCTATGACCAGTTTATGCGGCTGTTATCTTACCGGGTAAGATAAAAAAAAAAAAACCTTATCTGATATCCTTGCACACAACATGCAAGCAACAAACATGCGCTAACATGCTACCTTTTATGTAGCAAGTGGTTCACGATACCGCCAGGATACTGCCCATTAAAAGCAACATCCTCTCACCTTTAACTGGATCATATATGGGATATTTTTATGAACAGACAAAACACTGCTCTGTCTTTCTCCCTCCTTATATCAGCAGAATGTTTTGTTCTCCATGCTAACACTTTATTCTGCATCATATTAATTTCCATTTTTTCTTCAGCTAGTTTGTCAAACTCTGCTCTTCCAACAAATCAACTGACGTTTTCTGATTTTCAGTCATATTAGCATCAGTTCTAGCAGTTCATTAAATGTAAAAAAAAAGTGATAGTGTGTGTGGTAAATGTTTGTACATAGGACATGTGCTAGCTTGAAATCACTTGCTAAATTTAATCATCCACAAGCTGCTCTCATGTTACTTTTGCTGAGGAGATGAGCAGAACTTCATGATTTTCTTCATGTCAAGAGAGGAGTTTAGTGTTATTTATTAAGTGACCACCTTGTCCATCTGTTCATTCTGATGCCAAAAAGTAGGCTGGAGCTAAACTTGCATGCCTTTAATATGCCCCAGTATCCCTATTGGGTTTATGAATGGTATAAATGCACAACGTGAATCAAATCCACCCCCCTTGGTTGATAACACTCTTCAGGAATCCATGCAAGCGAGCCAATTTGGCAAATATCAAGCATACATTCAGTAAGCAATGAAAATTCCTCATCAGCCTAATGACAACGACCTCCAAACTACCTTAAACACCAGCATGGAGTCATTAATAAAATGATCAGTGGGGGTAAACTATTTTATAGGAGCCTGAAGGATTCATAATAATGGAGGAAAAAGCAGCAATGAAAAGTTGGAGATCCTCATTCCTCTATTCGCTATACATACATGCACTGCTGTTTTTCATTAAATGCTCATTAGATGAAGTCATAGCTAATACCTGTTATTATGTGTAATTATTAAAAAGTAGTCATTGTTAATTTCCTCTGTTTTAAACAGCGCATAAAGAAAAATGGCTGCGCTGATTCGGTTATTGGGATAAGGAGAAGGGATTTTTAAAAAATAGGGTTGGCTTTTAGGACAAGTATAAATGATTGCACTGCCAGTAAGTTAAAAAAAAGGGGTTTAATTGAAGCCTCTCGTCCACAAACTGCTGGGATAGCAGCACCCCCCACAACCCTGGTTTGTCACAGAAATGGATGGACGGCTAATTGAGGGTTTTGCTCACTGGTGTCTTCAGTTTTTCCACTTTAGATTGCAGAGTATCATGGGAAAACATGGATAGGACCCAGATGCAGGCTCATGCTGCAGAAGTCAAATAGATTTAACACAAAACGACTCATTGAGGGAATGAGCGAGCATAACTAAATTTGACAAGGAACGAGAGGTAGCCAAAGAAACCAAGGAGTATTTATGCTGAAGCAGCTAATTGCAAATGAAGTGCAAGTGTGCTAATTAGCAAATAGAAAGCAGCTGCTGCAGAAGAGCAGGAAGTAAACTTACTATTCCAGTGCTATCCTCCAACTTTACATTCACAGTCCTTTCTAACACACCTGAATCAATTGCTGAACATCCACATTTCTCTACAGAAGCCTGATAAAGAGACATGTGTTTGATTTAGGTGTGTTGGAGAAGGGATGCATCTAATAGCTGCAGGAAATGAAATCTTTAGGACTGGACTGGGCCAATAACCCATTACTAGTGGGCCACTAGACTATAAATCAAACCAGAACAAGATGTTTGAGATGGAAGTTAAAAAAATCAAAATATAATAAAAGAAACAAATATTTTATGTTAAATGAATAAATAAACAAGGTATCTTCAAAAATGTCCAAGAAATCCGAATAATTGTATGAAGGAAATGTTTAAGTGCTCGTTTTCGCTCTCATGTTTGACTTTCTCTGAGCTCTTGTTTTGAGTAACCATGAGTGGCGTCATCACACCAGCAGGCTGGGACGTGTCCGTGCATGATGGATAAACATTTTCAGAGCTCTGTTTATGTCTTTCCAACTCACTTGTAATGTTTTTGGTTTTGTTCATTTAAATCTAAGAAATCACATGTGACTCATTTCATAATGTATTTTGGAAGGAATTCTGTACTAAAAATAATATGTTTACTCATAAAAAGTAATAAAGTTGATGACGGTAAGAAAAGATATGTTCATGTTGAGCGTTTAACTGAAAAGATTTTATATTTTTATATTTTGTTCTTTTTATTAGGAAAGCAAAAACTGAGTTGGATTTTTTTTGTTTTTGTTTTTCTGAGAAAAAAAATAAAAAACATCTTTTTATATTAAGATAAAAACTGGACAGAATTAAATGCAAAACCCTGTTAGAGTGAGATGGTTTCCTTCTGCTTTGGTAACATCTTCCAAAAGTCTTTAAGTCTCATTAACTCACAGAAAGTCTGGCGGACTCGGACTCAGACTTGGCAGGAAAAAGCTCCATTTGCTTTGGTTTGCTTTCACACTGCACATAAAAGAACCAGACCACCTGGCTGATGCCACAAAGCAAATACTACTTATTAGGGGAGATTCTTTAAAACGACCACTGATTGGCCAGGACTGAAAATGACTTGTTGAAGTAAACAATGTATTTATGCTGTCCAGGTTCAGTCTGCACATCAAATTACGAATTCATCGACTACACACATCATAGTGGCACCACATACTTCTAAATTCAAAGGCGCCTTCCAATCTGCGCTTCGTTTGGGTCCAGATTACTTTGTAACAAAGGCTACAAGCGATCTTCTTATTCTCTTAGACGGACATCCGGGACATTTTGACATAATTACTTAATGTAATAACTCAACGTAGTTTGCCATCTTAGAGTGGTGAAAACAGACCCTAGCGACACTGCAGAGGAGACATGGTAAAATCGTGTTTGTGATCGGCTACACATCCAATTTTTTTAAAAAACAAGCGGTTCAAGACCACATACCATCAAATACCGTTAAGTGGAGTAAGGAGAGCTAAGCGGCTGAGCGCCGTCAACAGATGCCAAATACGATCGGACGTAATGGAGATGGTTGGTGAAAAGTTGTTGAAATCAAGGTCCCACTGTGCTACATCTGTGGCCTTTATTTTACATCCGGTAAGTGCACATTCAGTGATATTCTATACATAATAATGTATGAATTTAATAATAACATTAGGGCTGCAAAGAACCCAAGACCTCTTCATTACAACGAGTCAGACTGTCTGAGAAAATGGTCCAGTATTTTTTAATGGTTGTGACTGTCAAACGTCCTTATGTCGTGTGATTTCATTTGCTGGTACGTGATATTAATAAGAAAACGTGGAATAAGTAAATCCATATTTAGGGAATTTAAACCAACCTACACATATAACTGAATGAGACTAACACGTTGTTTACCCCTAGACAAAGATGGCACCTTCGGGTGCGATGGCAAATACGTCATTGTGACGACATGCCGTCTAACAGAATGCCTCTTTTCTCCTAGAATTCACAGCAGCAGATAAGCTGGGACAGAAGTAGTATGTGTCCTATGAACACAAATAAATTTAATTACTGTCAGCCAGAAGAGAGCTCGTCCTCCACATGTTTGTAATCCAGACACACAGATTAATGAAAATATATCAAATTCAAATGACTAGCATCATTTTCTGTCATTTAAAAAATATTTTGTTGTGCTTTTGTGAAAGAACAGAACCATTAATTGGATAAACGTGACATATGCGATTGCTAGGCAATGGATCACTGGAGCACTATGGGTAATTCTCGTACACTAGTTGGCTAATTATGCTAGGCTTTGTCATTTTGCTAACGTTAAACACACTTCAGAGTGTGCAGACCATGAACTGGGAGCTTTAGAGTGTCTGTTTTTACTTTAATGTTGCAGGTTTCATCAGAATCTGTCCAGTTTGACCAGCAGGAGATGTGGCGAGCTATCCGACATGTTGTGCTACAATATGTCCTACATCACTGTTTGCTTTCACCCTGCAAGCAGAACCACATTAGGGATCCCGTACTTTGTTTGCACCAGGGCCCCGAAGCATGTTCAAACAACTCCAAAAGTACCGTGAAAGTGAACCAGGGTTTGTTTAAAACGGACCAAACAGCACCAGTGTGAATGCACACAAAGTTTCAGCAGTCTGTTTTAACTGGTTCTCCCTGAAAAGAGCAAATCTCTGGAAAGAGATGGCTAATGGTTTACCTATTAGCATTGTCGTTGTGTTTCTCCTTGAAACATTAGCCAAGTGCACTACTCAGACTACAACCACTACTCTGGGTGTGACATTGTTCTATTGTCTCCTCTCTTTTTCCCCTATCTTTCCCCCCAAGTCAAGCTGTCCTACTTTTGCTTTGACCTCCTTCTGTGAGGCCTTTTGTCACAAAGTGCTTGCAATCGAGCAGTGACTGATCGCCTCAGTCGATCTGAAAGTCCTTGGTCTCTGTAAACTTACCCTCAGTTCTATAGATATGACCGGCGTGAGAAAAAGTGAGGAGTAAACTCCCTTTTCTCTCGCATCTTTACCGCCAGCGATGGGAACGGCAGCAGGAGCAGGTTGTTTCGGCCCTGCAGCAGAGGTAAAAAGGGAGAGTGGAGGCTGATTGTTGAGCTGATAAGATGCGATTGCTTATGTGTTGGCAAGGTGAGACGGGCTATTGTGTAACAAACGGATACGTTGTGACATTATTTGATTCGAATGTGGCACAACTTCAGTAAGTCTCAAGCGATATACTGTGTCTGCTTCACAACTTTATCTTTTCGGTGTTGTGTAAGTTTTACCTGCTATCTAGTTCAACACAATGACCCAGATGTCTTTTTTTTAATGACACCAATTGTTTTGATGTTATGACGTTCATAAAGCAGATCCTTTTTTTTAAATTTTAATTTTATTCTTTAAAAAAGGTTAATGTTTTGTAATCAACCCTAGATGACTTCACTGTGCCAACAGATACCCTGCAGTGAAAGCTGCTCCTTGTCAAACACATGCCAACTGGGTCAGAACAACTCCAAGACGCTGCCTTCAAGGTCAAACAGAAAGACTGCTTGTACCCAGCAGTATTTGTTCATACTAGTTATGAATATTCTGAAAATAGATCTACTTTTAATATCGCTGGTAACTGGGGTAAATGTAGCCTGAGATGTTCCACTAGTCTTTCAGCAAAGTCTAGCTAATAATATGTGCTTGAATGATTTACCAAATGATCCTTAAACTAAATCTTTCCTCTGCATCTTGTTTGTTTGCAAGGATACACAAAGTGGCTGGCAGTGCTATTTCCTAACATACATGCCTGGGTTTCTCAATAAGTACACAGTACACACATACTTTGCAAACCTCTTTGGGTTTGTCATATTTATATAAAGATATAACTCTGATCAATATTAAGGAATTAGATTTAGAACAATTGCCAGCTAAGTGGATTCATTGACATATCTCGTAGTAACTTGCATCTATGAGTTCTTTATGCAGCCCCTCCACTTGAGGTCATTTAAAACACAAACTTATTAATTTCAAAGATTTGATCATATCCAATCCATCATTATGATAAGGTGTATGATTAATATTATGATTACAGGAAGGCCACCTCCTACCTTAAACGCTCGGTAAAGTCAACATCACAGTTAAAAGGCAAGTTTATTTGTATAGCACCTTTCATGTACACAACAGTTCAAAGTGCTTTACATAAAAACATTAAACGCATTGCAGATGTTAAAATTCTGAATAAATTCTGATCTCACACGGCAAAATCCTAAAAAATGTTTCCATCAATTAAAAAAATGTAACTCAAACAAGGCTGTTAAAAAGGTAACGCAAACGTGAATGTTATATTGAATGACTTTTGGGAAGATGCTCCTATTAATACTGCAAAGCAATAACAGGTTGTCTCTTCTTTATGTCCATATAAGTCATATGTGGGTCAAATGCCATATGGACATCCATTAAACAAGTTCCCATTCAAGAGTCTAAGAGTAATTCAACAAACAATATTTCTTTGCTCACTGAAATATGTTTCATCTATGATCATTCACAAGTGTTTTCTCTAAGACAATGTTCCTTAGTCCTGATCCGGCAGGACCCCTGACCTGTAACTTTACTTTAACACACATAAATCAAATGAAGCACTGACAGATTTGTAAAAAGCTTGACAAGAGGTTTAATTTATCTGTATCAAGAGTCGAACTGGAGAGAATTAAATATGCAAGAGACGGGTCCCTGAGAGAAACTGTGGCCACCTTAGGCTTGATGTGCACCTCTTCACACCTAGCATACATCCCAGCTTTCCAGCTGCAGCTAGGGTTAGGGTTAGGGCTGGGCAATTAATCGATTTAATCGATTAATTAGAATTTTTTGTTTATGAAGATTTATTTTTATGAAAATCAAGATTTTTTTTTGCCTCCCCAGCACGTTTGGACCTTCTTACATCATAGTAACGTCAGTGTACTCCTGCTGATTTACCACAAATCTGCATAAACACATGGCAGCTAACAAAGAGCTCGTTCCCCAAAAAACACCAGTTTCCTTTATTATTTGGAACTGGTTTAGTTTTGCAAACATTAGGAAAAAAATCTATTTAAAATCAGAAATCGGATTTGGTTTGAAAAAAATTGGAGATCTTACTTTTTGGCAATATCGCCCAGTTCTAGTTATTGTCAGATATTGATAGCATATATATAAATGGAGGCTTCTTGTGGTCCGACAGTTTTATAGGCTTTTAATGGGAGTGTCAAAAATGATTGGACATTATGATTGACATAATGACAGCGAAAAGTACTAAATGACCTTTTCTTACCAGCAACAACTATGGTAAATGCAAAGTTGCACAACTGCTTTGCTCAACTTTATCACCAGATCTAGTAAATTTAAGCTTTTCCTTACTGAGCCCAGTTGAACACATTGCTAGTCTTTCAGTAGGATCAGCTTACTGCCTGCATTCTGGTTACCTGCTGGGAGGTGTAAAATGCAGGTAAGCAGGAGCGTGTCTGAGTAACACTGATATACAAACACATCAGCTGACTGCAGAAAAATTTTTTTACTCAACATTATTCTACATATGAATTAAAATGAGATCAATATGAGTTTTTAAAATGTAACTGTTAAACATATTTATTTGATATTGTACTGGCTTTCACTGCCCAAAAATCAGTTATTTCCCCAATATCCTATATCAGGGGTCAGAAACTCCAGTGCTCCAGGACCCAGAAAGTTTCAGTGTTTTCCTGGTACAACACACCTGATTCAAATCATGGCTAATTAACAAGCGGGTGCAGAAAGATAATCTAAGATGAGGTAATATCTGCAGACCGTGCAGCAGTGTTTACAGATAAATACTGAGCAGTGGAACGTTTCACAATAAATACTCTGAGTTACGTCTCTGTAGGGAGATGCACAGAAAGTAACTTAATGCCATTTTTATTTATTTTTTTAATTAGGACAATCCATATTAATCAACATCTCGGCAGGTGAGCATTAATGTAAATAAACCATTAAATTATTTGGCTAAATTTAGTCCTACGTTGTTGTATATTGCAATCACCCCGAGTTAATGCTCTGTAACCAGTGCTTTGGGAATTAGCAGTAATTAAACATATTCACAGTTGTAGATTTGTTTCTTCATCTGCAATAAAGTCAAATCAATAAGTAAATGTGGCCACATCCTGGAGTAAAGCTGTGAAATTTGCAGTATTTTCATTTTTATATTCACCGTAGAAATAATAACGACGCATATAACTTAGGTGAAAGCAGTTGTGCAGCTTAGCATTGGTGCTAATGCTGGTAGCATGAATGCAGCATCAGAGATGGACCGCATCCAGACGTTACTGACGTAGTCTGTGATGAGTCAATAAAGTCATGGTGGTATGATATTTTTATTCTCCTGATTTCTGAGAAGGCAGCTATTTAATGCTGTGGGAACTTTTCTCAGAAACTGAAAGGTTATTGTTTGCAGATAAGCAGTGAAGGTAGACACTTACCAAGAAGCAGCCAATGGAGAGTCCCGCATGCAATGCAAACGCGTGCGTCACTAAAAGCAAAAGTTAACATGGAAAACAACAAGTATACGTGACTTATAGTTGTAGGAGGAGCGGAAATATTGACTGTGAGGTTGAATTCCTTGCAGAGGAGATTTATTATGTTAAAATAAGTTTAAAATAATTCCAAGTGAGAGGTTTCCAGTCATAAGCTTTAACCGATGTTTGATTTTGATTAACAAGGTGATTATCAAACAATATGAGATGGAAATAAATACATATTTGACATATTTAAAAAGATGTAAATATTAAAAAGACTAAATAGTTTTTTTTTTTTTTTAATTCCACTGATTAAATCTGTCAGATTTTCCTCAAATGCAATCATTTCTAAAGTTTCCGGCTTTAAATTTGTTAATTATTTTATCTTTAATAATTTCATTTCCTGGATTAATTGGTCTTTATTATTAGTAGCAGAATTATTTTTCCTTTTTCTTACAATTGGTTTGGTGTTATTTTCATTTTGTCTCTCCTGCTTCTCAGGTTAATTGCCAGCACTTATTGATGAGTGATTACTCCACTCGTGTCTCTTTGCTCTTTGCCAGGTATATACTTTGGGTATATATATATATATATATATATATATATATATATATAAGGTTGTTCTAGTGGAGGG
>JBAMHX010000026.1:6686006-6703691 GCA_037177515.1 Pseudomugil tenellus
ACAGCTGCGTACTTCCTGCTGGCTCCACCGTGACGGAGCCCTCTCAGCTCCACCTTTTCATCCATTTTGGGATTTTCAGGTAATGACGAAACACCAAGATGGCGACGGTAGGCCCCGCCTATTGGCTTCAAATCTGCTCTTCAGAAACCTATGGGTCACGTGATGTACGCGCTGTCCAGTATTTATACAGTCAATGTGCCAAACTTTAGTTCTGCTCATATTTTAGATGACGATTGCGATGTCTGACCCTCATTTTTATCCACTCTGTGATGAAATGTGGAAATTTGTGGATTCCGATGGAATTTATACAAATATGATTTAGGGTGGGGATATACTTGCTGTGTACGCTCGCAGACATGGCAGCATTCAGCTACGTCTATGTATATACTCGCTGCAAACATGTTAGCACGCTACAGTCCTGTTGCCAACAGCAAGTAAATCCCAGCATTTAGCCTGTACCAAGAAGTACAGAAATTATGTGAGTTATAAAATACCTATCTGGGGATAAAATTAACTAGTTTCCATAAACTCAAGCTTAAACGCTCAGATTTATGCTAGAAATAACAATGTAGTAAAAACTATTATGAAGTGTAGGGTTTAAAACTTGCCTTGATTACTGCAGTACTTGGTCATATTTTTAGTAGTAAGTAAGTAGTATTTCACCATGCATGTATTTATTATATTATTTTAAAAAGACATTTACTTTAATTAGTGCTACAAGAAAGAACATATCATTATAATGTGGCATTGTGGACAACAGCTGTAGATATATGTTGGATCTGGTCAGAAAATGGAGCCAAAGCCTTGATTTGGTAAAACCTAAAGTCAATTCACACTTTTAATGTCCAATAATACAACATTTAGCTTCAGCCTTTGTGTTGTTGTTGTTTCAAACCAAAGATGCACATGGTCTGAATCAGGAGTCATTGCTGTTGTCATTTTGGGTCCTGCACGTTCGTTACCAGCTCCAACACAACTAGTTGAATCTAAAGGATCATTGTGCCAAACTTGAGCTGGTGGAGAACCATTTCATTTGACTCTAAAACCAGCAAAGCAATGGAGGACGGGTGTTGCAAAGGATCCATTTCATTTTCAGCTCATCACATGAGAATGTTTTGTTAATAGTGGCATCCAAGGCAAAACCAAAAGACAATCAACGATCTTAAACAGGACTTGTCCCGATGTCTCCAGGAAAAGATTCATTTCACTGCCAGCACACCAACGTCTCGCTGCCGTCTTTCATTTGTAATATAAGCATTTGCACATGTTCCCGACTCCTTTAAACACTGTTGCCTTGTGTTGCCTTGTGTTTCTACTTTAGCATACGCTTATCTCTTTTAAGTGGCAAATAAAGTGTCCAGCTACAGAGTTGAACATGTGAAGGTAAATACTTTTTCCAATGAGCTTCTCCATTTAGTTTTGTTTATTTTTAATCAAATTTACAGAATCAAAACAATTTCCTTGCTTCTATTGATTTTCCTGACTTTTTAGGAAAAGAGCTGAGCATTTTGTCGGTTAACACACGGGGTACAAAACCTCTGCCATAAAGCAGCAAGGCAAAAATGTTTTCATAAGCAAGCCCTGCAGGAAGCAGACAACACTCCTTTTTTCTACCTCAGCACCGAAATGTTGAAGAGACAAATCTGTTGTAGCGATTTGCTCTTGGTGGGCACGTCTGCGTTCAGATATCCAAGCTTGAAGCATGTTTAGACTGCGGAGCAGTGTGTAGCTGTCCTGTCTATGCTGAGCATATCCAGAACCTCCAGTTCGCCACTATTGCTCCGTTTTGCTTGCAGTGTTTGGCAGCTTTAATCCGGGAAGCTCAGAGGTATGATATGTGTGTTTTTAGGATTCTCCCTCGTTTTCTCTCACGTGCTGTTCTTGCAGCAGTAATTCACTTTTCCTTCTCATCTGCAGAAAGTGTGTGTGGATCGGCCTTGATAGCGGGTTGGGTAAAGGTCTGCTCTGTTAGCGCTCTGACCTGCAAACTGCACTTTTCCCTCATCTCTGCACGACCATGAACACATATTGCCTTTGTTTACTCATTTCGGATCACAACCTCTCATTTGTGTGAGTGTTTAAGTATTTTAGGCTCTACTGCCTGTGATTTCTTGAAGGAGTGCATTACAGGTTGTTGTCCGATTTAACCCTCTCACCTCTGCCTGCAGTCATCACCTCACCTTTCCAAGAAACTAGTGATTTAAAGGGTTATAATAACATGGAGTTATCGCAGATTTATCAGTAGCATAATACAGCAATTGCTAAACGTGTCAAGGGGATAATGTCAGGATGCATCAGAAACAAAGCTAAGTTAAAGCTAAGTGGAAATGCACTTTTTCCAATAGGCTTCAGCTCAAGAGTGTTTTAGTCAAAGATTATGATCGATGATCTTTTATCTGATATGCAGGACATTGTTTACAGGTTGTTGTGGTTTTCAATTCGCTATCTATTTATGGCATCATATTTTTTATGAACTGGCAGAGTTGTTGCCACCATAAATCATCCTTAGTGTTTGACCTGTATATATTATTGCTGGTAGTTTCATATAAGAGTGAGGTCACTTTGTGATGCAGTTATTTAGCTAGCTGACACACTTGTTGAATAATAACCGGCCAACCTAGCAAACAAGCTACAACTTTCCAACAGATATTTTAAGATTATAGAAATTGCACTTCAATCATTTTAGTGAGGAAAAAAGTTGAAGTGGTGCAACAAATGTTAATGCTGACAGTCATCTAGCTTGGTATCAATGTGCACTGATACAGGCATCTAAACAGCACACAAGATGAATAAAAATATGAGTAGGATGATAAGTATTCTGGTGTGTGTTTTGCTTTCAGGGTTAACACTGTGTCGGTACTTTCTCTTGAAGTTTAAATTGTTTCTCACTATTATTCCAAAAGTATTTGCTAGGAAGATTTATAGCAAACAGGCTAACAAATACAACTTCATTTAGTCAACACTGGTTATGAGATAATAAAGGTTGTGCAACAAATAAAGTTTACATGTTTGTTAACAGCCTCTTCCACCTAAACATGATATTGAATCATCAAAGTATGGACATGAGGCCAAGTTAGCATTTAGGAGTGATGCTAGCTAAACTAGCATGTCAGTTTTGTGACAGGAATACAAGGCAAAGTTCAATGCAATATTCAGAAAGTACATTTTATATTTTACTGCAAATATGTGAACTAGTTACTCTAATGAGCACCAACACATCTCTCCATTAAATAACATAAAATACAAACACATAGCATAGACTTAGCATGTTTTGCTTTATGCAACTTAGTGTTTTATCAGTGCAGTTGTCCAAACAATCTATCATTATTTAGGAAAAACAGGTAGGTAAGTTGCCTATTAGACATCTTGTGCTAAAAACAGGTGTAAAACTGGTCCAAAAGTCCCCAGACTGGGTGGGTAGTACAACAAAATCAGCACTTGTAGTCCCACAGACTTGTGGATAAGTGTAGTTAACCTATCATTTTTAAATATTTAACTTTATGCAAGCTTAACACAAAATCTTATGAAAGTCTCAATTACACAACAAAATATAATGAACTCATTGTATTGTTATACATTTTCTCAAATAAATACATTTTAATTCAGACAGATCTTTTTAAGATGCTAGCAAACTAGATTTACTGCAAATCTATCTTTGTAGCTGATGTAAGGGTTTCACATTAACTTTATAAGCACAGATTTTTGTGTATCTGTACAACAATGTAGCAGACAGCTTTATCTGATAAGCCGCATTACTCCATATGGTGCCTCCGTCCCATCTTTCCTGATTCCCATAGAGGTTGTAAATTAAGCAAGGAGCTCAACTACCTGCACAAAATCCTCCCTTTGTGCACAGCTGGAGCAGGTGAGCCAGAACTACCTATTTGTACTACTATTTGTCTGTCATTGCACAGATTGTGTCCTGCCAAATTACCTCCTTCAGAGAGTCAGTGGAGTAATGTGTTCCAACTTGCCCCAGCACACAAAGCAGGTCAGGCTCAGCTGTAATATTATAAAACAAAACATGTTGAGCGCAACAGCCTTTCCATAGCCAGTAAAAGGTCAGCGTTGTTTTATGACATAACAGCACTTAGAAGTGATAACATCACCTTGGCAACTTATTTTTGTGGTTCAAATTGCGTCAAATAAACCCAGGTCTTGCAACACCTGCTTCCATCTTCTTTGAAATGTTGTAGATCACCAAGATAATCAGGGTCAGAAATTCAATCCAGCATCATCTGATCAACAAATGGGTTCAACTAGAGATACATTCAACAGTAGAGTTCAACACCTATTTATAATAGTTTTTTGTGCTTATTTGTTTTACTTTGTGTGCTTTTGGGAACCAGTTCACTGCTAAATTAACCATTTCTCTATTATAGCTAAACATTTTGCAATCTAGGCTGTTATAGTTCATAGCATACACGCCTGAACTCAAACATTAATAAAATACAGACTACATAAAAAAATTAACAGCATAGTACAGGACAGGACAAGATGTGACATCTCGTTATTGATAAACTACTTGAAGACATAGACATTCTGTGTTTACAAGAAACTTTCCTTCCTAAACAAGATCTGGACAAACTTAACTCTGTTAATAGGGACTTTAATGGGGCAGGAGAATCTACAATGGATTTGGGTTTGAGGATAGTGCATGGTAGAATTTCTGTCGCTATAATGTGGCATTAAAAATATGATTCTGGTATTAGTGTGATTAGGTAAGGAGTCTATTGGTGTATATCCTTTAAAGTTGCTTATAATAATAATGTTTTTGTTATTTTGAATGTATATTTGCCATATGAATGTCCCAGGAAATGAATATCTTGAAAACTTGCTTTTTTTAGGTTCTTTTATTGAAGAAAGTGTATGCAGTTGTATGTATGTAGTAGGTCATTTTAATGTAAATGTTTCTGATGATAACACTTGATTCAGTTTTGTCAAGACAGCAATCTAATCCTGTCTAGCAGACTTCTGTTGCCAGCTGATAGCTATTAATATGTCAGCGAGGCTTGGAATGCAACATCTTGGCTGAATCACTGCTTAAGTACAGCAAATGCTCATGATACTATAGAGAATGTTGATATCTTGTATGGAGTGGCTATAACAGATCACATGCCTGTCTTTGTAATGTTAAATATGGATTCACTGCCTGAGAGGACCTCTAAGGATACACACTCCTGTGTTGATAGGGCGATAGATGTTGAATGGGTGAAACTCAGAGAGTGTAAGCATAGCTGATGGAAATGAGCCTTGGGAAAATTCATAATGCGTGGCAATACAAACTAAGTTAACTATGACCATAATAACGATCTTGGTGGTATGTATGATAAAATTGTGAAAGTATTAATAATACGAGCAGAACCTTCTATAATAAAAGAGCTGAATGACAAAACACCTTAAGAGGAAGACATGGCCTTAAGAAATAGATTGTCGCAGGTTAACTATGCTGTGCGATAATATTAGAAGGAGTGAAAGTTGTTACAAAATGAGGTAAAGGATTTCTAGAAAGAAGTCATAGTTATGAATGCTAGTAAAACACCATTGCCCTCTAGTACAGAAGGGGTTACTGGGTCGGCAAATATTGTTCAGATCTGGAGAAAGCATTACAGTGACCTCTTTAATTGTGTCAAAAGTGAGGAATTTAGTATTGTTGCAGTTTCCCAAAATAATGTGGTTATTAGGCCTGATGAAGTCATTTATTCAATCCAAAACTAAATCATACAGCCCTGATCAGATCACTGCAGAGCATATAAAGTTTGCCAGTTGCTGAGTTTTGGTATTACTTGCTTTATGTTTCACTGGAACGTTAATGCATGGTACAAAACCCACCTCTATGTGCCTGTTATTAAAGATAAAACAGGGAGGTTTCCAACATAGAAAACTACATACCAATTGTGTTAGTGTTATCTAAGGTGCTGGAGATGATCCTCTTCAATAAATTTAAGCAATATCTGCACACTGAGTATTATCAGTTTGGTTTTAAAAGTACACATGGCAGATATGTGTATCTATGCCGTAAAAGCGGCTGTGAGTAAATACTGTGTTTATATGTTTCATGGATGGCTCCAAAGCCTTTGGGAGCATCGATCGTGGCAACTTTTTAAAAAAATTATGGGAGGTTCTCCTCATGGGTGAGGTGGAACAAGAGTCTCCTCATGGATGAGGTGGAACAAGAGTCTCCTCATGTATGAGGTGGAACGGGAGGTTCTCCTCATGGATGAGGTGGAACAAGAGGTTCTCCTCATGGATGAGGTGGAACAAGAGTCTCCTCATGGATGAGGTGGAACAAGAGTCTCCTCATGGATGAGGTGGAACAGGAGGTTCTCCTCATGGATGAGGTGGAACAAGAGTCTCCTTATGGATGAGGTGGAACAAGAGTCTCCTCATGGATGAGGTGGAACGGGAGGTTCTCCTCATGGATGAGGTGGAACAAGAGTCTCCTCATGGATGAGGTGGAACGGGAGGTTCTCCTCATGGATGAGGTGGAACAAGAGTCTCCTCATGGATGAGGTGGAACGGGAGGTTCTCCTTATGGATGAGGTGGAACAAGAGTCTCCTCATGGATGAGGTGGAACAAGAGTCTCCTCATGGATGAGGTGGAATCGGAGGTTCTCCTCATGGATGAGGTGGAACAAGAGTCTCCTCATGTATGAGGTGGAACAAGAGTCTCCTCATGGATGAGGTGGAACAAGAGTCTCCTCATGGATGAGGTGGAACAAGAGTCTCCTCATGGATGAGGTGGAATGGGAGGTTCACCTCATGTATGAGGTGGAACAAGAGTCTCCTCATGGATGAGGTGGAACGGGAGGTTCTCCTTAAGGATGAGGTGGAACAAGAGTCTCCTCATGTATGAGGTGGAACAAGAGTCTCCTCATGTATGAGGTGGAATGAGAGGTTCTCCTCATGTATGAGGTGGAACAAGAGTCTCCTCATGTATGAGGTGGAACGGGAGGTTCTCCTCATGGATGAGGTGGAACGGAAGTCTCCTCATGAGGTGAAGCAGCATTTTAATGGTCTCATATCAACATGAGAACCTTTTTCTTCACTTTGTTGAATCCATCTAAAAGGGAATTAAGACCTTTCTGAATGAAAAAGGAAGTTGAGGATTGCAGTGATTCCCAGCATGCCAGTTATCTGTGTGTCTGAATGTACTGGTAAAGTCTGTTAAAGTGTGTCTGTTGCTGCTGATTTCAGCTCTTTTTCTCTCCTTTGTTTTTCTTTCTCTCCTGCACACCCTGGATAAACACATTTTGTCCTAATAAGCCTGACACAGCCCAGTTTGGTCTTTTATTTCCTCCTTCTGAGAACACACACACTGGACAGGGTTATTTAATTGGCCTTGTTTCTAATGCGTGCAGCAGACTGGGTTTGGAGGCCCTGGCAGCTCCATGTGGTAATATAGCTTACAACAGTCGCAGTTTCCTTCTCCTCTAACTGCTGATAGTGAAGCCACACTTTTAGAAGATTTAAACACTCAGTTCACACAGTCTCGGGATACATGCTGCCTGTTTGTGTTGTACAATAAGCGCCACACCGCAACCACCGCTCAGAACATTCTCTTTTTACCAGCCGTGCTTTTTTCCAGTCTAACGTTCCAGTTCAGCTCCGTGCAGCAGAAAATAAGCACATAAACCTCTGTCTGCCACCCGTTGAGCCCCTTCCTCACAGATTGTCCTTGTCAGCTTAACACCTGGTTGTCACGTGCCTGAATAAAAGCCAACGTTTATACTTTTATTTTTAGATACTGAACACTAATGCAAACGTACATCATGGACTTGACAGTATTTATGCTGCGTTAGATAAATCTACTGACGTGTTGGACATGAATCTTGTGACCTCTAAACCTCATTAAATTATCTTATTTTTAATAAACACCTACTGCAGAATCTTGTCTAACGCTGATGTATTTACAAACTTAGCACTTTAATTTAATGCTGTCGGTAAATTTCTTCTACAAAGATTGGTGCCCGCAGCCTGACTTACAGTGCAGGAAGTGACATTAAAATAATTTTATAGTAACTTTTACAGCTTTATTTATCAATGTCTTAACACTTGACATCTTTATGGGCTTACAGAGTGTGACTTTTTTTTTTTTTTGCCAAGTCATAAAAGTGTTCTTTGTGATGTAACACTGCCTGAATTAGCAAAGTATGCTGGGAAAAGTTTGATAAATCTAAGAAGACCATATTCCACTGTCACTGAAATCCAAACGGAATAAGTTTACACCTGCGGCCTCGACAAGAGGATCTTGCATGAGAAAAAACAAAAAGCTCACATTTAGCAACATTTTTAATTTGCATTTTGGGTTTAACTCTGCCAAAGATGTGTCATTTTGTACATTATGAATGTCAGTGTGGCAACAAAAAGCTAGTCAGAATCACAAAGTTTAAAGCTCAGGATTGCTTTTAATTAAAAAAAAATCACAGAACTTAAAGTAAGTCAACAAAGTGTAATTTTGTGCAGCGTTTTGCTCTGTTGGGGACAACGTTTAAGGCTGAACGAGAGAGTCTCCTCATGGATAAGTCTCAATATGGCTATTGAGACTCTTTTTGCTGTAATTTGAGCTCTGAAAATATTAGTTGCTAAATAGTTTACCTTAAGTGCTTGTTTGCATGGAAAGATTCATTTGCATTGCTCTCAGTCAGCACAGAATGAAGGATTCAAGGTATTTTAGTCAATGAAGCAGATTCATGAGCAGCTCTTCCAAAAAGCTAACAGCATTTAACTTTCAAAGTAAATGCTTTGCAAACACTGATTGGTAAATAATAAATAAAATGTATTACGATGAGAGCGAAATGGAAAAAGTGCAACAAGTTTATTTTAGAAAAGAGTGGTGGAGGTGGTCTTCCCAATTCTGTATCACTGGAGGTCTAGAACATAAAAAACAGGTGAGCCAAAAATAAGGGATGAGATGGAGTGAGGGAGAAAAAAAAATAGCAGGAACTGGGAGAATGGAACAGCTTCAGAGCAGTCCTCCAGGACAGGAAAAGCAAAATCTGTAATCTGAAATCACTAGGTCCAGGTGCAGTCCAGGGTCTCACACAAAGAGGTCTCAGGAGGAAAAAAAATCCAAGGAGCAAAACTAGAGGCAGGATCAAAGTCAGGCAAAGTTCAGCAGCAGATCAATTTTCATACCAGTGAGGATGAGGCAAAGGGGACAGAAATGGTCAAAACCAGGTAATCTCTAAGAAGCAGACGACCGGACAAGGCCTGAATTCTGTAGGAAAAGACAGACTATCTCACACCAAGCAGGTCTAAAGCAGGTGATTAAATAAGCAGCAGCACAGGTAAGGACAATCAGCAATCAGATAAGCGCCGCATGATCAAGGCAGAAATCATAACAATGTAACCAATAAAAAAGGTAAAGGTAAAAGCACAGACATACAGGACAGAAACATTTTACCAACACAGCAGAGCAGCACAAAGCTCTAATTGTTCCACATATACAGTATCTGATACTGCTAATGACTTGCATCTGCCGCAGCTTTGCAGTGAGAGCTGCTACTTTTAGAAAAAACCCTGATGAAAGTGAACCAAACTGAGCATTTGACATGAAAACAAAGCGTCTATTTCACACCTTGTTCCAATTATTTGGTCAAAAATACACAAAATTGAAAGCAGGAAAGCTATCCTGATCAAATGCATCTGAGATTTTCTACACCCTACTTTTTCCGATGGAATATTCTTGGTCATAATTGAACATTTCTGAGCGTTTTTTTCTAAATCACTGCTGTTTTAACATCAATGTAAACCTCTAGACAGAGGTGGAAGGGTCTGAATAGCCCCCTTTGTCTAGCAGCCTCAGACCTTGACCAGCATCATGTTTCTAATAGCTTCTACTGGAAGTCGGAGTGTGCGGCTGACGTAACAAGCTAAATTAAATGTCTCGCCAAGGCAGATGTTGGACAGACATCTGCCTTGGCAGGAAGTGTGAGAGGAAAAGGGAGAAATGGGTGATTTAGCTTTTGCCTGGAAACAAAGGTTTAAACAAGACAGGTGAGAAAATAAAGTGACAGACGCATGGTTGAGCAGAGGTATGTGTGGAAATTCATCGTTTAGATGTGTGTCTGCAGGCTGCAGGGCGAAAGACAGTGATGCTATGATAGAGATAAAGACAGCAAAATGATTATTGGAATAAGTTTCTGAATTGAATCAAAATTAAGTTAAAATGTGGCTTGAATGTTTACATTAAAGACCAAAGCTTTGTAAGAATTTATATCCCGAGAATGTGCACTACAAAAACTGGCTTTTAAAAAGAAGAAAAAAAACTTAGATTAAAAAATTAGATTCATTTTCCTTGAAATAAGATAAAATTATTGTTTTGTTGGCAGATAATGTATCCTATTTCAAGGAAAATTAACCTGTCAAGAATTCCTAAAACAAGTAAAAAAAATCTTAAACACCTACTAAGTATGAATAATTATCTTACATTTAAAAAAATAAGCATGTATGTCATTTTTAACATCCAGACATTACACAGTTTAATTAAGATATCATAAATAGGAAATGAAAAGGTAAAATAAATGGTTTAAGGAATCACTGGAAGATTCTCAACACTCAACACATTTGATGGATGCTGTTTTTGAGGTTTTGACACTAACACAACTTCTTGCAATGTTTTGATTAGTGTAGGATATTCAGGTTGACGAAAATGACACCAGTGCTAATGTTTAGGACATTATAGGCTCTTTATCTAGTGCAGGACTGAGACTTAGTTTTACCAAATCCAACATTTTAAAGGGATAACTTGTAACCTTTGACATAAACATCTGCCTCATTGTGAGCGATAATTGATGGTTTCTGGGGTCAATATAAAGTATTTGATGCATGTTGGTGCTCTGTGAGGACTGCTCTGCAGAAACCAGACATAGTTTTGCCGGAGCGGATGCGTTTCTGAGCGTTTTGCTTTATGTGCCTCCTTCCCCTCCGTAAACACAGAGGCTCTGCTTTTTGCTACTTTTTCTCCTCTTCCAACCAAAGTTTGTCATGAACGCAGTAAGAAGGTGCAAACGGTGTCTGAGGAGGCCAGAAAGAGAAAACAGGAAAGGGATGCTGCAGAGGATAGACACTAGTCCTGTTTGGTAAAGAATTGTCTGGTTGGAGTTTGAAGATAAAAGAACAGTGTGGATGTAAAACTCCGATGTTGTTAGTCTGTAAGTTAGCTCTCTGCTGAGCAAACATACCAAAATGTGATGAACGTTTTCACATCTTTCAGCGTTTATTCAAAGCAATGACAGTACGTGTCTGACGAGCTGCACAACATTGCAGGATTTGTTTGTTTCTTTATTCGTCTGTTTAGTAGCAGCTAAATGTGGCTAGCAGAAGCTAATTAGCTACAGACCAAAACGTGACTCCCAAAACATTTCATGCAAGTTGGGCTGGTTTGCATGTAATAAATGAATTTCCTATAATTAATATCAATAACAAACACGTAACAGAAAGATTAGCAACTCATGTAGTTTAGTTTGATAGTTTTTATGTAGAGTTCAGTAGGACGCATTACTACTCTTCAGATGGAGACTTTATTTTTGCAACAGTGTCACGTAACCTCTGATAAGTTACAGGTTTAGCGCCTCTAGTGGCCAAAACTTACACGTTATCCCTTTAAATTATTCAGATCAGTATGTGTGATATAAAGTCCTTATGAGAAAATCCCATTTATTTCCCATTACTTCCCTAATATTACGTGATCAGCTTAAGCACTATTTTGCTTGCAAAGTATGTTTCATCAAATTATGCAACACCTCAGCAAATAACGACAAACTGGTTACGTTGGAAAAGTCATGCCATTATGCTTCCTGTCTGATGACGTCAGAAGTCATAAACAACTGTAGATAAGAGGTCTATGCAGGAATGTGGGGAAATCATCTCAGAACTAGATCAGACAGAATGCAGGTGTTAACTCTGCGAAAAGAAAGTGTTATTTGTTTAAAAACCAGGTTTCTGAGTGTGTGTGTGTGTTTGTGTATGGGCTGAACACACCTTGAGCATATGTCTTGTATTAGGTGCTAAATTCTGGATCAAAGGCTCCCGATTGCAATGGATCTGTCTGCAGTTTGTCACTGTTTCCGTCCAGACAGCGGAGATTGTAAAGCTGAATTTGAGGCCTGTCGAGCCGAGGGAGTCTCCCAAAAGTAATGGGATGCTGGGAAAGTCAGGAGACAGCCAGCTGTTTTCCATCTTTAATGTATGGACACGGTGGAAAGAGGGCAGATTGAGTGGTGGAAATACTAGATCAGACAGAGTGTAAGGGTGTGAGGGCCAGGAAGGAAAAATTAGTCCCAGCAGACATTTGGTATAAGGTAGTGAACAAAGGAAGTTCAATGTAAACAACAGACAGCAAGAAATTCCTAACTTTTACTCGTTACCTTGAAACAAGAAGCAGAACAGACAGCAAAGAAAAAAAACAAGCATATGTTCCATCTTGGACCAGCAGCACTGTGTGATTGCTGTAATGTATTGTCCTTCACGGAAAAGTTGAAAGCAAATGTTTAGGTGTATCTACTGAAAAAAAATACTTTTATTTACAGTATCTGCTGAAATAGTGCAAGTAAAACGGTTTCCAAATCTGCAATGGTTTGCACTCAACCTGGATGTACTCAGTGCTTAAATTCTTATCACTGTTAGCTTGGATCCTCCCTGATAGCACAAGTATGCTTAAGCTAGCTCCACCTTTGCTTAGAAAGTTTGTAAAGATAAATCTTTATGTAAATTAAATGTAATGATCTTACAGGTAAGACTGAGGCACTTACACTGTGTCACTATTTTTTTATGAGTAGCTTAGGAGTCATTTCACCAATTATGTGAAAAAGAGAGCTAACATGACAATGCTCAACGCTTTAGACATACATACCAGCAGCTTGTGTGCACACTCTGTTATGTTATTTGGTTTGAGGTGAATTAGCAGAAAATGTAGGAATATAGTTGCATTGAAAACAAATATTTTAGTGAGAGTGGACACTGGCTCAGGGTTATAGCGATGCTAGCTGCTAACTCAGGAATCCAGATGACGAGCAGGTTAAGTGATGTGTGGTCATTACTTAGTTCAAACAGTGGTGGGCTTTTCTTAAAATGATCCAGAAGAAACCATATTCTTTGGTTACCTTCACAAGCCTGAGAGCAGCTAAATAAATAAATAACTTTATACATGGGGCAGGTAGAAGGTGAGTAAGGGGGTCATTTACTAAAAAGGTTTGAAAGGAGAATATGTTCCTCTCTCTAACACTCAGATAGACAGTTGGTGATCCCATTGGACAGACATTAAAAGAAAGCAGTTTTACATGAATATACTCGGGATCACCAAGTGAAAACAAGTTCAATAAGGTCAACAAAAAGATAAAAATGTTTTGGGATGCAGTAAGTGGCACTTGACGTGGTTGTAGGGTGGGATCAGTGTTATTCTGGCTTACTGATAAGTAGTGGTGGTTGGATCCTTGTGTCTGACCACAACGATTTGCATGGCTAGCATTGGGACTGGTGTCTCTCTGAGTCTGAACTGCGTTCTTCCTCTCTATAAAAGAAGTCCCAAATATCTCCCTTTTATTCTTCATTTTTATATCTTCTTATACAGGATCTTTTTCTATATTTTCATGCTTAGGCTTACTTTAAAATCCACCAGAAACCTTGTTTACTTCCCTTTTGAATTAAAATGATCATGTAGCTCTAACTTAGTCAGGAATACAGCAGTTCTATTTAAGCATTCATTATATTTCACTTTCTGCTCGAATGAGAAAATCTAGATTAACTGAGTTTATATGTAATCCCTAAAAACACTCATTGAAATCTAAATATGACATGATTTCCCCACTTTGTCTTACAGCAAACATAAAACTATATTAGCACTGCAACATAGCTTCATGCTGACATAAGATTAACATTATTAGTAGCATGTGGAAAAATTGCATCTGGAAATGTGCTATCAATTAATTTAGATTTTTAAAACATGAATAAATAGAAACCTTTTTTTTATTTACTTCAAACTGGTTCATGCATGTGTGTGTAAAGTTGAGGGTCACCTTTGGGATGCCTAATCAGATTTTGAGGTGCCCAGTGCCACCTTGGCCACCCCTCTAGCTCCGCCTCTGCTCTAGACCATCAATTCTCTTTTTTTCACAAAAACATGTTTGTGCATTGATATTTGGTAAAAACTTACCTCTGCTACAAATCCTGCAAATACATTTCCTTTTATAAATGTGGCACCATTGAAAAACGAAATGTAGAAGTATAACATGTTGTCAAAAAGTATTTTTACAAGAACTAAATCATCAAGCAAATACAAATTTATTTACCTTTTAATGTGGTAATTTGATGTAAACCCTCACATGCTTATTGGTTGACATTAATTACAGACGTGTAAGTTTATCACACAGTTTGTTGAGTTGTAGTTACGAAAGGTGTACAGCTAAAAGGTTTGGATTTCTCTAAGCCTCAAATGGATTATACATACTCTGTCAAGACTATCCAACAACTCTATTTCTGTAGAAAAATCTTATTTGGCTGTAGCTTCAGTCAAAATAAAACATTCCTTTAATCACATTTGGTGATTTAGCTGGAAGTCGGTTAAGATTAATTCACGTACACTCCGTAATCCAGCTGACATTGGCTTTGTCAATGTCTGTGGTGAGATTATATAACCAGTATAAAAGAAGATGGATGTGGTTGGAAAAACCAGTCTGTCATTTTGGGAGATATGTAATTTAATCTCGTCTCCTTTAAAAACCATTATGAGGTGAAAACAAAGTATGAGACCTTTTACTGCAGGCATGATACATCTGATCTGTTGCAGGTTTCTTACATAAGGTAAACCTCATGTTGACTAAGTGGTTCTCTGTTTGATGCAAACAAGCTTAAACATGTTATTTTACATATATGTCAGTTCATTAAAGTAAAAACCACACCGTCCATCCTCTTGGAATCTCATGCATAATCAAAAAGATGCTTTTCAGGTCTTTACATATCTGTAAATGTAACCAAGCTAAATGTATAACTAGGAAATCTTCTCCAGACTTTATTTGAATTGTGTCCAGATAGATTTACTATATTGGCATTACATCTAAAGTTTGCAGTGATGTCAGCTACACTTTGTCTGCAGCTTTCTAAAAAGCTTTCAATGCCCAAACAATGATATGCTTTATAAGAATTTGACCTTTAACCTTCTTTGACAGGACCTAAAAGCCTTGAACAGCCAACCTGCTTGCAACCCCCAACACACACCTTGATTTAGGTGACACATACACAGTACTGTCAAAATATCAGTCAACAGTTTCTTCTCTAAAGATGAACTTCTCTGAAATTGATCTGCTCCAAGGATGCTGAGGAATTTTAACGTTCTTGTAAAATTTTCATGGAGGGCTTTCCTTGAGAAAGTTGACACTCGCTAATAAACTTGCTGCACCGTTTAACGGAGCCAGCTGGCAAAACTTCTCTCATTTTCTTCATAGATTCATCTCTCAGGCAGAACACCACATTGTATAAGCGGAGATCCTCAAACATCGGCTGCAATGCATTTGTAACAAAACCTAAAAGAGATAAGGTAAAAATGCACAATGCATGTAGTCATATAAATACAAGTAGTATTAAAGATCCATTACAAACTTTCCATCTTAACATTTTTTTCTTAACATTTTTTGCCATATGTATAGCGTCATATGCTAGCAAACCTTTGCTGATTCATATGATAGCAAACCTTTGCTGATTCATCAAAGAAACAGGAGGAAATATTATAAAAGGGAAAGATTTTTTAAAAAAGTAAGTTACACTGCAAGAGATAAGGCAAGAGTCGATGAGAAATGCGTCACTGAGAAAATATCTGAGAAATAAAAGGTCATGACCTGAGAATGCATCCTATCCTGATGTCATTCTGTTAGATGGACATCCGGGACATTTTGGCGTAATTACATAGCAATGCTGCTCGCCATCTTAGCGTGGTAGCAACAGGACATGACAAAATTGTGTTATACATCCAGTTTTTTTTAAAAAAAACAAGCGGTTCAAGACCAAGTACCATCGTATCCTGTTAAGTGGAGTCAGGAGAGATAAGCGGCTGAACGCCATCCACAGATGCAAAATACAATTGGACGTAATGGGGATGGTTAAAAAGTTGTGGAAACCAGAGCCTCACTATGCTACATCTGTGGCCTTTATTTTACATACCGGTAAGTGCATATTCAGTGATAATACTGATACATGATACATAATAATATATGAACTTAATAATAACATTAGGACTGCAGAGAACCCAAAACCTCTTACTTACGAGTCAGACCGGCCGTATTTAGGCTGTTAGCTAACAGTAGCGGTTACATTCAGAGCACCATAAACAATGGACATGATTGTCTTTTAACCTCGCTTCCTTTTCGCTTCTTGAGGTGTTTTTAAAAGATCTGGCTGTGCATCTTAGATCAACACTGATCGGGGTATTCCACTTTTGGCCCTGCTAATGGATTGTTTAACCATATACTCTTTGGAAGACTTTAGTAACATTTTTCCAGTCATTTTTCCAGCCCTACTTCCTACTGAAGCTTATAGCCGTCACAACCATAAAAAAAAGTTTGACCAGTTTCTCTTTTTAACGACAAACATCTCTTTATAATGAGAATGTTTTTCAATATAATGAGATATTAATCTTGTTATATAGAGAAACTTTAACGAGAAGGTTTCTTGTTATATGGGACATGTTTCCCATTAAAAACGGGGTTAATATAATTATATTTCCTCATCTAAGTGACACGGTTATCTCGTTATATCGTGATATTTTTAACCGTAACATCGCTTCTCTGAGAACTTTTTATTCTGGTCCGGAGGGAATAGCGAGAAGATGGAGAGTGTTGCGTTTCAATAAGTCGAAATCTGCTGGACGAACGCATTTCCACACAGGAAAAAGATAACTTTGTTACTTTAAAAAAAAAATCATTATATTATGCTCGTTTAAACTAGGGTTAGGGTTACACATATCGTAATAATGAGAAACCATCTCATTAAAGTTTCTAAATATAATGAGATTAATATCTTGTTATATCAAGAAACTGTCACATTATAATGAGATATTTTATTCATTAAAATGAGAAACTGGTCCAATATTTTTACTGGTTATGACGGCCAAATGCTTTCGTAACGTCCTTATATTGTGTGATTTCATTTGCTGGTACATGATATTAATATGAAAAACTCATGTGGAATAAGTAAATCCATATTTAGGAAATTTAAACCAACCAACAGTAAACCAAACACATATAACTGAATGAGACTAACGCGTTGTTTACCCCTAGACAAAGATGTCCCCTTCGGTTGCCATGCCAACTACGTCATCGTGACGACATGCCGTCTAATAGAATACCAGGCTGGTTTAAAGTTTCCACACCAGGTTGAGCTTTGTTATTGAACATGTGTGTCTTTATGTTTTTGTATTATGTCTATTCGGGGATTGGATTTACCTGTAGCCGTCGCTTCCAACGGCACAGGCTTTGCTGAATTGGCATATATAGTGTCAATAACGAAAGATCTAATTACACGAGTAAACACTCTTTTTAAAAAGTTACAATGCATCCTGCTTTGGACAGTGCTAATGCTGCTGTGCTAATGCTGCTGTGCTAATGCTGCTTTGCTAATGCTGCTGTGCTAATGCTGCTGTGCTAATGCTGCTTTACTAATGCTGCTGTGCTAATGCTGCTTTGCTAATGCTGC
>JBAMHX010000026.1:6734987-6746109 GCA_037177515.1 Pseudomugil tenellus
GATCGTGAGCTGGTCGTGAGGTGTTAATCGCTTCTCGTTCCCCCATGTACACTACACGACGCACGACTGAGCTGAAACTCGGGCCGATCTCCAAAATAGTCGCACGAGTGAAAAATAGTCTCAAAATCGACCAAATATGGCACCGTGTCTGCCCAGCTTTAGTGGCGGGTGTGAAGCGCGGACGTACCATTAGCCATGAGGAACTTGGGAATGAGGTCCACATTCCAATCCCGGCCTTTTCCCATTGAATCGGGAGGGTTGCCAGGAAGGCTGAAGCGCTTGTAGAGCTGCAGGACGATACAGGATCAGACTTGAGTCACAATCGAAGCAAAACCAGCTTTAAAAACAGAATCACCTCAAATGAAAACAATCATTTGTTTCTGTATTAAAAGCCATAACATGAAATTTAAGGTATAACAACAAGTTTACATCTACAGTGCTTTCTTTCTCTGGTGAAAGCCATCACATCGCAGCAGTTTGGGTCAACGTACCTCTTCAAGAGGCGTGATGGAGGCGCTCTCAGCTCCGTAGTACGAGTTCCGGTCCATGTGCAGAACCTTCTTTCCTTTCACTGACATGATGCCTGATAAAATGCATTCCTGTTGGGAGAAAAAAGGCAGATGAAAACCAAAACTGGTTTTTTTCCTGTCATTCACAACACGAAAGCGAAAACCACTGAAGCTGCTTCGTGTGCCAAAAAAGTATAAAGAAACATGTCTGTCCCATCGATGACTAGATTTATTTAATGATACGTCTTTATGTTCAAACTGTGGGGTCATCAGAGGAGTCGGCAGACTCAAAACACCGCTTTCATGTTAAATGACTGAAAATGCTGTTTTTTAATCACCTTAAGGCAGAATAGAGTCTAACTGTATCTGTGAGGCGACTGGAGAGGAAAACAGATTGTTTATTATTTGCAGTATGTGCTGATGCTTTCACACATTCTGCCATTCATACATTCTGGTTTGTGTTTCCCTCCCAGCTGTTTGGAATAACACATTTCCTTTGTGCACAATCAGAATCAGATGACCACCCCCTCCTTTTTTATTCATCATTTCCCCTTGGAACCGGAGCAATGGTCACTTCGTCCCATTCACAACTCCAGCTTCTCCACCAGTTGCATTAACTGCTCGCCGAGTCAGCAAACTGTACACGGCTTAGCTGCACCAGTAACACCACAGCGTGACTACATCCGGGCAAATACAAACTATTTACACGATGCGATCCATATCAGCATCGCGCTTTATGCACTTGTGTGGTGCTTGATGACATCTAATCCCATTGGAAAGGCTAAATAATGAGGAAAATGAGGAATTCTAGCACATCCTCCATCTTAATATGATGACAGCAGCAGGATTATAAAATCAAGCAACCGTGGTCTGTGTCATGTGGTTGCACACTCCATAAGTTTGTTAGGATTTGCTGTCGCTTCTCGGACTGCTTCCTCTTCTACGTACAGCATAAAACACAATTTCTGAATGATTTTCCAATAATATCTGCTCATGTGACGGTGTGGACACTCTCGCCTGCAGTAGAGAGCGAATAAAGTGAAAGGTCATGTTTAGAGTCAACAAATACTCAACAGTGTGCTCATTACTTATCATGGGAATAATATAAAATAATAATCATATATATTTCATAAGAAAACTTAATGTTTGACTTTTTACTATAAGTGAAGTAAGATTTGGTTCTTTCATTCACTCTTATTAAAAAATGTTTCTTTCCAGTAATGCTTCAAGCACGCTGGAGGATCTACAACCTGCATTACCGTACACTTGTCAAATACGTTGAGACAAAATGTCTTTGATGATGGAGTATTTAATCCAGGAACAAGTGCATGAAATTTAAAGAGCCTCTCACTGATACTAACATGCAGCCTGGTTGACTGAACTACGTACAAACTGTCATCATGACTCAGTTTCATCCTCAAAGAGCAATTCTTCTGTCTCACTGTCCTATTTAAAGATGCGATCAGGTAAGAGATGAAACCTGACCAAGTTCTTAAGTGTCGCAGTGGAAACGAAGCCAACTTGCTGCGAGAGTCGGACAGAGCTGAAGGCAGCGTGCTCATCACTGCTTTAGCCAGACCGCCGCTGTCATGCTGACAGGAGAAAACAAACGGGTTCAACAAGTAATCAGGCAGAAAATTAAGCCAATATAAAAGCAGGTCAAAGTCCAGTTACATTTTCAACACATTACTGCTGAAGTTCTGGTTATAAAGGGAACATTTCCTACACAGCGAGTAAAGCTACCGAAATACAAAACTGTTTGAGTAGTTAATCATGCACACAAGTGAAAGTTTTCCAATTTGATGGCCACTTATGTGATTAAATGCACTTTTCTCCATTTCTTCTGACTGGTGAACATTCAATAAGTAGTCATCAGTATTTGGTTAGATTTTTAACATATTAGCAATATTCTAACAGTATAAAAACATCCATTACAGCAGTGGAAACTTAACCCACTACTAGCAACCTGCAGATTAAGATTCTACCAACATTATTCTCTCATAATTAGTGGAAAGTGTTCGATGCAGACAACAAATCTTTCATCTTTTACTCGTCACTGGATCAGCTTTTTCTCTGACAATCATTCATGATACTGTTAGCAAACAGAGGACAAGCACTGTGTCCATTTCCCTTCCCCAACACCACTTCCTACTGTTGACAATAACAGCTGCATTGTTTCAGAGTTTATGAACCAATAAGCCTGTCAAGTTGTCCACAGCTCACATACACACAGAACAAGTCTCGCTTGAATCTTTGTAAACTCAAAGCCGACTCTTGGTATCTCATGCGAAGGATACCTGAGATCACCAAAAGCATCACCGTTTATCAGACTGCACTTTAATTCAGATATCATTCGCCCTTTTGGTCAGTAGCTGTGAACAGATGGGGAGACAAAACAAACAAAAGGGGTAAAGCCAGATTTTTTCTATCTGTCAGCTTTACCTCATGCAAAATGAAGGATTATGGGAATTGAGCCAGTGCAGGCGCTACGGAGAAGTTGCCACACTTCTGTGATGATTGCAGGAAAATTAATAACCGATAGAAAGTTAAAGAAAGCAAAAAGAGACGGAGGTATGACAAATAATTCAACTAAATTTGTTTATTTACTCTCCACAAGCAGTTTTGTTGCTCTGTGCTGTCAAAATTATTATTAGGACATATATAATAGTTACACACTTTTAGATAGACTGATTTATTTTGCATTTTTTCTTGTAAACTGACCATTTACTAAGTATACATATTTATTCTAAAACTATTATAAAAAAGCTGCTAAACATTAAGTGTAAAGCAGTGTTTATACTTCATTTTATAATTTTGCAAGTGTCTGTGTGTTAAATAAGCACAAGATGGCAGGTGCAGTCAATGGTTAATATGAGGAACTAAAACTATAAGTATACAGCAGAGTTTTTTACTCTTTATTTTGTTTGGGCGGAAACCAGCTCTCATTGAGCCGGACTGCTGTGTACTTTCAGTTCCAGTCTTGGTGAAACCACACCCAAAGCGGAGTTTAAAATACTCCGTAGTAAACTTCATCCAACTCTTTCTGCACGGCAACTTTTGCTCCAGTCTGCAGTACTACAAAAAACTGACTTATTTGCTGTGACAAACAAGAAATGTCACTCTTATTAAACCAAGCATTGGTTAGTATTTTAAAAAAAATACAGGACAGGCTATAAAATGTATTTTAGCGCCTTAGAGTTCACATAAAGCTGCACATTTGCCCGTAAAGCCATCACGGGACTTACATGACAAGCATTAACCATATAATACTGACAGCAAGTCAGGAGGCCTGTAGGGGATCATTTTATGTATCAAACTGAAAATGTTTTAAAAAATTAATAAATAAAATCATTTATAATTATGGGAGGAATACGAGCAACAGGAGAAAACAACACACAAGACATTACATGCTATTTATGAAAGCCAAATTAATGAAATATGTCAGTTAACACGTTAACCACATAGTTATATTTACACCCAAAAGCAATCTATAAATGCCGAATCAGCAGCCTCCACCTTACAGGTATATCTTTCATATATAATTTACCACCTTTGTGGTCATACCACCAGTTAAAGATATTTTAATTGTGAGAGATTTATTTAAGTTCGTGGGTTTCGAGTACACGGCACCAACAGGAGTAAGGCGGAAACTTCTGATAGCTGGTTTGGTTAAATTGTTTGGGTTTTAACTACTTTCAAAATAGCGAGAGCGATTATTTGCACTAACATGTATAACAAAATGTTATCAAACACCGCCTGAAGAAAGCTTAATCAAGGAAGCTACGCAAATTACCTCTCTTCTCTGTCGTTAGCTAGCTAATTAGCTAGCTTTATGTAGGTAGGCTAATGTTAGCAGACTTATCATCCGCCTTATAATCTTTTCTCGCCTAAATAAGGCTGTCCAAATTGGTGTTTTACATCCTGTAAGTGACTGAATGACTAGGCAAATTAAATTTATAGCCAGTATAATACTAATTAACGACAGCGCAAGTTGAAGCCTGCCTCGTTTAAGTTTCCCGTTTGCATCGTTAATCTTTTCAGACACTATTAGCTTTTGTAGATAGCATGGTGCTAACAGTTGGCGTTAGCCACTCTGTTACAAGTTTCCATTACATTTCGTGCTGAGTCTCCGTTAGCGGCTAAGCTAGCTACTTAGCGTTAGCTCAGCCTATTAGGCCCAGTTATCTCAGGCAAACTGTCAGGCGTTAGTAACAGGTTGCAAATCACTTCCACGTTGCATATCGTGTCGTCTGACGCTCTCTCACCGTAAGGCCAGTGCCCAGAACGATAACGTCGTATTCTTCATTCATTTTTACAAATCTTTTGTCTTCTGCTGCTGGGGATCGGGAAAGCAGAAAATGGAGATCTGAAGGACTGGAAGTGAGAAGGGGCTGCGGTTCAGCGTCAGGCGCCTCGAGGGGCGGGGCTTCTAAAGCCTGTCAATCATCAATGACGCGCAAAATGCGATTGACACCTCGGTACCTGAGTAAAAGTAGTTTAATCAAGTAAAAAACTAAAAGAAATCATAAAAATGACACGTAAAAAACAATTCTTTCTGTATTCCATCATAATCCCTACTGTTTATTTTTGCTTTTTAATCCATACAATCTTTGATATTACTGATAATACAGGAGCAGTTCTACCAACAAAAAGAAAGATGTAGCTCCGTTTCTGTTTGTTTCCTGCCTGAACTAAGTTCGTGGCTAACACACCTGCTTAGCAAACCCTAAGACAAATAATAAAGGGTTTCTGTGTAACTTATCTCGTCATGTCCCACATTGGTCTGTGGGGGATTTGTTTTAAGCCAAGCATGCAACACACGCGTGTTCAGTAACTTTGCTATGCTGCAAGTTTAATCATCAGTAGCTATAAGAGACAATTATGTTTTCATACATGTTGCTAGTGTTCTTGTTTTTCTTATTTTGTCATCTTGTATGTGCTCCTGATGATTCTCTGCTTTGTTTTGCAACAGAAGCAGTAAGATGCATTTGTAGCTGTTATTTTCAGTCTTTCTCTCGTGATTTATTTGAAGCAAATTTATACTTATATTTAATATACTGTCACTGTTAGCATCTTGCATTATATTAATCTAATACAAACACAGTGAGCAACAAAGCAAAGTTTTAATGCATTGTCCACAATTAGCCTCAATGTAACAGCTAAATAAATGATAAACAACCTATTGCAAACCGGTGTTTGCATTCCTAAAGGTGTTAAATCTGGCCACATTGAAATGCTCGCACTACGTCTGGTTTCTTGGCGAGCTGCTGTGCTGTTGTGCCGGATGCATCCTGAGAGTCCTTGAGGCTGAGCTGCAGGAGTGTCCTGACTGCGTCTGCGTGCTGTCCGATGCAAGCCATGTGGAGAGCTGAGAAGGGAGGAAATCAGAAGGAGCTTAAATCACACCATAGTATTACGAAAGGGACATTTTGGTTTTAAAAAGAAGAAACCATCATGCTAAAATAAGGCAGCTCACCAGTTCGTCCCTTTTTGTCCTGCACATGAAGCTCCGCCCCCAGCTCCAGCAGGGTTTTTATAACAGATACATGTCCCTCCTGAAAGACAATACCATTCAAAATACAATACAAGTATCTCATACTGTAATTTGACATCTTAAATCCCTCCCCAGTAGCTTTCCAATAGGGTGTTCAGACTTGGTATTATCATGTGTCAAAGGTGACTTCATCCGTGTTTAAAGCACAAAGAACATTCATATGTGAAGTTACAAGACTCTGCACCTCCTCACACTTTGTCTCACTTACTACTGAACATTTTTTTCTCCTTAGCTGCTATCAGCTCTGGTATTCTGGCTTCTACAGGCCTTCCTGTGGTCAACACTTTAACCTCACACTGTACATGTTATTTCCTTCTATGCGCTTATTATTGCTCCTTCAACAATCAGTCACAGAAAACGGGTGATTTTACTTTTCATAGACATGTTTTTAACTGATACATGCATGTGTGCTTAGTTTACTCTGTGAGGTTTATAAAGTTACTGCTTTATGAGGTCAGTATATACAAATAGCACCTATTTTTAACACTCCCACACATGGTGTTGCATAGGTAGTTGTACCTTTGCAGCATAGTGGAGAGCGGTGAGCTGGAGCTCGGTCGCTCTCTGATTCACATCTACCCCGAGCTCTTGCACGAGGAATCGCAGCGCTTCCTCCTGACCGGTGACGGCAACCTGGTGCACCGGCTGAGCCCGGAGCTTGTCAGGGGCCACTGGAGATGCCTACCACACACGGGTCAGGTCAGAAAAACACCAACAAAAGCAGCAAAGCATCACAGCGCTGCAATGTTTTAATCTACCTGGTGCTTCTCTAAAAGCAGCCTGGCCACAGATATATGTCCGTTCCGGATGGCATCCATGAAGGGAGTCACTCCACAGCTGTCAGCGCTGTCTGGGATGTATCCACATCTGGAAGAGGGTCAGTGAAGCTCAGTATCAGGCAGAATATGGACCGCAAACTGTAGACGCCACATTTTAACTCACCTTTCCAATAAGATCTTAATAACTTCCTCACAGCCGTGCATTGCTGAACAACAGACACAATATTATTAATTCATCAATTCATTTTAAGTTGCAATCAAACATAAAAAGTATTGTGAAACTGTGGAGATGAGGATGCTTCACCTGCTGTGTGCAGTGGCGTCCTGCGTGTTTTGCTCTCCGTCTTCCAGATGTCCGGCGCAACACGAAGCAGATGCTCTACGACCAGAGGATCGCCCTCCCTGCACGCGATGTGGAAGGAGTTCCAGCCATCTTTGTTGTGGAGTTTGGGGTCAGCACCATGACACAATAGCTGCTGAATCACATCTAGGTTCCTCCGAGTGCATGCCATCATGAGAGGAGTCCTACACAAGAAGAGAGACATCATTTCTGATCATCTCTGACCAAAGCTGCTTTTTTATCCACCATCCAGAACTGAAACCGACTGGTTCTGTTTTTTAAGGAAGAAAAGGCTTTTTTTAAACTCTTTGGCTGCCACGTTTCCACTGAAGTTTATGATTTAAGATGTAAATAAAGTTATCTAAGGGATGTCAGTCTATCCTGTCCTTCTTCAACAGTCTTGGTGTGATCACGCTGAGCCACCAGTAAATCAGCTGCAGCTCTTTTCACACTAAATCTGTCCATGTTACACATTTTTGTTGTGGGTTTTGGGTATTTTCATTTCCTTTACTTGCTTTGAAAAAACTCTGAGAATAACATTTTATCGTTATCTTACTTCTTACAACCTCTTCTCTATAGTATGCATGCTAAGGAGTCCACAGCAGGGATTCATTTTCCTTTCTTTTTAAAATAAATTAAAGTTCTGGATATATTTTTGGGGAAATGTAAATACAATAAAAACAATTTAAATGCATTAATCATTGCACAACACCTAGTCTAACTTATTGACTCTGTATTACACTCTAATTAATCTTTCACACCATAAAATGCTTTTTAAGTGTATTAAACAAATCACCCGTCAACATTATGATTACTATAAATAAATCATTTGAAATCTATTAAAACAAAGCACAAATAATGGAAATTGATAAGTACAGCCAGTATTCAAAATTTTAAAAAGAAAATTTGACATTTAAATGTAAAATCCAACAAAAAGTCACTCCTTCGAGCCGGATTCGAACCAGCGACCTAAGGATATCAGCGACATGCCTCTACAGTCCTCCGCTCTACCAACTGAGCTATCGAAGGTCGATGACAGCCGAGTCAGCCAGTACCGTTAGATAGCGGACAGTGTTAATAACGGTTATAATATTTTAATTACTTAATATAAATCCTGCTTTTTCTCACCAGTCAGCTTTTTTCAAACTGTCCACCATGACACCTTCCTTTAGCAGAAAACTGACACATTCCTTGCTTTTATGGTTCTTATGTTTGCAGATGTTGCTGGAACCAAAATGAGACATGGCGCTCCTAAGAAAACGTGAGTGCAACTAAACCGGGATGCATATGTGATGCGATGATGAAAGTGTGTGTTTGAAATGCAGCTACGCAGCATTTAAAACGTTAAAATAAGTTTTGCAATGAAAATGAGGCTGAGTGTGTGAAGCAGCATCCCAATTTTTCCCCCAGGAGCAGAAAATGCACTGAAAGAGTGGGTGATAGGGAGAGGGGGAATGAAATAACCAGATGAGGAGGGGAGATGGGATTTATGGTGCTTTTAATGGAGCTGGATCTTTTTGCATTAAACCTTGTTTATTCATTTTTATAAGGAAAATAATCAATGGTAGCAATTTATTAAGTATAAGTGAGATTAGAAAAGTTCAAACTTGCACACCCCACCATCATAAACTCTTTTAAATGGGAATTGTTCTGAAATAATTTCATTTGGCTTGTTTTCATTATATCCAGTTCATAAGGGTGCTTTATATCTCCATGATACACACACACACACACACACGGTCTTCGATGTTCATTTAAAGTCATTGAAAAGTATAAATTTGTTCATGAAAGTCTCTAAAGGGGAGTAATGTTTCAGTTTGGAAGGAAGTAAACTGGGAACGCATCTTTTATCGTGGTTAAAGCAAAAAGTGATCCAGGTTTGTATGAAATGGAATAAGTGCTTTGTGTTTAGTAAACATGTCAACAGAGCCAGCAATGATTTCATAACTTCTACGATGGATTAATAGAAAAACAGCTGTTATCTGTTATTTTCACCCTGCAGATCATTAAACTTCCATCTGCTGCTTCATATAATGTATTGCTTTCACACAGCATCCAAAACTTCCCAAAAGTATTAACTTAACTGCATATTCATCAAGTTAAATGGGATTAGTGATGAATAATTCCTCCTTGAACCAGGTCAGTGGATGCCTCTGTGTAAAATCTGCAGATCAGTAGCACAGCATGCAACAGGGGACAAAAATGCAGCTGCCATTAGTTATGGTGCGTATGGTAACAACGAGGACAAAACAAAAGAATGAAAAGGGAGCGGGAGCTGTAAATCTTTACTGCTGGTCGTTGGAGCCTGCTCTTCCTCGTATGTCTCATAGATGGCGGAAACAGAAAAACTAACCTGCTGCCCGAAAGATTTAATTCCCCTTTTAGAAAAAGATGGCTTAACAGACACATAGTTTTACATTTCACACCCCTGTCAAAGCTGATTTAACAATAATAAAATAAATAATCAGACTGAGATTTAAACTAATGTTACGGCCTCCTGTGTTTAAAACAACCAGAGAATGATGCATTTTAAGTGACGTATGTGAGAGATGTTCTAAACAGACTTGTTTTGCTGCTTGACCAACGCAAAAACACGCGACTTCGAGAAAGTTTTTTAGCTGAAAAATGGCATTTTGCTGTGTGATGTACAAACCGGGAGGTTACCAGGAGGCAAGCCATCAGCCGGGATAACTGGACGGAAACCAAAATCAACAAAGCAGTGCATTTTATTTCAGGTAGGTAGATATATTTAGATATAAATAACCACCTCCTATGATGATTAGATCACCATTTACCGGTCGCACTAGGTTGTTACCCTCATATGAGAAGCTCAGTCATCTAAGAGGTAATCAGATTACTCTAATGTGGCGGCTCCAGCATCTGCCTGTCCGTCCTGGGAGAGGACCTCTCCTTCAAACTGGGCTCTATTTATTCGTTTTTTCCCCCTGAAACACTTTTTCTGGCTCTGTTTAGTTAGTGAAGCCATAACTGGTGTTTATCGTGCATTATGTCTGCTGTTGTGTGATTAACTGTGTGAAGCCTTTTGATACGACTGTTAGTAATAAATATATATATAATGATATGAAGTGACATAAATCTGAACAATAATAGAACACTGACATTTAGTACATTACATTTAGATCCATTATTTGACCTGTAAAATCGTAATTTATGAGAAACAAAATGAATTCTTTAACCCTGCGTGTTGAATATTGCATCTATGTAGATGTGCATCTACATTATGTTCCTGACAGGAGCAGCGTCTATGGACAGATTTTGTCTTAAATATTTGCTCGTCTACAGATATAAAGCAGCAAATCCAAAAACAAGCTAGAAAGGTAGGACTATATAATTTATGAAAATCATGCTTAAAATACTACATCACCTTTTTTTTTTTTTTTACAAAGTTTACGTCATGTGCCACACTTTTAGTTATTTTATCTTCTTATGCACTTTGTTCTGTGACTGATGTGAGGAAAATAAGGTCGGAATTTACTGTAATGAGAAATTTGATTAAATATGTGATATTTTGCTGCTTTGACTGACATGCCAAGTCTGGAATTTGATGATCTTCAGTGAGCAGTGTGATACACTACATGCAGAGTCAGCCTCAAAGGAGATAATCTTAACTTGAAGAATGAAAATGAACAATTAAAACAAAAACTATATTTGGATACAAAACTATTACGTGAAAATGGACTTTTACAGGCTTAAAGAGTTTTGCAGTATTTCTCTGGCTGTTACAGATTGTGAAATGCAGTTAAACAAGTATCCAGAAACTACTATCTCCAGGGTATTGAGGGAATAGGTACCCATATTGCAGCAAACATTCAGTAAATGCAGCAAAGCTACAGTAATTCCAGCAAAGTTACAGTTATTGCAGCAAATTTACAGTTATTGCAGCAAACATTCAGTAAATGTAGCAAAGTTACAGTAATTC
>JBAMHX010000026.1:6749321-6765139 GCA_037177515.1 Pseudomugil tenellus
TTTTCAACCATCCTCACTCTCAAATCCATTCATCCTTTGGTTCTCCCTTCCCTCCTAGTTGTCCACCGTTCTTTAATGACCAGTGAATATGACTTAAAGCACTTTGGCCTCTAACATACTGAAGATGCTGCCAGTAATGTGTCCGATGCGATGGACATGCCATGTCACTTTTCATGCTCCCTTGTGGCTTTTTCCAGCAAACCTAATCCTTTCATTGTTGTCCCCTGCTGGACTTCCTGTTACACTGGAAAACATTTCTCCTCCATCTCTGCAGTTCCTAGTCTTCTTCTGGAAGCATTCAGAGGCTCTGGCATGTCATAATCCCTTTTAGATGCTGTATCTGTGTCAACTGATGTGCTGATAGACGAAAACACAAATGCTTCAGGAATTATTCTAAGCAATTGCAGCAATTGCAGATCAGCCAAAGTAACACCTGGATGTTACGACCCCTTTTGGGTCTAAGGGCACAAAAGGGGTCAAACAAAAACAGACTGGAACAAACAAAAGATATACCACTAATTTATTAAAACAAAATTCCCAGGTCCTCAAACAGAAACAAAGGTGTCCCACGGTACGCAATCTTTATCCAGTAAAAAACAAAAGTGTCCTTACACAGAGGTAAACAATAAATACTTAATTATACTTAACAATTATCCTTATTATACACAAATATATTCAAAGAACTATAACCAAAAGAGTCTCTGCAAAGAGATGTCCACAATCTATAAATACACCACAAAAAAAATACAAATTCTACAAATCAAACTCAGAATGGCTGCTGCACAAACTGTGAGAGGTTCTTTTCTTCAATCAACTTAAAATGCACAATCGTGCTCAAAACTTCCACAAAAGGGAGAAAGGTTAACCAAAACCACAAGGGTATTCTACCTAAATTTAAACCAAAGTCCAATTATTCCAAAAATCTCCAATCTGAAAACGCTAGCCAGCAACCACAATCCTGGACAGTCAGTGATCAGAAACCACAGCTGCCCCGAATGTCTGAATCTTCTTCCTTTTTATGGGTCCAAGAGGTTCTGAGTGGTTGAAGAGGGAGGAGGTGCTGAGTTGTTGATCCACTGGTGACTGAGTCCTTAACAAGGCTGATGAGTAATGGGTGAGAGAGATGATTGGTTAATGAAGTCTTTCCGCAGAGAGTGAAGGGAAGACCAGCTAAAAGTCCAAGGTTGGCATCCTCAGGCCATAGGACTGGGAATGTAACACTGGAAAAAAACTTAGTTTAGTAGAGCACCAGAGTTCAGTAACTTTGAAAAAGTTATATTATACTTAATTACTGTATTAGTTTGATAAAAGCTGACAGATGTATATTTTTATACAGGCTGCATTTGTTAAAGACTTTACATCACACAACATTGCATCTGTTTAAATCAATTATGTATGTTTTTAAATGAAATAAAGTAAATCTCCAATAATAAAGTAAATATGTACACAAAATACATTACAAAACCTTTGAATGTTAATCAATATGCATGCACGTACATTTAAATTAATAATATATATCAGTGTGTTGCTGTCAAACTAAATATACCAGACTTTTTACCTTGCACCTTTTTCTGGACTTTACAGTTTTGTTGCCAGTGTGGCGTTTTGCCTCTTTGGTGTGCTGAAGTTTGTCGTGCTGAGTCGACACGGCTCAACTTTCTTCCTTGACATGTCGTTCTGTCCACACAGTTTGGAAATGCATGCCTCCTCTTTCTGCAAAGTCAAACCGGTTCTTGCAGCCAGCTCAAGGCGACACATGATCGCTGCTGCATGACTGCAGCATGATGCTAATCTGAAATGTTCAGAAACACAATTTGACATGAGTTTTTTTTACTTATATCGAATTGATATAATAGTAGTTACATTTGTAAACGTCACTCATGAGATAAAAAAATACAATGAAATACTGTTACAGTTATATTTAAATAATACTTACCCAGCTACACAAGTACAGTTGGTGGTCAAAATGTATCTCTCCAGTTTGTGAACATAAACCCAGGCGTTGTAGAGCTCTGTTTTGTGATTTTTTTATCTTTAAGGTTGCTCCCCTTTTCGCTTAGCAGAATTGGGGTAGTAACAATTAATAAAAAAAATACCTTTCTGCCTACTTTATATCCTTGATACTAATAATTCTGTTATTGTAAGCTTAACACAGTCAATACTGCCTAGAAAATGAGAATAATACAACAATAAAATGTTTCCATGTATTCATTTATTTGTATAGTTTTTTAAAAAAATGTTTATGCCTTTTTATTTTATTTAAATGGTGTTTAATGCTTTTTTTTTATCTTTAATCAAACAAATAAATAAAATAAAACAAATATGTCCGTAGTCATCAGCATAGTGATATTATTGGCTGATTTTGGCATGAAAATGCAGTGCCCCAAAATATCAGTACTGGTTTTTACGACGTTTACATAACATGTACATTTTTATATATTAAACTATTCTACTACATATCTTGTTAAAATGATCAAATATAAGAGATGTCATGTATAGTTTTCCAGATGTTTCTTTGGCACAAGTCGTCGTGATGTCATCAAACCTCTTCGCCATTTACAACAACCAGAGCGTGGACGTGAAGTCTTCCTCATGTCTCCAGACTTCGAACTTGCTAGAAAAGAGGATATCTTTTATTTACCTAAAATTTTGTTCTTTCATTTATTTTTTTTCTTGAGGTAGTTCAAAATATATTGGTATCGGCTGATATTGGTATCAGACATTAAGAATTAAACAAAATTGATATATCAGATATCCAGAAAATTTCTACTATAAAAACATTTTAAGGGTAATTTTCATCATTCAACATGTTTCACACACATGAGGATTCTTATATACTCACAAACAATTTTTTTTGACATCTTTTGTGTTGTAGTTAATCAGTTCCTGGTCATGCTGCTGGTGCTGCTGGTGTGTTTGCTTCTTCATAATGCTCTGCTCAGAGCTTCCTCTCAGCCTCCATCCGGTAAATCTATCAAAGTCTCATTTCAATCATGACCTAAATGAACCGTTTGCATGGCTTCCTGTTTTAGACGTTTACAGACACACAACACTCTCTTCCTTCTTTACTGAAACGCCGTCAGGTCAGAGGAAGATCCACGTCGCTGCAGCGCGACATGACGACGATGTCATCCCCGTCGTCATCAATTCATCTGAAGAACGTATGGGTGCAACCATGGCAACCATCAACAGCATCATTAGCAACACAGATGCCAGTGTTTTCTTCTATGTCGTTACTCTGCACGATGCTGTTAAACTCTCAAGGTTTTTAACTGTAAATTAGATCCTTGATTTTATAATTTATTGCACCTAATATGCATTAGAACTGCCTGACAAGAAGAATTTCACACCTTATTATAGTTTATTTCCTTTTTTCAGGAGATACATAGAGAAGACAAAACTGAAACGCCTCCATTATAAGATTTTAGAGTTTAATCCGATGGTTCTTCTACGAAAGGTGAAGCCAGATTCATCTCGGCCTGAACTCCTGCATCCGGTGGGTTGTATGTGGAAATAAAAATGCAAAACAAGCATGTTTCAGGTAAATGACTTGGATTGTGTTTTGCAGCTCAACTTTGTGCGTTTTTACTTACCTCTGCTCGGCATAAGTCATAAGAGAGTGATATACGTGGATGACGATGTCATTGTGCAAGGTATGTGTGCTGAAATCTTCATCTGTTGCTTTCAGGTGTATTGAATTATCCAGATTCAGCTCATCTTCTTCTGACACTTTCTAAACAATTTCTGTTTTAGGAATGAAAATGATTATTACAAGTAATGTTATGATCTAATATTAGGAAAAGTAAAAAAATCACAAGTATTTTACTATCAGCAACCTTTGCTCAGTTATTTGCTGTATTTTAATCCCTGCTGCACAAAAAATGCCTCAATATAACAAACCACTTTGTGGTTTTTTGCTTCTTTTTCTTCTCCCCTTAAATGAATTAATTTTTTCCATTAATTTGCTTTTATCCACTCATGTTTTTATTTAATATGATGTATTATTTATCTTGTTTATAATTAAATTATTCACATGTACTTTTCCTGCTCTTTCTCTGGTTTGTTTTGTTTTTTTATTGTCTACATTTATTTTCTTTTACACAAGTAAAGAGAAATTCATCCCTCTGATGCAGGAATTATTAAAAAAAAAACACTGCCACGTAATTTTCACTACAATATTTTACTTCTACAGACTTTTCAGTCTTTATTTGTTTTATCTGTTTATCAGTTTATTTTATTTATGTATTTTTTATATGAAATGTGTTTTATTTGTATATCTACACTGTTATTTTCATATATCATTGAAGCAAAGTTTCTAATTACTGACAAATTAATTTCATCTGAAGTGGCTGAATTAGAAACAAACTATCTGCACATACAAGAAAACAGCCTTTCAGTAGTTTTTTCTATGCATGGATGGATTAAGGGGTTGAGCTTTATTAATAATAAAACTTTGACTCATCTGGTTTTTTTTTTATATTAATTGTAAAGGTAACCATTGTAAAATTTATCATTTTCCAATGTGGGTTCTGATAAATTAATTTTACTAAAACACATCTGTGCATGTATTCTCAATTTCTTTAACTTTGTTTTATTAAAAGTAAAAATGATCAAATATTATTAGTGTTAGATAATAACCCCTTATGATACAACCCCATACCATAAGATATAATTTAATTCATTATTCTTAGTATTCGCACAAAGATGAATTAATTTAGGAGCATAAATTCTTTTCTGTAATCAGTCAAGTTATACGTTTTTACATATCTTTACTGCTGCAGACTGTTGGGTTTGGAAAAACCTGTAAATAACAAAAGACAGAATCAATGAAGACATGAGAGACTTTCTGCAGTTTTAATCTTGCTAGAAAAACAAATGAACTCCACTTTGACACCTCTTGGGATGTAAGCAGAATCTACACCGAGCATAAGCAAAAAGTTTTATTTCCACTGAATCAAAACATATTCATTCTCTGATTGGATAAAACAGTCACATGACATTAAGGATGAACCATCACACACACAGTCTCAGCAGACTGGTTGTCTGAGCTTGGTCCAGCAAGGAGACGATGTTCATTTCTCAAATACACCCAACATGGACAGAAATAACTTTCTGTACTATTTTATTTGGAAAAGTGAAGAAGCCTCTGACTGAACAGACTGATGTGTAGAAAACATTGTTTACAGCATTCTGTGTTTTTTGCATCCGGAAGTTTAAGTTCTGCGTGTGAACTTCAACACTTTCTGCTCCGTTCAGGAGACATAAAGGAGCTGTTTGCTGTTCAGCTGAAATCAGGACATGCTGCTGCGTTTGCCTCCGACTGTGACCTCCCCCCCACACATGAAATGGTTCGAAGCGTTGGCATGCAGGTGGATTTTCATTGCTTTTGTAGTCCTATAGGAGAAGCTTTAAACTTCATCATTTTATAGTGTAAACAGCAGAAAAGATGTGTCTTTATAGAAGAATGAACTAAAATATTTGGAGTTATTTCCTCTAGACAACCTACATGGGCTTCCTGGATTATAGGAAACAGCAAATCAAAGACTTGGGCATCAACCCCAGCGACTGCTCCTTTAACCCGGGAGTGTTTGTGGCCGATATGGAAGAGTGGAAGGAACAAAAGATCACTAAACAGCTAGAAAAATGGATGGAGAAGAATTACAGGTACGCTCATTCAGCTGAAACGTTTAGAAACTTTTACATTGTACATTTATTTAAATAAACATCACTTATTTTTTAACACTAAAATAAATTATAAGGTTGTTTCTTTACCACTACAACAAAGCTTTTATGTGACTCTGCCATATGTAACCAGCTTTGTCAGATTAGTGCCATTTGGGGTGTTTAACACTCTAAAAGCACCCAAAATAGTTACTTGTAGTCCAGCTGAGGCCGTTATCTTGAAGAGTTTTGGTTCATGATGGAAACTGTTCACGTTCCAGTTAGTGTGTCCATCTTCATCGCGATATGTCTGTAATTTTCTACACAAACCTGTAAGTTTGCTTCAGTTTAAGTATTGCATTGTGTGCTTTATTCAGTGTTCTAGTATACAATGATTCAGGGTTAGAGGTTACATTTCTAACCAGCAGCTCCATCTTGAGGCATAAAAACAAAACATATTAAATAAGAACAAAATAATAAAACTTTATGAAGAAACTTTCTAACCTGCATAAGAAACAAAACAATGCAACTGTTTTTCCAACCTACCCCGCACGCTTTTCCTTCTCTAATGCGCCTGCTGGTTACCAGACCTCTGCAGAGCCAAATGGCATGAGCAGATTCAGACAGTTGTGTTGGAGAGGAAATAAGAGGAGATGCATCACCCATCATGCACACAGTGAACTTTCAGAAAAACACCTTCATGGATTAATGTTTTCAGATAATCCAGCTGTGCTTTTCTAAGTAAAATGGATTAAATATTTCTCAAGGGCACCTGTTGTGTAAACAGATCTTTGCATTTACTAAACAGGTTCAGGTGCTGCATTTAGCTTAAATTTCCTGCTTGCTGTTCTGAATCCTTTCCTCCCCATGTAGGGAGAACATATACAGCAGTGCCATGGCAGGAGGTGTGGCAACTCCACCCATGCTTATTGTCTTTCATGACAAATTCACAAAACTTGATCCTCTGTGGCATGTCAGACACCTCGGTGAGACCTTCTCTACTCTTTAAACACAATTTAATTAGGAGAAAATTGTAAATTAGGGCCACATTCAGGCTTTTTCTGTGTCCAGGATGGAGTCCAGATGCCAACTATCCAGAGAGCTTCCTAAAAGAGGCCCGCCTGCTTCACTGGAATGGTCCCTTCAAACCGTGGACTTATCCCGCTGTGCACACTGATCTGTGGGAGCGGTGGTTCATACCAGACCCTACTGGGAGATTCACTTTGACGCGAAACGTTGCTGCGAATTTCAGAGACAAAACTGCATAATGTGACATAAAGCAATAATATATTTAAAATTTAAAGTAAAATGTACATTTTCCTTTCTACACTGGGATTGAAAAGAGGTTCTTTCTTTGGGTTTATTTCATGAGAAAGTGCTTTAATGCTTAGGTAAATTGTAATATTGCTTAAACATATTGCTTGAAAAGAGGTTAAACTAATGATGCATGTTGATTCCTCACTTAGTTACTTATTTGTTCATAATGAAAAGCCCATAATAATTTGGTAGACTGTAAAATAAAAATGAAGTAGCACTGGTTTTTCTTGGGAATGGGGAACATACTTATTTTTTTTTTATTTATTTTTTTTATCTGGCTGTGTTTTCTAACAGTGCAGCTAAATCCCATAATTAATACATGTTGAAAACATATTCATGATTTCTGTGCATAAAGATGTTGAGTCCAACTAATTTGTTTTCCTGTTTCTTTTTGGAACAAAAAGCAATCACATATTCTGACATATTACCATAAAAATATTAGCAAAGGACTGATGTTAGCATGCTAACAATTAACAATATTTGCAAAAGCTAGTATAAGTAACACAAATATTTTCACAGATGGTCTCTAGAACAGTATCAATTAGCATGCTAAGAAGCTAAAGCTAAAGGCTCCAGTTGAAAAGCATCCTGTTTTTTACGTAAAATAAACCTCCGCATGTTAGCATCTTTATCATGAAACTAGCTTCATGCTACCATAAGAGCACCTATAATGGATAATTCATTTTTTTAAAATTAACTTTAGACAAGAAATTCATAAACCAGTAGTTCTGCATTTATTGGTGGTTTATGGTTTTATTTCCCCTACACAGGAATTTATACAATAACCATACTGTAATAAAAAGCTGAAATATGTTGCTTTGCTTTGGGGTTGAAATGAGTTTTAAGGAGGCAACTTTGAGCTGAAGCAGCCAATAAACAAGACTGTCAGCTGACTTTCAACTTATTAGATGTTAATCATCTGACATTTAGGTAGGAGTGTTTTAGATTCTTTGCTGAACAACAAATAAAAGTGAAAGTAACTTTATAACAAAAAGCTTAAGTTGAGATCACCATTGAATGAAATCTGAACAACAATCTTGTTTTTTAAACAACACAGTCTGAGACGTTTGGTGAGTATTATTAGCTGTGTTTAATAAATATGGTGTTGTGAGATAAGCTAGAAGTACGGCTGGCATGTTTTTCTGTTTGTCTTAGACCGTGTGACGCCTCCATTTATTTTGACTTCCAAAATGTCTTTTTTTTATTTACATATACATAATTAGTATTTATTGATCTGCTGGAGCCATTTGATGAAAAGTTTTTCTATCTTTTCTTTAAAAATAATAATAATGTAAGTATGCAAAGTATTTTAAATGCAGACTTAGTATGAATAACATGTGATCCATAATGTAATGTCTTAAATTGTCAAAAAATTATTTTCTTTTCTTAAAAAAATAAAAAGAATATTAATCTATAATTTGATACAAAAATATCTATGATTTGATAACATATTAATAAGATCTGTTGTGTATCTCCAGAAACAAACATTTGACACAGCCAACAAGGCACAAAAACACTTTTATATTCTCACCTCAACAATACAAACAGTAACTTAACTGATTTCAACTAATTGTATTTATTTACTTTAGACTGCACAGAGCTCAGATAATAAACTTTTAACAACAACTAAAATAAGTAAACTCATCCCACCTGCCTTGTTTTTCTGACTCCTAGTATGCTTAAGATCTAATCTGTCTTTTCTGAAGACTGTAGGATGAAATTCTCTAAAGAATTGGTGGTAAAGACCAGAAACTATGAGGAAAAACTGAATAAAGTGAAACTCCACCATTAGTTTGGAGCTGTCTCTAACATGTCCACTAGAGGACAGCATAGATGTGAAAACAACAGGATCTGATCAGACTCATGGATAAGAAAAAAGCTTCATTTTGTTGTCATTTTCTCCCACATATAGCTGTAAGAATATAATTAGTCATGACTCCTTCTCAGTGAGTCTATAAACTTTAAAAAAAATGGTTTGATGGGCTGTCAAAAGTTATTTATCCCATTTTATTTATTTGTTTAAGGGGGTAGGGGGGCTGGTCACATCTCTGCTGCAAGTGATCTGCATTCCTCCCACACTCACTTGTAATTACATCTAATTATTATAATGACCCACTTTATATACTTAAGTTAATACAGTGGTTTGCAGAAGTATTCCTCCTATTTTTTTTTCTGCTATTTGTTGTCTAACAAACTGTAATTAAAATGGATATTGAGGAAGGATTATCATTTTTTTGTAGCATTTACAGCTGAAAGACTGATGGGGATGTATCTCAGAATTCAGCACATCTAGCCACAGAGATTTTGCTTTTGTGAAGTTCTGCAGTTTATTCCAGTTGGGTGGTTCAGCCATCTTGTAGGTATCGTGAAATAAGATATAACAATGGAGGACGTAAAGGTCCTGCTTTATCTGCTGCTCATCTGTGGCTTGTAGTCAGGAAAAACTTTGCTCTGGTACAAATTCTGACCAGCAATGGCCTTGAAACTGCACAAATCATATTTTCAGCCCGACTCCGCATCGCCAGAACTCAAATGAAGTTGGTACTAAAAATGTGTCTATTTGTGATGGAAACACCTACAAACCAGGAAAAGTGGTGTTACGCTGCGCTTGGTAGAAAAGGTCATAAATTCTGCAAAACAAACAAGGTTTATACAATAAGTCCCCTAAATGTGGCAGCATCCAGTAGTCCAACAGTTCCAACCAGTTTACCAGCCCCTAAAAAACAAAATGCTGCCACCACCATGCTTTGCAGTGGGGGTGGGTTTTTTTCTTAATGGTCTTGCAAATCTAACAACTCCATTATTAGCCTAAACATCACAGACTAATCTTGACCAACAGGGGTTTTGCAGTACTTTATTATTAACTTACAATTTCATTCGTTTTTCTTGCTCCAGATGTGAAGTGAGAATTAAAACTGACTACTTAATGTCTGCAAATAAAGTGAAAATCCAAACTGAGCACTTTTCTAGATATTTCATGACTAACTAGAAAAACACTCCAAGAGCACAAACCTCCATCAAGCTCACAGTTCCCCTCATATTGTGACTCACATCGCAAAATACAACTCCCACAATTGTTTGTAACTTCAGTTGTAATAATCAGAATATTTGCTTCTCCTGATGTCAGACTCTTGTTTCCATACACAAAAAATCTGGGCATTCGTGTCAGAGTTATATAGACATACGTTAACACTCTGACATTGATGCTGTCGAGGTCAATAGTTCAGGACAAGCATTACAAAACAGTGCATGTCTCTGGAACGTTTTGAAATTATTACTTACTTTTTTGTTTGTTGAAAAGACTTCTGGCCACCCATAGGTACTGGTGTTGCTGACTACCTGTAACATGGAAGAGTGTCATCTCATTGGCAAAATCTGTGTCCTATCAGACAGTCTTTCGCTGCCACATGCCATTGTCACGTCCAATTGTACGGCTTTGCTTCATCGTGTATAAAAGATTGAAATGGAACGATATATCTCAATCCTCACTGACATGACTGAAAAGACATTTGGGCTTATTTTAGGGGGATACATCTCTCAAAATCTAGTCACACATGATCTTTGTCGGAGTGTAAAACAGCAGAAACGGCCTGTTGGAGGAATCAGCTGCAATAACATGAGTGGCTATCTCACAATGTAAAAAAGATCATTCAAAACATTCCTGGATCCAGACGGTGATCCGGATCACCTCCAAAATCTAATCATTTGTTGATCTCCCCATTATCAAATAATGAGATGTTATATGTTTCTCTTCAGACATGGCGACTGCCTGCACTCTCCTCTGTGAGGATCAGCTTCTGTGCTCCATCTGTCTGGAGGTGTTCACTGATCCAGTCAGCACACCGTGTGGACACAACTTCTGCAAGAAGTGCATCACACAGCACTGGGACAGCAATCTCAAGAATCAGTGTCCCATGTGTAAAGAGACCTTTAACGCTCGACCCAATCTACACGTGAACACTTTCATTTCAGAGGTTGCTGCTCAGTTCAAGGAGACAGTTCAAGAGAAAGAAAAATGCAGGAGCTCGGAGCAAAAAGATGCAAAAGCAGGAGAAGTTTTGTGTGACGTCTGTAATGAAAGCAAGCGACAGGCTCTCAAGTCATGCTTGATGTGTCTGACCTCCTACTGCGAGTCTCACCTGGATCTTCACCAGAATATGACAGTTGGGACTAAACACATACTCATTGATCCTGTGGAGAATCTGTTGGGCAGGATATGCAAGAAGCATGAGCGACCGCTGGAGCTCTTCTGCAAAACAGATCAGATTTGTGTTTGTAAGTTCTGTTCCGAGTCCAAGCTGGATCACTATGAACACAGCATTGTTCTTTTAGATGAGGAGTATGAAGGAAAGAAGGGGGAACTGGAGAAGAAACGGGATCATATCGGAGGAGAGATTGGTGAGAGACAACAGAAGATCGAGCAGATCCGACAGTCGGTTAAGCTCAGTAAGGAGGATGCAGACAAGGTGATGGCAGCCAGTGCTGAGGCCTGCAAAGCTCTGATTGCATCTGTTGAAGCTGGTCTGGCTCAGCTCATTGAAGTGACTGAAGAGAAACAAAAAGCAACCGAGAAACAAGCAGAGATCTTCATCAAAGACCTGGAGGAGGAAATCTCTGAGCTGATGAAAAATGAGGCAGAAGTCGTGCAGCTGTGTTCCACTGAAGATCACCTCGACTTCCTCCAAAGCTTCCCATCACTCAATCCCCTTCCTCCCACAAAAAACTGGACTCAGGTCCGCATTTGCCCATCACATGCAGAGACTATGAAGGAAACCGTAACAACTCTGATGAAGACAGTCAGCGCGCAGACAAACAGGCTGCTCAACGTTATCGAGCTGAAGAGGCTTCGGCAGTATGCCGTGGATGTGACTCTTGATCCTGAAACAGCTCATCCAGCGCTGGTCCTGTTGGATGATGGGAAACAAGTCAGACGCGGAGATGTTCTCCAGGAACTTCCAGACAGTCCAAATAGATTTTCTGACTACGCTATTCTAGGAAAGCAGGGTTTCTCCTCGGGGAAGTTTTACTTCGAGGTTCAGGTCAAAGACAAGACCGATTGGGTTTTAGGAGTGGCCAGAGAGTCGGCAAACAGGAAAGATGTCCCAGTGACCTTTAAGACCGGATTCTGGGCTCTAAAATTATTAAGTGGAGAAAAGTATGTCTTGAGCAGAGTCTCATCAAAGACACTCAGGACAAAGCCCCAGAAAGTGGGGGTGTTTGTGAGCTATGAGGAGGGTCTGGTTTCTTTTTATGATGTAGTTGCTGAGACACTCATCCACTCATGTACTTGTACCTGGACTTGTAATGAAAAACTCTACCCGTTCTTCAACCCTGGCCTTAATGTGGAGAAAAACTCAGCCCCTCTGGTCATCTGTCCAGTTGGTATCTTGTAAATACGGCTATCGATGGGCACTGATCTAAGGATGAATAGCAGTAATATCTCAGAAATAATGATTGAGTTTTTGTATTTGTTGTACTTAAACATTAAGGAAAGTGTTTAATTGGCAATCAGCCTTGAGGCATTGATCTAGCACTGCATGATGGATTGGCGTCAATGGAAAGACAACACCTGGGTGTACATGTTAATGTGCACAGTGGATACAGGTCACTTTCCATGTGAATAAACACATAACCGCTGACTATTTAACCATCAGAGGAGTAAAATTAAACCTGCAACTTTATGAAAAGATAAATTATTGAACTGATTTGTCTAAGTGGGTACACAGGCATTGAAAATTTTATTTCGTGATTACTTTTAGTGTAAAAATAGCAGACAGAGTACTGAGTTTCTTTTTAGTTATGTTGTTTTTGTGCTAATACTTAGTGGTCTAGTGTTCTTAAACCTATAAGAGGACAGGCATGTCTCTGCAGCGTAGAGGGACAGCATTACATTTTATCCTGCAGGGTGTGTTTTTGCTGATCACAACTTTCTGAGATATGTAAGTTTTTACTGGATGTCAAGCAATAAATCAAATGTTTTTCTTCATGGCCTTCGTGTTATAGATGTGCATTTATATAAAGGAAATTTGAGTTGTGTCCTTATTCTTTTAACCATGAAAATCAATGTGGTGTAACGTCCTGATTGATGCCAACGTGAAGCTGACTGTTAACAGATATCTGTGGGTTATTTCTCTTTAGGTCAGTGGAATTGCATAAGGGCTAACTTATGCTCAACATTATATAAAGTAAAGAATATTATCTTTTTCCTGTCCACTGTGTTCATTATGTTCATATTTTAGTCAGTTTTCAGAGCGCTTGCAGATGTGTAACCAGATGTGGTAAACAGTAGTATCAGTGGAAACCATGAGGTCAGTGTCACTCAGCATGGTTCGGTGATCTCTGCACTGCCCTCTAGTGGACATATTTCCTTACAACCCTTGCAGCCATGCCAACAAACAAAACAGGAGTGTTTGTGTTCAGATGTTTGGCATTTTCATAAACAGATATACTTTATAGAGTATACCAGTTAAGTGTGAATCAGCCTTAAAAAGGACTTTAGTGTGCTTTTCACATACATTGATCTGGATGAAAAACATCCGTTTACGCATCATAAACCTTCATTTGACTTGATTTGAATTCCGTCTGAACGTGGGGATAAATTTAAAGGTCTGAAATTTGTTACTTGGACACAGATCACTTTGTTATTTTAATGACCAACAGCATTTCTGTATAAAGATGTATTACTAGCGGTAAACTAGTAATGTTTCTGACAGCTTTAAAAAAACATTCTCTGCTTAATCTTGAGAAATTGTTAAGTTGATTTCTATTGTTTTTAAATGTTTTGTTGATAATTATGCACAATCTGGATGGTTATCACATGGTGTTTATCTAAGCTATGTAGTGAATATATGAGGATCAAATCTGTCTGAATCTGAATAAAATGAAATCATCTGTATGGAAACAATCTGTCGAGTCATCTCCTTAAATCTGCTGAGTTACAGGCTGGGAACTAAAACCACAGTCCAATACTTCACAGCGATTTGCTTCTTTTATTTCTGACACAACGGCACATTTCTCACCATGTAATCTATTACTTTTCATGCCAAATTCCTTCAATGCTTCCAATACTTGGATGTGTACGGGAGAGAGAGAGACCTGAGAGAGACATTCTCTCTTATATTTGCAGAAGTGAAGGTATTCAAGTGCTGCGTCAGAGTCACTCTGCTTTGAACAACCATTAAACAGTCTGGGGTTAAGGTACTTGGCTTTTATGTGTGTGTCTGTATGTGAAGAGGGCGCAACAGCATGCCACTCTCCCCTCATACCTTATTTTTTATCTGCTGAATGATTTTTGGACACTAAATGCGTCAGAGTTGGTCGTGTGTGTGCCGTTTCTCGTCATCTTGAGGTCAGAGTTCAAGTTCAGCTTGTTGTGGAGTTAAGTTCGCAGCAAGGGGTTAAACAGGTGCTGCCTGGGGGTTTATTAGGAAAAAAGGTGGAAAAAACTTTGGCAATAAAACATGTTAAAGTTCAATGAACTGATGATGCTTTAGCAGGATTTATTTGCGACACGTCACCATGTAGGAGCAGCGGAAAAGCATCAGGTCTGATGTGAGAAAAGGGCCGTGGCCTCTGAGGAGGCTATGTGTCAAACTGCACGTATGCTGCTCACAGCTGGCAGCCGGAGACGAATGAGCAAGGGGCTCTATATATGTGTGTGTGTGTGTGTGTGTGTGTGTGTGTGTGTGTGTGTGTGTGTGTGTGTGTGAAAGAGAGTGAATGTGGTTGTTAGAGCGTGACTGCATGTAGGTGATACAACAGTTGCATTTTGGAGGTCATAGATAAGAGCGCATGCAAGATTACGGGTTTAGTGTGTCGCTGTCAGTGTGTGTGTGTGTCTGTGTATACATAGGCGTGGATAGGTGTGTGTGTGTGGGTGGGTATGTGTGTGTGAGCAGAGTCACGTTCAGCTTTGCATGATGGAGGTTGCAGATTGTGTGACATCACCACCGCCTGACAGTTTCTCCATAGATCAGTTTCCTCTGGTTTGCCAAGATACCAGCTCTGAAGTTTTTACTTTCTCACACACACACACACACACACACACACACACATATATATATATGTTGGTATCTGTTATGTAAGAAGGTGTTTTGTCAGTCTGTAATATAATCTTGGTGCGGAGACACTCTGACCCTGAAAACCTGTCAACTTACAGAGAGACTAAATTTATGCCGCCTCATGATTGTCAGTCACCATCCAGCTGCAGACATGTGGGGCAAAGATCATAAGCATGCACACCGCTGACTTCAGTTCAAATGTTGGGTCTAGTTTTTATTAATCCTCGCTGCCTTAATGGTTTCCGTGGTGGAAAAGTGTGACTTACACTAACTAGCAGCTTAACCAGGTACCTAATAAACCCATTGAAGCACGCATGATGGAGATGCTTGTTGAAGTTCAACATGAGGATTTCAGAAACTGGTTATTTGCTGGGATTTTCATCAGGGAATGGTCTGAAAAAGAGAAACTATTCAGTAACCAGCAGCTGTCTAGATCGAAACACCCTCTCGATGAGAGAGGAGAATGGGTGAACTGGTTGGAGAAGATAGGGAAGCAATGGGAACTGAAATAAACACTGATTACAACCAAGGAATGCAGAAAAGCATCTCTTGAAACACAACACGTCCAGGTTTCAAGCAGATGTTCTACAGCAGCAGAAAAACTCACTGGTGCCATTACCGTCAGCTGGGAATAAACTAAGAAAACAAGTCACACAAACGCAACAAAACTGGAAAATGAATGATGGATGTTTACTGGTCTGGTTTATTATTTATTTATTTATTTATTTATTTATTTATTTATTTATTTATTTATTTATTTATTTATTTATTTATTTATTT
>JBAMHX010000026.1:6766766-6786540 GCA_037177515.1 Pseudomugil tenellus
TATTTATTTATTTATTTATTTATTTATTTATTTATTTATTTATTTATTTATTTATTTATTTATTTATTTATTATTTTAAACCATATAAAAGCATGAATGCATCCTGCTTTGTATCAACTATGGTGGTCTAATAGTGCAGGAGACATTCTCTGTGCACAGCTGAGCATCATCACACCACAGCTTACATCAGCATTTCTGCTGATCATCTCCATCCCTTTCTGATCACAGTGTTGCGTCTTCTGAAGCATATTTGCACCATGTCGCAAAGCTCATCCCATGTCCAACATGGCAACGAGTTTCCTGTACTGATAACAATCCTGTTTCTTCTGGGATGTGATGGAATCTCAATCATTCATTCAAATGCATCGATTAGCGAAAAGAAATCTCACACATCTGAGTTTAAAAATGCTTATTTAACGTAACTAAAACATTTTACAGAGTTCAAAGGATCTGCCTCTAATTATTTAATGCAGCAAACAAACTCTGCATCCAAACTGCATCACTGTCATTGCGTAGTTACGTGTTTCATCCGGATTCAAGCTTCTCTGAAGGCGTGTGAAGCTTTTCTTGCTTTTGGCTTTACTAGGACATTCATTTTCACATCCGTGCCCTACTTCCTCTGCTACACAAGCTCTTGCTCAAGTCCGTAACTCTATGTTTCATTCCTCTTTCACTGAGAACCAGGTGACACCAAGATAACAACAGAACGTGATTTCTGAAAGCTGAGTGAGAATTTGACCAAAGAACAAAAAGCTTCTACATGGTTGAGAAAATCAACTTAAGTTGCAGAGAAGAGGATGTTTGCACCATCGTGTAATGTTTTACTCTAGTTTTACAGCTGGATTATGGTAAAATATACTATTATCTCATTTAGCTAAATATTTTATTCAAAAGAGAGAAGAAAGAATGAAAATTACTCTTTAATACTTCAGTTCATTCTGAATCACGATGTCCAGAAAGCACAAAAAAACACATAATTCTTAGTCTTTATAGATTCCCTTATAGGGTTTTGTAATATAGATGAATCAACCCTCCGAGAGGAGAGCAGCCCCCATCAGAATGGACTGCACAGCGTGGAAACAAAAGCAGTATCTGTAATGTTTGGGTTTCTGGGCTTGTTTTGTGCTAACATTATTTCTGCAGACATATAAAGCAATCTGCGCCGCTGTTACTCATGAGCCTCACGTGGATACGCAACAAACTCAGAACTGTTTCAACTTGCCCGAAACTGGCAGATTTTACAAGCACAGCAGCAGCTTTGTTTCAACTGGTGAATAAATAAAAGGTCAGTGAGGGTAAAATAAAGAAGTGATTAATAACATATGAGTAATAAAAACAGCATTAAGGTTCTTAGAGTCATTTTGATTCCTAAAAGGTGGAAACTTTGCTTTACTAAGCTGCAAACTTGCTGTGTTTGATGGCTGTTTGAGTATTTCTGATATGGAGAGATTATTTGTTAAAAACAGAGAAGGGGAAAGAAATGATGAGTCGTGCTGCAACTACAAACATGCGATGAAGTAGGACTGATGAGGAGTGTCAGGAAAGGTTTGGCTTATATGGACAAACAGTTTTATTCTTATCTGCAGCTACTAAATGAGTAGATGAGAAGAAACAAGCAAAGTGATGAACTCAGTCTTATATAATCAAAACCATGTTTTCTCTAACAGCTTGAAATAGTTAATCTGGCAAAATTGTGCTCTTGGAAGATGTGATCATCTCATAATCAATCATTTTCTTTTCTTTTACAGTTTAAAGACTTTAAAAACCGCCACACATACATCCTATGAGGATTTCCTCATCACTGCTCATGTTTCTTATAACCTGAACAACGTGGGATTAAATGTTCTGAGATTGTCTTTCTCCTCATCCTCTTATCGGCTAATTTACGGAGGAATGAATGAACATTTTCACAGCATCAGTCTGACTGTGTGTGTTGCTGCACAGTAACCTCCATCACTACACTGTAAGTTTGCAGACGGAGCTGCTTGAAGACCTTGAACAATCTTTTGTCTTTGTACTTATCAGCGTGCTGCAGCCCAAACTGTATTCAGCTTTCAGATAGGTGATGTGCATGCTGTCCTGCATATCTCACATGATTGGGTCAGAGATATTTAGTCCAGACAATGTTTCAGAGCAAATCAGAGGCAAGCTGTACTTTGAACCAGCTGGATTATAGCAAATGCTTTGAATCAGCTTTCTAATAGTTTTGCATTCAGTTCTTACCTCAACAAATCCTCTAACTAAAATAAACTTATTTATAGTTTGTTCATATCCCTAAATATGTCTCATTGTGCTTGTTCGGTCTTGTTCTTTATAACCTTTGTGTGGTTTGATGCCATGTGTTGGTTGATTTTCTAATGCTGCAACTTTACAAGCCACAGAAAAGAACATTGGCATAAATTCTTCCTCTGATCTTATTGCAACTTAGGAAGGAAGACTGCTTTTAATTTGTCTTCTGGGTGGCTTTGACGTATTTTGTTGAAGACATTAGACACACTCATTAGTTCATCATGTATTGTGTTGCTACTAAAGGCAAAAACATGAACAAAATGTGTGAGAAAAAGTCTATAAATCAAAATAAAAATGTAATATATTAGTAAAAGCTATGTTTTTATTGGTATGTGATCACTTTATTAACACCTTTATTAAGGTCCTAAAGCATGGCAGCTGCCAAGAACAATGCTATGAAGGGCCCTGATGCAGCCATGGCCACCACGACAAAGTGATAAAATACATTAAATAATAAAATAATAAAGAGTAAAATAATGAAAAATAGATATGATAAGAAGATAATGTGTATAAAACTAGACATATTATGTTAAAATAAAATGTCCCTACAAGGAACCAGAATAAAATAAATAAAATATCATTTCATATAAGTGCTTTATTAAAAGAAACATGTTCATAATATATAATAGTTATATAGTTGTTACCTGTGGTTGAGTTATTACTGCAGTTGAGATCCGCTTGAGCCACTTATTTATTAAACTATGTTCATGACCTGAAGAATTTTGGCCAGTGACAGCCACCGTCCATCCAGTGCTTTACGGTTGGAGTCATTGCTATGCCCATCTTCACCACTAGATGTCAGTAATCGTGCACTCTGTAGCATTAATTGAGAAGAATTAATGCAAATCGTAAAATTTAAAATACAATGTTTGAGAACGTATTTCTATTTTATAAAGTTATTATTAATTAAGTCTACTTTTTATGTAATTACACTTATTATATGAGTGTCTTTCCTTTTAGGCCAAAATGACACAAGAGATCTTTAATTCAGAGTTTTCTCCTGAAGTTTCTGAAAAGCAAAATTATTTATTACAAAATGACGTCATGTTAACACTGACATGAAAGTAGAACGTATCAGTGTCTTTATCAGTATCAGCATCAGCATTTAATTACTTACTTTACATTAAACGGATACCAGTTTTTACAGTTTTACAAAAAATTCAACTATAGTAGAATTTATGAAATATTAAAACTAAGACAATAAAGTCAATATGAATATATTATAGCAGAAGGACTGAAGAAGTCTCTGACTGAACATGTGTTAGCAATTGGTCTCCATGTTCTTGCATTATTTTTGCAACTTCTGAAACTCTGATCGAACAGATGGATGCAGAGAAAACTGCAATTCCCACCATAAATATAAGAAATATAACATCTTTCTGTAGAAACTGAAGGACCAAGGACACAAAGAAAGTAGCCTGAGTGATTGTTTTACACCATGTCATACAGTTCCCTTCTCAACCTCTCACCCTTTAATTTAATAACCCACAACTGTAGAGTCATTTCTGCAGATAACAAGACTCGGAGTTACGCTGAGAGTCTGGAGTGAACAAGGTTAAGGGAAATCCTTGCCCCTTCAGCACTCCTCTGTTACTGAAAACCCACCCAGACACAACCTCTGTGTCAAACAAGTGATCTGCCTCTCAGGAAGTCTATCTGGATCTGCTGGAGAGGAGTGTGTGTCCTCACAGAGGTGCCTGTTTTGCGCGGATGGGAGTGTGTTTTTTGCAGCGACTGGTTTAGGTGAAGGATGTACAACAAAATGGGAAAATCTACACTTTGTAAAGGAGATGGTGTGTTGAAACCATGAACTAGTGCAGGATAAATAACCTTTATATAAATGAAAAACTAGTTCATATTGATTACCACTATCAGGCTTGCAGATAAAAGCGGCCTTTAAAACCACGTTGTGAAGCTTTACAACATCACCAAAACTTTTTCCTTCTGAATCAGCTGAAACCACGTTGAGCTTGAAGAGAATCCAAAGCCTGCCTGTAATTTATGTAACGCTGCGGTTTCTGTCAAAACATGATTCACACTTGAAGCCCAGTGCTCGGAGATATCACCCAAAACTGAATTTTCCATGGAACAAGGGCTGGTTGAAAAGCACAGCGGTCATCTCCACCAGAGATAATACACAAGAAAAATTTCCTTTTTCCTGCAGAGTGAGACATCAATTTTTTCTTTACTCTGTAGTGGAAAGAAAAATAAGAAAAAAAGCAGCAAGTACAACCAGCCATCTATCCCTTCGCTAGCATCAGGTCTGACTACCTCTTTGCCTTCAGAACTGCTTTAATTCTTCATGTAGAAGATTCAACAAGGTAAAGAAGCCAATTGGCAGTTATTTGTGCTTTGTGCTTATTATTTATTCACTTAAAGCAGTTTGGACGTCTAAAAGCTACTCCATTTGTTTGTGATGGCTTTCTTACTCGCTGTTAGAGGAATATTTAGTATCTTTTTATCTTCATTATTCCAACGATGTGTCTCCCACATAGCGCTTCAAATGGAAAAGCTGAGAATACTTTCTGAATATGCTGGAGAGCCAAAAACACGGAGATGGTGATTATCAGGAGCTCTTTTGCTTTGGTGCAATAAAAAAATCCCAAAATGCTTCTCCAGCTGAAACCATCAGGAGACTATTGAGACCTCTTGACAAATTATCTTTAACAAGTCCCAAACCAAAGTCCTGACCCTTCTTCAACAAATGAGTTAGAAATATTTCCACCAGAGATGTTTACTCTGGTCCCATTCCAGCAGGTTTTCCATCCAGCACCAACACAGCTGACTAAAAACAATGAGTAATGATCCAAAACCTGATCAGCTGCTATTGTAGATCCATTTAACTTGAATCAGCTGAAGCAGGAATACGTGGAAAACCTGCTGGAACACGGCCTTCATCAGCTAGCAATGTGTCCTTTGGCAACTCTGTCTCTAAATGAGTCTCCTTATTGTCAAGTTCTGCGCCATTAATCACCCATTAGTATGAATAAGGTGTGTTGCTGCAGGGAACTATGGAAAACCTACAGGATACTGGCCAGCGAGGACCGGATATGGAGATCCCTGCTCTACGCTAGCTGAAAAATAAGTGAGTACACTCCGTATACAATGAACTAAACTACTGGCTGCTTCTGAAAAACAAAAATCAATCGAAGCAACAATCCTCAGAGGAAGCAGATCTGTGTTAGCTTGAACCCTTTTATCATTTCATTCAAACACAATCACATCCTCTCCTGGACGTTTCCTCCCCACACGTCTTCTTCTCTTTAATTTACAGTCATTAACAGTATAACTTATTACTCTGTGGCCAAATGGTGGAATTCCACGCCTTGCTGTGGAAAATTTCAGTTAAGTGAATGATTATCTTTTTTTCCAGTAGGCAGCATGAAGTACATCTAATTTCCACTGAGTTTCCACTGAGTCAGAAATCCACAATAAGTCAGCGATTTGCATCATCTGTAAGCTCTGTTTGCTGCAGTCAATGCACATGTGATGTGCCCTACGTTAACATGGATCTTTCTTTAACGTTCTGCCCCTTTGACCAATGATATAGTCAGTTTGATACATATTTTTATGTATTTTAACAACTTTAATTGAACAGATATATAATAACAAGGGGTTGAGTTCTACAAATATAATGCTGCATGCAATGAGTTGGATCATAAAAGTCACATGAATTAACATGTAAATAACGGCCACTGGTACACTTAGCATGACGGGAAATATGCACTATTTTATTTAACAAATAATTTAATAATAGCTCATCTTATAAACTATAGTTATTGGCTTGATTAAGATCAATTTAACACACAGGACTCCAATTGTTTGCGTTTATCCTTTTATACTTGCATCCCTTCGTAGGAAATTCTGTTTTATCGTCTATCTGTGGTTTTTAGTGCAAACAGTTGATAAAATACTCAAAAAACATAGATTAAAGCAAGCTATCTGATTAGTCCATGTAGGTTTATCTGACCCAATTAATGGGTTAGCCTACTTTTAGACAAATAACCCATTAACCAAGTAAAAAAAAAACACAAATTGGGTTAAAATAGATACTACAGACCCCAATAAATGGGTAAAACTCTGCAAAATAACCCAGAAGTAGAACCCAACATGAATAACCCATTGCATAGAATAAATAACGGTGCATTTAAGTGCTTCGTACGTTTGTATGTGCAATATAAATAACAAGTTGTGGAATTTTGAAAGCCCAGTTAATCTTAACTCATTTTATTCATGAAACTTTACTAAACGGAGAGAAAAAAACTTCAAAACACTTTTAAAGCAGAAAAATGTCAGACAGTTAAACGTAAAGCATGTTTTAAAATGTGCTAAAAGAAAACATGAGTTTATGGAGTTTGTCATCAGTTCATTTTGTACAGTTTATTTTCTGCAAACAGAAGACATTTCGACCGAAACCGATCCGACACACAGATCCAGGCTGACAGGAAGCCAGAACTACTGGGGGGAGAGGCCATTGCTCTCCTTATCACTCCAAACTCCACAAGTTGCATCTTTCCATTGACTTTTCTGAACAATTATTTTCACTTTGTGCTCCAGATTATTAATGTAAAGATGTTTTATTTCTTATGTTTCTCTTATCTGACCACGATTATCATAGTAGCGTGTGTCTAAAAGAGGACCACAAGCATTTCCTTTCTCAGTATAAAGCTTTGCCCCCCCTCTGGTCGAACAAGCATAAAAGTCCAGCTTAGCCTTTCCAGGTAGCGACGGGATCTCAGCCAAGAACTAAAACTAAAACCTAAAGTATTTCCTGACATCTCATTTTATGTCATTTTACATTTTAAGGTGTGTGACTACGCTTAATCACACATTATGGATTATTATTTTGCATTTTTTGACAAGCTTCGCTTTCTTTTTATTGAAAATCTGTGGACCAATCAGATCTCGCCAAATGCTGCAGCATGATGTGGTTTCATCATGTAGTGATGCTAAATGATTCAACTCCGCTTACAGCAGTTTTTCTTCCAGTAAATATGTTCAAAATGAATTTTCTCCTGTTTTTTTTTTCAGAAAACCAATCAAGGAATCGGAAAAAAACTGCCCCCACTACCCTTTAACTCCCCTTTCTTGTTCCAAACACTAATTTAACCAATGATTGTCCTGCTTTTGACCAAACCTCTCCATCACTCATTAACTCCATACAGTCATACGACCTCTGCTGCAATCAGATCATGTCCTGATTTCTTGATGTCCCTGTCTCATCATCCCGTGTCCCCCATTGGACTTCTCTCCTGTAATGATTGACTCCTTTGGCCTTTGTTGCGTCAGCACAGTTCATTTGGTCAACGGGATACTAATATAACTGCAAACAATCATTTACAGTGGCTAATGTGAACCCAATGGGGCATTATGAGTATTTTATTGGATGGCATGAAGTACATTTTTGTGTTTTTAGGTATTCATACACGCAAACACTTAAATCATACAACACAGTCAGTCTCGGTACAGTACAGTTCTTTATTTAATCATAGTTAAACAGCAACACTTTAACTACAGTTAAAACTTCTTTTCCAACCAGTTTAAAGAAATGTAAAAGTTTAGATAAATAGGCTTTTGTGACATACAGATATTAACATACAAAGATAATTTAAATATATAAATACCCAACTTTTCTTTAAATACTTTGGTGTATATATATATATATATATATATATATATATATATATATATATATATATATGTTTGTATACTAATCAGTATATATATCAGAGGTGCACATGATGTTCATCCTTACGTCACATGGAGTGCACGTACATCCTCAAACATTTGCAGACAATCTCAAAGGCAACATTTTACAAGATGGTCCTCATCCTGTTTTCACATCTTCATAACAATAAGTGAAATTCAAGTGGTGAGAAACTGTCAACATGCTTGCATTAAAGTGCTTTCCTGTGATCCTAAAGGAGATCATGTGACCCAAATGCTAAAATAAACCCCTCCGATCCTCAGCAGAGACATTTTTCGACTCATTCTCGCATGTCTTTGCCGTAGGGAGCCTTGAAATGGTCCAAATGCTTCTCATTGGGGAGGTATTGGTGGTTGTGCTCACACAACTCCGCTTGACGCAATGTCTGACGTCCCAACAAACAAAACAAGAAGAAAAAAACAACAAAAAAAAAAAACAGAAAAAACTAACACCGATCCAGAGCGCAGATCAAACAGAAGATAAGTGTCCTGATATTCTAGCAGCGCAAACACATGTACACATGAATCGTGTTTAAAACTATTAGGTTTAACAAAAAGTAGAGATTTTTTTCTTTCGAACAACTCAAAAGCTCTTTAATGATCCTTCACGAGACATCGATCAGCTCCAGTACAGCAGAGAGAAAGGTGATTCACCTCAACAAGCCTTTGAACAGGTTAAAAGCAAAGCAGTGCTGGTTAATGTTACCCTGTGATCCCAGCCGTTGACTAAGCAGAAACAGAAAAAGAAAAAAAACTGATGGGAAAACAAAAGAAAAAGAAAATACACCAACATGTGGGTCACATACTACAAAGTCACTCCATCTGTCAAGTATTACCAGGTATTTGGAAAGTTTAAACTAATGCTTTTTAAGGATTAATAAACTTTTCTGTTGTGAAGTTACAAAGAAAATAACACAGTAATTGTAAAGTGACCTCATTCCTACTGATCCCACTTAAACACGACAAGTTCAGGCACCCCATCATAAAATTAACCCTCGCAGTGTAGAAGCATGCACATTTAATTGTTTGGTTTACAGATTTGAGTTATTCTCAGTCCATCATCCGCCCACCATTTCACAGTCGGGCCGAAACAGCAGACAAGGAAATGTCGGGTGTGTGTTTTTCTGCTATTTTGGACTCACATTTGAACGCGGACACAGTTCCACCTAGCATTTTGGTAACTGTGGTCTCTCATTTCAAACCCGCATTGTAACAGTGTGTGCCAAAGGAAAACGCTTTTTTTTATTAGTAGATTGAACTTATTTTTACATTTGCCTACTTGTTGGTCGCATAGTTGCCTCATTTTGGACGCCGCCTGGAATGAAAGTGACGTATGGTGAGAAGCGTCTCGCTTCTGAACCACAAAAAATTCCTTCCCAGTCACAAAACCCAACAATATTCAATATTCTACACTTAACTGCACAGACTTCTGGTCAAAAAGGTGAAGTAACAATTTAAGTGTAACCAATATTTCTATTTGCATCTAGTTCTCTGTAAACTTGTTTTTCTTGTTTGATGGTTTTTTCTTAAATGCCGAGTCAGCATGTGTGCATTTTTCTGCAAGCAACATGTTAAAGCGTGGCAGAGTGTGGAAGGTTCAGACACCCCCCGACCAAACCCCGCTGTGTCCAAGCGTGTGACTGAAGTGATTAGGTTGACGTTTATTAAACTGCTGCCAGCCTAAAGTCCTGACTTGCAGGGGAAACTTATAAATCACGAGAAAAAGCTAATATTTCAGAGTCTGACGGGGGGAAAAGCAGTGAAGCGATGGAGAACTTTGGCTCCAAGGTTCACTTTTGCCACCAACTGTGTCAGCCAAGCAGCCACTGCAACACAAAGCTGAAACTGATCTTCATGGGACTCAGTTTCTGTTTGCATTCCTCCCAAAGCGCCACAGACTGACCCTCCTTTTTTTCCTTCTTTTCCAGCGTGGACTGTATGTTATGAGGTCCAGACTCAGAATGTTCTCTGATTGTCCTGTTTTCAGTGTTGTGGATGGTTTTGAATATAAACAGCATTCCTGAAACATAAAGTCCTTCTAAGTAATGAATTCAGAGTCCAAATAAAACCTTGTGTACTATTCCCGGGATGTCCGAAATGGTCTTTAATTGCATATGAACCCGAGAGCAGAGAAGGACGATGCAAACTAGAGGTAAAAGGGTTCATTGGGGCATTCTTGAGGTCTTTGGGGAATACATTGGTTGTGACAGGACTCCAGCTCACGGTGCAACTTGAAATCCGCATTAAGGGCTTGAGTGTTTGATCAATGAGCGGCACCAGTTGGCAGGCAGAAACAGTCCGTCGGATGATGCTGAAAACAAGACTTAAGACTTCCATTTAAGGGATTAACGTCATCCTAAGGCCTCTTGGTTTCCTTTGAGCGTTCAGCAGAGAGAATCAATAAGACATCAATGCTTTTCAAAATGGCCTCAGGATGATGGAGAGTTCATATTAGAGGGTTAAAAGTGGATTTGGTCCATCAGGTACTTGAACGATACAAACACTAGAGGCGACAGTCATTTAAGAGGAGTAAAACTGAATCTACACGCAATACATTAACAGATAAATAAATAGAAATATAAATTCAGATAGACTTGCTGTGGGTGTTCTGAGCTTTTGCGTACTCATCCATAACTATGGGGACTCCTCGGGTTGATGGGGGATGAGTCTTCTCTACCCCTCTGGCCAATGAGTTGATACAGACGATGGCTGAGGTTCTGGACTTGGCAGGTTCCCAGAACACAACCGACTCTCATCAGCTGTGCAGGGTGAGTTCCCCCTCGTGGGTGCGCGTGACGACGCGTTCTGATCGCTTTCCGCTTCATCTGCGACGACTCAGCTGGTTTTGCCCACGCCAGGCCAGGAGAGACAGTTCTCACTCTAGCCGGGTGTCTCAGGAAACCGGACAGCCATTTGGGGGTTCGGCTGGGTGTCGAAGATGTGGTGACGATGTCCATCCGGCTTGCAGAAGCAAAGGAAATATCCTCCTTCTGGTTGATGAGGTTGTTGAGGAGATCCAAACTGAGGAGAGAAGAGAAATCTATTGAGTTTTTCAAATTAATATAAACACATGTATATTAGAGCTGTAAGAAAAAATCGATAGACTGCAATATTTGTTTTAGAGACAATATATCGATATGCACAAGAACTGTATCGATCTTTTTAAGAGCATATTTTCTAACTATTAAATTCTAGTTTAAAAAAAATGCAATTTATTGCATTGTTTATAGCATCACAATATATCGTATCGCTACCCGTGTGTTGTAATACACATCGTATCGCCAGATTCTTGCTGATACACACACCGAATGTATATGCAAAGAGAGAGCAGCACTCCTGCAAGTGTCGCAAGTTTCCCTGCTGCTCATATCAATGAATAATTAACAGACTTGTGCAGAGTTTCACGTCAAACTCTGCACAAGTCTGTTAATTAAGTCTGATGTGTGTCAGGTATGTTGCAGCAGGGAAACACGCGACGCTTGCATGACCGGAGTTGCTCACTCCTGCTGTAAAGCGAACTTAAAAGAGAAAAAGTCTGAATAGAAAGAAATTGAGCTGGAGAGAAAAAAGAATTTAATGCAACATCTATAAAACGAAGGGCTGGTTTTGCCATTATTAGCTAGCTATTAGCTAAAATAGCTAACCCTGCTGCATGCTAACCGTTGAGAAGAGTTAAAAAAAATGGTTAAAAGCCCTTTAGCGAAGCACACAGCTGCTACAGTGTCTCTGTTGTGTCTTTGTTGTACCTAATGACCACTTAGCCATAATACTTTTAGCCTGCTGCATCTGTATACACAATGTCACCATGTTTTAATCCAGGACATAAAAGTTAATGTTTTTTTGTTGCCTGGAACAGCACATGCTCTGTCTGTTTCAATTATAGCATTAGGGCTGTATGTTCATGAGCCGTGTTTAAAAAAAGCGAGCTGGGTTTTGGTAAACAGTAGCTAAGGAGACCAAACCAGTAATATGTCTGATCTGCTGGCAGACTTCAGCTTCTCTGATGAAAAACAAACCAGCAAGCGAAGCTGTTCATCCAAATTAATATAAAAAATCACTGCTTTTCATCTCCCATGGTGACACCTAGTCTGCAAAATGATCTGCAGAGATGGACATGGTGAGCAGAGTAGCAGACCGGTGCGTAAACAGCAGCAACCGACTCACCATCTGTTCACTGTTTGGCAAAGACAGTTTCAACAACTTGACCCTGCAGCTCTTAACTTAACGGTTAGTGCTGCTAGCATTTGTGCTGATCAGTTTGAAATCCCCGAGTCATAAAAAGTGTGTGTAGTACTTATAAGGGGCAGAGTGGACTTTGTTTGGATGAGCTTTAGCTAAAAACTGTTTTAAACGGACAATAGATGCAGGACGAACGGGAGGAGGTATTTTTCTTTCTATGCTGTGAACATTTTTATAGTTAAGTTGTTTTAAATAATGAGAAATGAGCTATTCTTCTTAGCTTTTAGCTTAATATTCCACATTAAAGCATCTAAATCTCCAAACTTAGAGGACTGAAGGCTTCAAAAACTTGTATGACCTTTTCTACTCATAAATATTTTATACAGTCTCTTAAAAAATCCTGACAATGACTTAAAGTGGAAATCTTTCCACAGAAGCAGGTTTAGCATCTTTTTTTTCTTAGGAAACAAACTCTGCAGCTGATGTCAGTGCAAAAAGTCTGTGTCTGTGAAATGCTGACTTGTGCTTTTTCACTTTTCCTTACTGAGAGGCTGAGACATGGTGAGACACGGCAACAGATAGTTTGTGTGGTTCTGGGTTTGGGATTCCACTCAGATATATGAAGACTTTGATCTGTTTCAACCACTTTAGCAGCTGAGAGACATGGAAACCTGTCTAAGACCTGCTGTCCAGCAGCAGCGCTTGCTGAGTAAACATGTGTGTGACACAGACAGAGAAAACTCTATTTTCAAGTTGGGCGCAGTGTGCCATGGTGCCACATCACCAAGTTACACCCACCTGCTTTACTGGAAATGAGTGCTTTTCTGCTGACTGTGCACTAAACTCCATAATTATTGTTGCTGTATTTAAGATTTGTTTAAATATTATTTCATACAGTTCAGCCACTGGAAAAACTGTCCGTATCAGTATAATTACTGCTGCATCTTGCTATTCCAGGGAGGATGTAACCTAGTGATAGTTTATGTGATTCACATCCTGACTGTAATCTGCTGAGTTAATAACCATCGTCTGGATTTTGGATCCAGGAAATAAAGAGTTTATGAGCTGATTCTGTCTGACTTTATACTCTGAACTGATTGAATTAAACCCTGTTGAGCTGCTAATTTTAAAGATAATTTATTAAAACATTATGTACAATAAGAAATTCTGTATTTATTATGATCTCCCAGTTGAATATTTTGGATTTTTTTCTCACTTTTTCTAGGTGAATATGATCCCGACCTGGTTAATAGTCTCAACTGAACTAAAATGACCAATAAGAACATCTGTGTTTTGTGCTTGGTAAGTTGAAAGACTGATCCCTAAATAAAATAAAAGTACTAAAATGGCACAAATGCTCATTTGAAGTCTAATTTATTTCACCCTTATTCAAGTCCTTATCAAACTGATCGCTTATAGGGAGATGAACTGCAAAATATCTACTGGCTGCACATGCAGCAGAAAGAAAAGCCAAGTAGAGAAAAGTTTTTGTACAGCCAGGCAAATTTTAACGATGTCACATCTGATCTCCAAATAAGAAGCTAATTTGGCATTTAGGTACATAATCCCACCGCTCACACAGAGCATCAAAGCTATTTGAGCTTCCTCGTACTTAATGGTTCAGTCTGCTGATGTTTCTGACGAATTGTTTAGAGCTTTAGGAAAAGCTTCCATCTTGCTTAAGATGACGTTTTGGGGATTTTCTAGTTCAAAAAGACAAGGACAATCCTTTAGTGCCTTGTTTGGGTTTGTTCATCAATGCAGCTGTCAGGGTGCAAAGCCTGAGGGGAGCAATTTGATGACTTAACATAGCAAAAATAAAAGCAGAGATCAGATCAACATTTCCAACCAAAACCAAGCAAAGGGTCATCATTCGCTCTTTCTATTGACACAAAGTTCTTTATAGTGACTGAAAAAGTTGTGCTCAGAGGCACCTGCTGTTGCACAATGTTATTATCAAATATGCTAAAACTTACCAAAGGTGACCTTAATCAGAACAATAACAATAAACTGTTGTCTGTGAAATAAATGCAGATTTATTTTACACAGAGTTGACCCTGGAGGTTCGGGAGAAGTTTTACTTTTATAACAAGCGTTCTTCCTCAGACAGTGAGTTACACAGATAAACAAACAGAAGACTATACAGCATGTCTGCTTTCTCACCACATGATTGCAACACAAGAAGGCCGCAGCACCACACAGCCGTAGGTGTCCTTTCCCTTAGATATCACTCTTTGTTTTCTTAACGCTTTCCGGTCGTCACACCCGCCATAATCTGCTCCTCCTATATGCATATGCAACATTCATGCCTCTACAAACAGTGAGGCTTTCTGTGAGGAGTGGAAACTTGCCCTTTATGGATGCAAAGGTTGGAATTTAGGTCTTAGACATTAATCCACAGTGGAATTCTCAGCCTGTTTGGTCACAGTTTCAGCCTTCTGGCTCTTAGAGCTCTTATAAGTGCTTAGACCATGCAAATATACAGTACTTTCACTTAAAAACCAAGTTAAATGGGATTGAAACCTTTCTGAATGCAGATAACATTGTTTTATTTTCATTTTTGCCTGATAATTATCTCTTAATGAGCTGTAAAGATGTCAGAAAAGGACATGCTAAGCCTCATTGGACACCAGCAAGGGAGAAGCAACTCTGTGTGAGATGAATTTGGTTTATTTAAAAGGGAAATCAAAATCTATGTTGACAGTCTGATCCCCGTTCTCCTCATAAAGCAAAGGTACTCATTCAGATAGAAGCTGATTTGCAATGTTATTTTACCCTGATCCTAAGGGCCAAGTATATAAAAAATCACCTTTGAACGCTCCTACCGCTCCTGTAATCTGTATTGCAGGGCTACCTCTGTGCCACAGCCACATTTAACTTGCTTTCTTGATGTCAAACCTTGACTATTTTCCCTTATGAAAAAAAGAAGTATGTTATGTAAAAAGACAATGAAAGGTATGCGAATGTGGTCTGAGAAACACGCAATTCCTCCTTGTTTGGAAAGCGGCTGTTCAGCACTGTAACCAGCATCTTTGTGGAGTTTTCACCATATCCTTATCAGGACACAGAGACAACATGGACACAAAGACAGAACAGGGAAAGAATGACAGATATTTAGAGCTCATACACACTTGGTTTGTTTAAAAAAAAAGATATGGAGTCGTCATGTCTGCTATTATCTTGCAGTCAGCGTGTGATGGTAACAGAACATGATGTGCTTGGCGAGGTTGAGAAGAGGAAGAATTTAGTATCTTAATAAACACTAAATGGGACATTTATGAGAGATTATTAGCTTGTAAAGTGAGATGGATGGCAGAGGAAGGGAATACGGATGCTGCAGGAGATGTTTAGCATAAGGGAATGATCAGTAATGCAAGGCAGGTTTCAGGATCAGGTATTCACATGTTCCGAGTTTTCTAAAACACATGAAAATCATTAAAAACCTAGAGGTGAGAATATCAAACATTTCCCTTTAATCCGGAGCAGATTTAGCTACATGGGGCTCTGGTTCAAATAAAGCACACAACCTTTGCTCCAATTCTTAACTTCATTTGTTTGACTGATTTATCGCCAAACAGATTTATGATATTTCCTGCAACAATCAGCTGTGCCACTGATTAGGCAATATGGAGGGAATGTATAGAAAGGCAGGGCTGAAGCAAAATGTGTTTGCTGTCATTTATAGCTGTTGATTCTGTGTTTGAGCCAGGAGTTGTTTGTCCAAAACCCACCAGAAGAGGGCGTACTTTACGCTAATTCATCCAAAAATGAGCCACACAGCTTGTGTTTACATTGCAGCCCTACACATGCTCTGCACTAATGAACTGTTACTAATTACACAGGCTGCTGTGCTGTTACCTAATGTCTTATTGTAGGGCTTTGTGACAACAGCTCCACCAGAAAGGGTGGAAAAGTACAGGTGCCATTCATTGCCTGACAAGGTTGTCCACTATAATGGTTTACACTGGTCTTTTCATAGAGACAAACTGGTTTTCCCACCTTGGAAATAAAATATTCCATCCAAAAGCACATGATGGTCAAACCAAGTGAAACTTGTAATGAATGGCTCCTGTGGTGATTGTTGGACTTGGATAAGAAAGACGATGAAGAAAGAGCAATGCTTGTGAAAAAGAGTAAATATTCACTTACTTTCACAGCTAAACTTACATTTAGGTCATATTTTTTCTGCTATTGGAATAGTCTGCAGCTACAAGGAGAGATAGCCTTTCATAGGAGATAAAATCCATAAAACAAAAGGTCACGGTGACCTTGCCACAGATTACTGGCAATATATACAATATTCACAACCTGTTGCAAAAATAAATGCTGTTCTTTCTCTGTTGTTCTTTCTGTGTATTCTAAATACCAATAAATGTTTCTTTGAACTTTGCTCCCAACTTAAAAGAGAAAGAGACTCTTTCTGCTGTGCATAGATAGCCTTTGACCTTGCAGGTTCATTATCTACTATCTACACGACATAACAACAAAAATCTGCGCCTCTCATGTGACTGCAAGGCGCAATCTGGATGCGTCAGCCCGCCAGTTTGGCACAAGTCAACCAAATAGGATAAAAAAATATATAAATTTCACTTAAGAACTAAAAATATTTACATAAATAAATACATTTTCTAAATAAACTCTGATAAAGTGACTGATGATGAACAAAATAACTCGACTGGTTTTTAAAAAATAAAGATTAAAAGATGCCAAATGTGAAAATTACGCATATGTATAATTAATATATATTACATGTAAAATATAAGTTTTGACAGAGAAAAGTGTCCTTCTGTCTGGCGTAAATCTGAATAAAACTGGCGCGTAATCATTTATAGGCAATATGAGCCAATTAGAAGCGTTTCTGTTTTTACGCCGCGGAGTTGTAGCCTGATAGTAAATACATGTTCCTACCTGTCTGTGTCGGGACGCTCCCCAGCCGGCGAAGCCAGCAGCTGCTGGAGGGACACCAGGCTGATGCAATACACAGTAAACGGCAAGAGGGACTGCATCTCCGGGTCAGCTTCAACTTAGACGCCCTCTCTGTGAGGAGGAGGGCGCGCGCTCAGACTGCCAACTTTCAGCCCCAGGGATGGGGGGACAGAATGGTAAATAAAGGAAAAAGGGGGTTTGATAATAGGATGGATATCCAAGCTTGGTAATTTAGGCTGTAGGGAGAAAAAAAAGGTTAAACATGTCGCTTAATTTGACTTATTACGCATTTATAAGCTTCATAAATTATTCTAATAATTAAATACCACACTTTTCCAACTAGATGCTGCGGCCATATTCTGCTGAAAATGACCCTTTTTTATTTATTTATTTTATAAAACTATCCAGCATGCAACCACTGTGTGAAGGAAATGTATGAAATATGCTCATAATGTAGCCTTGGCTCACCTTTTGGGTTACTCCTGAGTCAGTCAGAAGTTTTTCTCATGAATCCTGTTGGTCAAGATCAAGTTCCAGTGTGAGCTGAACGCCGGGTGACATAGTGATTTAAATAGTGAGTGGGCGGAGTTCCCTCAGGTCTGTAGCACCAATATAAAATAAACCTAATTAGTCTTTGTTTGCCTGTTAGATGTGTAAGAGAAGAGGAAGCAAAAAGTCCCTGAAACTTGGCCAATAAAAAAAAACTTTAGTGAAGCTTTTTTTTAAAAAAAAAAAAAAAAAGATGAATTAATGTTAGCTGTTTGCTATCACCACCCACCATGCACATACTCAGGAAAATGCACATAATTTTTAAGAAATTCTTCAGCAGTCATACCCTCCTCTTATCTCTTATCGTTCCCCTCAGCCAAGTGTACTAAATCGATAAGAAGAAATGCAGGATTCTTCCTCTTAGTTTGCTTTTCAGCCATGCAGTCCTGCTGCAACGCATCATTCATAAATTTAGTCAACTAACTTCAACTTTCTTTTGCTTTTAGGATGTTTTGTTTAACTTAGAAGTTCCTTGGAGGAAGCAGGGTGTAGTTTGTATGACTAAGCAGATGAAAAGAAAACTTATAAAAGGAAGTTTATTTCTGCTAAATCATAGTACTATCACTTCCATGTATGTTTCCATCATTGTTAAAACAGGCAGAAGCAGTTAATCTCCAGGCCCAAACATGCTTAATGACTCATATCTGCTTCTTTTCTTAGTTCCTCATCAAGGATTTTGTCCAAGTTTGCTAATAAATATTTTTCGTTTGGTAGTAAGGAATCATTCATTTCCACTTCCAGGTGGTGAAAATTTGCACATCTGTAGAAAAGCATTGTCTCCAAGACGACATACAGTGTTTTTTTTTTTTTTTGTTTTTTGTTTTTTTGTCCTTTAAGCTCTCAAATTTTCCAAATCAACATGAATCATCCTGAAATCTGCACACAGACACGGCGGATAGTTTCAGGTTAGGTTGCTTTATTTGGGCTTCGTGAAGTATCTGCAGCTCTGGGAGGCAACTCAACATGCACCTAACTAGTAAAAAACTTGTGTTTCCTGTACAGCAAACCTGTATCTGCTCTGCAGAGTCCAAGCGGAACAAGTTCTGTTGGTTATATTTGCCAGCTTTTCCTGGTTCCCATCAGAGCCACAAAGCAATCTGGAGCTTATCCGAGGCTGAAAGGAACCTTCCAGGTTTGGCACGAGCCAGTCCGGGTTATCTTACCACCTCATCACCTAATTTATGTGGTGTAATGATTAAAAAAACTAAAGGCCATGGCTTTGACCTCTGACCTTTTTCAAAGTTTCCTGATCAGGGCTAAATCTTCCATGTTTGCTCTGTCAATATCCTTCACCCAGGGTCTGAACCAGGACCCATTGATTAGTGATGACACATGAGAGAATTTCCCAACACGCTTAACCAATAGTAACTCATTTATCAGGCGGATTTGGCTGCGAAAACGGGTCGCTTTTTCGCTGGTTTTGGCTCATTTATGTAAGAGTTTCCTGGCCTGCAAGGCAGCCAGAGAATCTGTACCCACTCAGCTCTGAACACAAGCTTCCCGCCGGGTTTGATCTCTCAATCATGCCCTGTTTTTACTTTTGTTTTAGGCGCCAATTAGCAAACATGAGAGGGTGCTGTGGGATGCTGGGAAGAATGGCAAAGAAACCTCCATCTGCTGCTTTGGAGTTTGTCTAAAAAAGGGAAAGTTGGGCAGATTTGGTCAAACGATCAAAGAGATCTTTGCTTGATCTTGCCGTTCTCTCTGCCGTGTGTTTGACAATACGAGTCCTTGAAAGGCTGACGCTGGTACACAGTCTGCTTTATAGAGGCTGGGCCAACACAGCAAATAAGTCTGCCTCATTAGGCGTTAAAAAGGACAACACTGACCAGGGAGAAGCAAACATCCAGTAAGGCAGCATGCGTTCTGCCTGTACACAGCATATGTTCATGTAGTTGTTTTTCTACTGCAGACGTGGAGTCAGCAGAAGTTCAAGCATGCATGTACAGATGTTGTTCTCTGTATAATAGCAATATTTACAAAAAGATAAAACAGCGCTCTTAGAAAATATGTGAAAATGTGATCACCAGTTACCTTGTGTGGTGCTCAGTTATTTTATTTTATTTTATTTTATTTTATTTTATTTTATTTTATTTTATTTTATTTTATTTTATTTTATTTTATT
>JBAMHX010000026.1:6786586-6807363 GCA_037177515.1 Pseudomugil tenellus
TTATTTTATTTTATTTTATTTTATTTTATTTTATTTTATTTTATTTTATTTTATTTTATTTTATTTTATTTTATTATTAATCCTGTAAATGAAAAATTCTGAGTCATGAAATAAATCACTAAAAAAGAAAAAAATCTATTTTTATTGTTTATATGATTTTTTTGTATTTTATTTTAAATTCTGTAAATACAGAAAAATAAGTTTTGAACCATGAAAGGAGAAAAATGACTAATAAACTGCAGTGTTTCTAATAATAATAATAATACATTAAAACTACTTTATTCTTAAAATTAAAAACTACAACCATTTTTGCAGATTTTTGTAGAATCTCATGGCAAAAAAATCTAAATAAGACAAAATATTTTACATTAAAGCAAGTTATGCTGCATTTTTCTCCTTACACTTTTCTAACAGAACTATCTGATCCCAGTGAAATTCTCCTAAATAATAACATCTATGTCAGAAAAGAGCATATGTCTCCTCAAAAAAACATTTATTCTTAGTTAGATCTCTAAGTAATTCCAACAGATGATGTCAGCAATGATGCTGCAAGAGACACAGATGACAAATCGTTGAAATTAAACATCTTGTAATGGATACAGAAACCTGAAGACACAGAAGTTTACAGTCAATTTTCACAGCTATAACAGGTTCTTCAAGTTTTAGTTCTTATGAAGAGCACGTGTTGAGTTTCTGGTGCAATTTTCTGACGTATGTTTAAGTGAAACAGACACCCTGATTAAATTAGAGGGAATAAAAGAGAAATGTTTCAGCTGGGGGGGCTTTGTACACAAACAGCAACTGCAGCTGTAAGAACTTGGTCGGACATCAAGTTTCTCCTGCTTTTATATTTAAAAAAAATCTAAACTTGTCCTACTTGTGGCACCGTCTGTTTAAAGTAAAGTCTAAACATGTGTTCATCATTTGCTCTGTGATGAATAAAAACCTACATAACATTAACACTTATGCAAGATTTTCTTCTTTGTGACCCCTTCGGAAACCGCTTCTTCTGCTTCCTCCTTCCTGTTTGCACATAAAATTACTCAAACAGAGATAAGTCCTTATGCTGATGTGATATCTGCATTAATATCACTGCTGCTTTGTCTTCAGGCTACCCTGAAACAAACTAAATCCAGCCTTTTCCCACAGATTCAGCTTTATTCCATCAGGAGCCAGCGTGCTCTGTGTGGTACTCTAATGCTTGCTGCCCCCTAGTGAGCCTCATGTTAAAGCAGCAGAACACAGTGACTCAAATGCTTCCCATGAGGACCAATCTGAAAAAGAAAGCAAGTAAAAACAAATATGATTTATAAGTATATTTAAACAGCCAATATAAACTCAATCTTGAGAAATTGTCGTGGTTTTTTAATGTTATTGATGTACAAATTACCATTAAACCCTTGTGAAGAATGATTTTTCCCACTGCCATGCAAGTTAGCATCAGCTTCAGTAAATATTATTTGCATTGTTTGTTTGAGATAGTGTACAACTGGGTCGGACTGAACCTTTTCAGTCGAGCTTGTTTGGAATGGCCGCCCACCAACGCTGGAGCTGTGTGTGTGAGAGGAGGCTAACGGGACAGTGTGGTGGACAAATGAGGGATTGGATTTCATTGTGGGAAAGATGAGAGGGACTGGTGCCCAGTAACAACAATGGAGATTACATGTATGAGGCAACACTTTGGAAGAAAAACAAAAGACTTTTTTTGCTCCAAGGCAGGACATTAAAAAGAAAAAGATGGCCAGTTTGGCCCTGATGGGGCTCTGACCAGTTTTTTTGGGATAAAGTGGGACAACAGGCACAAGCCTGGGCTTTGTCTGAACATCACTGCTGGGCCTATAAGTAATAATGATAGGTGAATAAGTCATGATAGCAGCCGGTTATTGCACATTTTGCTTGGTCATACAGTGCAATGATGCAGTGTTGTGCAAGACAAAACCGTCCCATCGTGCATGTTGACCTGACTTGTGTCAACCATGCGCTGCATCATGCACATGCTCCAAAATTAACAGCAGGTTAGGCTTATTCTCACCGTTCCTGTGATGTGCTCTGGGATTTATTTGGTTAAACATCAGTGCATGAACTTCTGTAATACGCCATATCAAGTTGCTTTAATATGTGGCAGAAATACAGAAAATGTGTTTTCATTTATCATGGATTTCTTTCATCTTTAATAGATGTAAACTTTCCATTTGCACATTGGAATAGTTTGTCATTGTTGTGGAAAAAAACCTGATAAACAATCAATAACAGATCAGTATTGTTGTCATATTAGCATGAGAAGTTAGATTTAGGGTTAAATGTACAGATAAAACATAACATCAGTTTTTCCAGGTATTTGTTATTAGGTCTTTAACTATAAACCCACCTGTGACTGAAACTGGATCTTATATTAAAATAATATGTTTCTATATATTGTATTAATTGCTGCTAGAAAAAGAAAATCTCCCATAATTCCCACTAATGAGAGTGATATTTAAATAAAGTTTAAAACTCTTCATTTTTCTTTGCTTTTTATAATCACTAAAGATTTTTCCTTTATTTACAACTCCAAACTGTTACTACATGAAAATAAAATAAAATTAATCTTTTATGACAATTATATTAAAAAAAGAAAAAAGCAATCAATTAATTCATTTACAATTTATCTTCAGAAGTGTAAACTCGAGACATTTAATTTTAGTTATGCATTTGTGTCCTGCAACATGTAGAACAAACTGGAATATTTTTCACTTTTGTTTTTTCAATAATAAACCAAAGTCATTCTGTCTGTTTTGGACTGATTTTGTAATTTTTGTCCTGCAAACAGCTTTTAAGTTGTTCCACTCTTGCTGTGGTTTTCTACTGCCGACAGATCAGGACTGCAGGCAGGCAGGTCCAGTTCCACTCCCTCTTATTCTGCAAACATGCTTTGGTAACGTATGCAGAGTGGTTACAGGCTGGCTTGTAATTTGACCCCCTGGTGCCAGTTCAGGTTTTTAATTTGTCAATGGAGGTACGCAAAACATCTTTCCAGACTGTCATTTTTTTTAAATTTGGCTGCACATTTCTACAAAATGTTGTGCAAGTACTACCACTAATGCTATGTAAGGCTATTAACCTGATGCTAGCTTACATAGCAGTGCTAAGATAGCACTGATAGCACTAGATTAGCTTTTATGTGGGTAAATTCATGTCGTTTAGATTTAAATTAGTGTATTTCAGGATTTCACATCAATTCGGGTCATCAAGATTTTCCCTTTGAAGCTAAAATAAACTATAAGAAATGCTCAAAGAGTATGTTGATATCCAGGTTACTTGGCCCTTGATAAGCTACAGTTATATGATCCTGTTTATTTAAATAGTACTCTGGAAGTTGTTTTTTTGTACAAGCTAAGCCATGATAAGGTGGAAAAATGTAGCTTGTAGTCAGTCTTCTTCTCTTTTTTATACAGGAAGTTGGAGGAATGAAGAAAAAGGAAGAACAAAGTCCAGATTCAGACAAATCCCCAAGATCAACAGGCATGGATCAGACCCAAGGATTCATCACTAGCATACCACAACTGCAGGGGGAACAAACCATTGATCCCATTACTACCACATTAAGTACCCAGAACAACCAACTTACTGATTATAAACCTTTTTGAGAACATTTCTGCCTTATGATCCAGATTATTTATACAAGAATGTTTTATTTCTCATTTCCCTTTCACGTGACAATCCACAGCAATGTCTTTTGTTACCATATCCCCCCTGATAAAGTCCAACCCTCCCCATGTATATAAGTCTACTCAGTTACTGACAGATGAAAGATGGGTCAGTAGTATCGAGGTTTGATCGGATTAACTCTTCTTTAAGCAATTAGATTGATTTATTAATGATCGACTGTTAAAAGGGAGTTTTCCTTCCCACTGTCACCTCATGCTCGCTAAGCACGGGAGATTGGATCGATGCAGTCTTGCTGGTTCCCTATATAAGGCTATTTTTTCAATTGGCCTATCTCTGTGAAGCGCTTTGAGACGACACTGTCGTGAAATGGCGCTATACAAATAAAGTTAAATTGAAATTGAATTGAATTGATTTTTTTATAGGTGCTGTGATAGATTGGTACCTATACAGGGTGTACCTTGGCTTTCGCCCAATGCTTGCTGGGATAGGCTGCAGCTACCCACAACCCTTCATTGCAATAAGTGGTAAATCCTTATAATCAATTAAATCCTCCCATAAAAAGTCTTTATTTTGTAATGTGTTGCACTTTTTATACACAAATGGATGTAAATTTGCATGTAAATCAGGGAAAAGAAGGAAAAAAAATGCATTTCCATGTGTTTTTAATGTTTTTATGAACCGAGGTTGGGCCTACAACAGAATGTACCTTTGCATGTTTCTGTCTGTGATAATCTTCCCTCTGCGCTATTAGTAAAAGCACATTAGTTGCAGCTCAGGATGTGCAGAAGTTTACTTTCCAAACAGACTTTTGCCACATTGATTCTCTGCAGTTAGACGCTTCAGAGCTCCAGTTACAACAAATCTGTGTGTTTTGACAACATACATAATTTGTGACTTTACACACACCTGCTACCTGCATGTGTTTTACAGGAGCAGCAGAAGCAAACTCTTTGTCACGGTTCAGAGGAATCACACACTTTCTCTACTTCAAGCATTTACGCTTCACCTGAGTTGATAGGAAACTGACTGCCGGAACACTCCTGTGAAGAGCAATGATGTGCAAAAACCCTCTAACCACTTCCTGTCTAGGTTAGTCTACAGGAAGTCACATGGCCCTTTGCTTCCTGCAGAGAGCGGCTTCATGCTCTGAATGGGCTGCATGAAGAGCAGAGAATCAGTGATGGAAGGAGTGTCATGCTTGGTTTCCTCTTCTTTTTATTATTAAAAGCTTCAAAAACAAATAATGGCAGAATATTAAAATAGTAAGAAACAGATAAATTATTGATAAAATAGAGAATCGGTGTTCACACTGATAATTTGTTCTAATCTAAGCAGCTCTGCAGGAGCTTTGCACTGCATCTCATTTACCCTTTCACACATACACTCCCCACAATATCCCATATTTTAAATATGTAGCGTATAGGTTCACTACTGAAAACAGAGGAAATGACTCATTTACTTACCTCTGTTAAAACACAACAACTAACTTTTAAATATGATATTGCTTGTTTATTTAACCTGGATTCTCATTACATGCAAATTTACAGTAATCATGGAAATAAAAACAACCAGGTTGTAGTTTTAAAGGCTGTTTGGAGCTGCTGGGACCTCTGGGAGCTGATCAACAGGCAAACTGGAGAGTTTCTGAAGTCTAAAGGGATGGAAGTCAAACCTTTTGGAAGAGAAGGTTAAAACAGAATAAAGTCTCAAAGTGCAAATGGGTCCAAAATAAAAATAAAAAGCTTGAGGGCTTAATAAGCTGTTGCACTTGGCTGAAGATGTGGCGTCAGCATGAGAGCCCTCAGCTAAAACAATGGAGCATGTTATTAAACTCTCTTCAGAGGACAATTCAGCATGGAGTAATGAAGTAGTGCGTTATTCCCAGTGAGCTGTGTCTAAAATGTGCAGCAAGGACATAGAAAACAGGTTGTTAAAAGGAAGAAAAATGTCCCAAATAAGAACTCCTCTCTTCACAATAGACATAATTAACTCAATAGTTTCCTTATTGAGTGATTTTTAGATGTTTTCTTCAACTTAAAGTAGATTAGATGAAATAAAACCCTGCTACTGTTGGTTTGGACCACGGTTTGTATTCAGATCTGTTTTAATCTTTTGTTGCAAAGATTCAACAAGGTGTAGAAATATTCTGCAGTTTCCTTTTAACATATAGCATCAAACCGCTGCAGCAGATGTGTATCAACTATGGGTGTGAATCAGCAAGAATCTGGCGATACGATGTGGATTACAATACAGTGGTAGCGATAAAATATATTGCGATATATTGTGAGGCTATAAACAAGGCGATAAATTGCTATTTTTCTTTAATAGAATTTAATAGTAAGAAAACTCACAGCTTAGTAAATGTCCAACTTACTGAATATTTTTCTAAAATATATTAAAAGCCCATTTTATTTTTAAAGAAATCTTTGTGTATAAAATCTACCTCATAAGTAAAAATATGCTCATATAAAGATTGATACAGTTCTTTTGCATATCGATATATTGTCTCTTAAAAAATACTGCGACATAACGATATATTCGTATTTTCTTACGTCCCTACTATCAACATGAGCTCCTGATACACAACAGGATCCATAGTTTATTTTCACCCGGCCTTCTGAATGAGGGAAATTAAATTAAGGCCGACACTTTTCCATCTTCTACTTTCCAATTTGGGTAAATTTGTGTTAATTCTAGCCTCAGTTTCCTGTTTTTAGCTGGCAGGAGTGCCATCAAGTGTGTTCTACTGTTCATTTCTTTTCCAAATAGGAATGCACGTGCAGCGAAAATGTGAATTATGTCTGTTTGTTATGAGCTGACAAGAGAGAAAGTTTGTAGCTTCAAGCACATCATCATTTCGCAGCATTAAAGGCAGCTTCATTGTATCCTTGTCCTGCAGGAGGAATTTGAAACTAACTAAGCTCTTGAAACCCTGCTGTCATCTTTCTGACAACTTGTCAAACAAAGTTCAAGGTTAAGACAGAGTTAACGTCACCTTTAAGAGCCAGCGCTGCAGTGGCAGCTTCGGCATTACTTCCCGAAAGCAGTGCGCTATCTGCTGCTAACATAGATTTAGCTCTGTCCTCTTCTCTCTAGGAGTAGGAGATGCATGTGTGAGAAAGAAAAAAGAGGGAAAGTGTTGAGAAAACAAAGCTCTTAATGAAAAATGTGACATGTCATGCTCAGGATTTCTGCAACCAGAGAGTGATAAGCGCTTCAGGTCGAAGGTCAAAGTGCAGGAAGTGCTGGAATTCTCCCGAGGTTGTTACAGTGCTGACAGCCAAGGACAGGACACACGGATGTGTGTCCACATTTATCGTCCACTTCACACTAGCGCCTCGTTTTTTTTCTCTAACTTTACTTAAAATAATTCAAGTAGTTCCACTTTTTTAAAAGATATTCTTCCTTTTTCTGATGATCAGAGTAACTTCTTGCTCCTTAAGGCTGCAAACAGCTGGAAAACTTTTCCACAAATCCAGTGCGAAATGGACATTTCACCATTTTCATGACATTTTATAAGAAACCAAGGATACTGGTGATTAAACAAACATCTTTCCGTGTTGGGAGATCATTGCTGAACAAACATCCTTTTGCAATCGTCCTTGCAACAGTGGTTTTGCGCCTTACATTAAGCTTTTTTTCCCTGCACGGCACAAGAAAATAGAGGTTTGAATCAGACTTCAGCAGTTCAGATATTTGTGCATGTCAGGATTTTAGGAGTTTGTTAAATCCAAAAGAATATCAGACTGTTTTTAATCTTTGGGCATCTGATTTCTTTTTTTAAATCAGTAAATGATTTCACCATTCACACATAGAGTTTTTCTGCTCTTTCCAGCCCGTACATGTCGGTCTGATGTTTGTTTTTGTCTTATCCTTGCTCTGTCACTTTCCCTTTCTTTTCTTTGCTTCCTCTGGTAATGTCCTGTTGGGTTTCTACGCTGAATCAGCTGTAGCACGTGCCCCAAATGACCATCTTGTTGATATCCAGTTGCCGGCGTGAGACGCAGAAGAGACCAAAATGCAGCAATCACAAAATGATGCATGTTGGAGTTCAGGGCAAAGACAGCTGCAGGAATGCACATAATAAATATATATATGCCATCAAAACAAATCAGAAGTGTGTTTTTAAAATGTAAATGTTGCTTTAAGTTGCTTTTCATATAGAAATAACATCAAAACACCCATTTTTTCCTTTATTAAACTTTAAAATTCCTCAAATAAACATCCAAAAGATTTTTGTGGAGCCATTTAAGGTTCTTTAAACGGACATCACCTTTCACCTCTGTGACGCTGGCGTTGCTTAAATGTAAGTGGGTTAATTATATGTTTTGGTCAGACTTTTGGCCCATGAACTGCCTTGGCTCCCCACATGGGACATTCTTGCAGAGCAGCCCCTCCCTGGAAGTCCCAAACTGCGCAGGCTCGCGGCTCTCTGCTGTCAGGGCAAGGCAAACTGACAGTATGGCGGCGGAGTGCAGCTGGAAGGATGCTACTGTCGCCCGTCATGTTTCTATCGCCGGCAGCACGTAAATGGACTATTGACGTCAAAAAAGAGAAGAGGATTTAGCGAGAAAGGCCCGTCGCCGCGAGCTCCCAACATGGCCAGGCTCGCGGACTACTTTGTTGTGGTCGGTTACGACCTCGACAAGCGAGGTGGGTGCTTGAGTTAGCCTGCTCTGTTAGCTTTAACGGCATATTATCGGATGTATGGGTAAACAGAAGGCGGGGAAGGAGGCGGGGACCGGCCGGGACACCATTCACAGCTGACCAATATGTGCTGCTGTCAGTTGGCTAGCCTTCTAATTGAGGCCGGGGACGCGCAGGCCTCGTGGGATTAGTGCTGACAGGTGGTGTCACACATTTCCGACTGAGAAAGTACACTTAATACACAACTTTATTACGTTGTTTAACTTGCAAGCGTTTTTTAGCTTCTTCACAACAAACTCACTTACTCTGTTGACTGCAAAGTTAGGCTAACTTAATTAGCAAAGAGCTAACATTAGCTAGCTCCAAAGGGGTCTGGCTGTTCGCTCGACTGTGACCTGAGACGGATTTATTCACCCGTTTCACCGCTTTTAATGCCACATTTCCTTCCTTTCTGGCATTTGCAAAAATCGCACAGAAGATGTGAAACTTTACTTTAAAGTTAAACAGGTTGTTATGAGTTGTATTACTGTTGATGCTGCAGAGTTACTGTGGACAGTCTGCAAAAAACGCATCTTATTTCCAAACAGAACCGATTTAAAGCTCAATTAAAAAACGATACATCGATGCATTTCCTTTTTTCTGAGTTGTTTATTGTTTTTCTGTGTTTTGTGTGGATTAACCTAGATGGCTTGGCCCCTCCCTGAGCCCCCTTTGCACCGGAGCTCAGTTCCCTTGTTGGGACGGGGTTTGGACCGTTATCTGACCCCCCCTCCTCCTCCCTGCAGCCTGAGCTTTGGCCTAGATCTGAGCAGTATAATGGCCTGTTTAATCATAAAAAATTCAACTCCTCCTTTGCTATGGAAGCTTGTAACTTCAAACGTGGTACACCCTTTTATTTGGAGTGGAATTTTGCTTGTGATTTATTTATAAGTTGCAAATAGTAACACAAGTCCTTTATGGATAAAAGCAGGCAGACAACTGGCTCTTATCTGGCTGATGCTGAAGCAACCTTTATTTTTGTCTGATTGCATCTCTTACTTTAGCTTTTTCCCTTTTCTTCTAGAAGGGGTCGACACAGGATGTTCTTAGGTGGACGCTGCAAACGCTGCGAAAACTTTCCTTCCTGTTCTGCAGTGCTTGAATGCAACACAAAGCAGTGGAAGCCTGTAAAAAGCATCTGGGAAGCAGACACTAAAACCACAGTGACTTTAATGGATCAAGGCTCCCATACCTTGTTAAAACTAAACACTTAAAGTTGATGATGATTGTTGGCATTTCCCTTATGCTGCTGTAGCCTCACTCGATGTTATTCTTCTCAGTGTTGTGGTAAACATTCCCAGTTGCATTAAGGTTCTTCCCAGTGCTGTTATCAGCTAATGAGTTAATATGAACGCCATTAAGATCCTTTAGCGCGCACTCTACTCTAATATTGCCAGCTACATGTAGAAGAAGAAGCACGGACTTGAATTACAACTTTTTTCTGCACGTTTTGTACTTTTTTGCACAGAAAACGCAGCTTCTCATCTTGAATGAACTATCCTTGATCCTCAAGGATACGAGGAATTCGACTGTACAGTGGAGTTTCCGCTTGTGTCTAAATATTTCATGCATCCTGTCTTTGTGTGTGTGTTGGTTATCTCAGTGGATTGTTTCACAAGCGTGGGTTGTGACAGGTTGTCATTGGTGGCATCATTGCTGTTCATCTGCCTCTCAGCATTATCAACAGGAGGAATGTGCATGTTTACAAACAGACATTCTTTCTTTTTACTTTAACTTGTATTTATGTACCTTGTTCACTTTTAAACAATGAGGTTCAGATGCGTCAGTGTCTCTGAAGTGTCAGGTTGCTTACATTGTGCTATGTAAGACTATTGGGGAACCAAGATGGCTGCCCGTGGCCTGAGGGACAGTCCATCGAACTCCGCGACATGTCACTCTGTTTGGACCGTTGTTCCTCCGCTGTGTGGAGGATCCAGCAGCCAATTGGATTTACAGTCGGAGGCCCAAACAGGAAGCTGGGAGAGGACTCTTGGGAGACTTGTGTTTACAGTCGGAGTCCAGATTGTCCCCCTGTGTGCTCCTGGATGCGAGGAACGGGGCGTGTTGGTTTGTATGCGTCTGCGTAAGGCGGGCTCATTCATGACAATGATATTCACACACAGACATAAGCTGTAACTTACTGTTCTCTTTAAGGGTGCTGTTCCTGGCAGTGGCGGCTTTCAGAGAAAGCAGGACGGTTGTTTACTGACCGGTGACCGTTATGGAAACCGGCCTTTTTTTTCCACACTCATGCAAACAAACAAACAAACACACCCTTGTGTTGTCAAGTCAGGGCTACTCCCATTAGAAACCAGCAAGGTGCTCATGAGGTAAACTGAGTTGCATGTCAGCCATTTTTTTTTTTTACTGAATTTCTGCTGCTTCAGTTGCATCAAACCATGTTGCCATGGTTACAATGTTGTGACACATTTCACCACAGTAAAAATGCGATGAAGTTATAGCACATGAGGTAAAAGATATAAGCAGTTAGCTTTGACACCATATTAGAGAAACTTTCTGTAAGTATTTAGGATCAACCGCTTGGTGCTTTGCATGGACAGCAATATTTATTCTAAAGAAGCCAGTTTTCTGATTATGGTGTTTGTGTTTTCTGGATAGGATAGTCCGATCATAGTCGGGGAGTCTAAAGGGTCTCCCCTGTTGCTTTTAATCTGATTTCTCCCTCCATAGTGTGTTTTCTGTCTTCTAAAACCTGAGATGTAAGTTGTAAAGAAGCTGAGATGGTGCTTTATAACTCATGTTTACCATGTAAAAGCCTGATATTACACCTTAAATCTGAACATTTTAGCTGGATTTTATTATTGTTACTTTCAACATACGTCAGAGATACGTCAAAAAAACACAAAAATAAATGAAGGGAAAATAGTGTTAGTGAGTAATACAGAACAACTCAGTGTCATCATGCAGCACTTATGGAGGAAAGATCTTAAACTGCACAGCGTGGGTTTGAGCAACACACCATGAAATAATAAACATCTTACTGGGCAGATGAGTAAACGTAATCCTTCCAGTCTCTTTCTATCATCTTCACAGTTTCGCTTTTTTGCACTGCAGTTAGTGAACATGCTACTGATTAGGAAATAAATTTGTGTTCACTTTTGAATCGTTGATTTATAAAAGTGCAAATCAACTGAATCCAATGCAGATGTTTTATCACCGAATGCACATTTTTACAATTACCGTTACAGAAATAAACAATATTTTTAGACTTTTACAGAAAGTTTTGCAGAACGATGGATTGAAATGTTCTTTTCTAGATGCTGGAGTTAAGAGAACTTTTTTTACAAAGCAATTCTTTGATTGATTGATTTATTTCTGAACATTAAAACAGTGCAAAGGATATCATGCAAAGTAAAACACTTATTTCTAGCTTTGTCCTTGGTGTTAGACAGAAAACGGAGCAAGAATGCAGCCCTCAAAAGCAAAACACACATAAAAACAAGCAATACTAAAAACAAACTGGGGCCAAACATTAAATAATATTCACCTTATTCCATAAAAACTGCCTAACCTGGTTGTTAAAACACCTACATAAAGTTAGACGTTGAGTAGCAGAGAGTTCCAACCAATAAAACCAGTATAAAAGAATGAGTTTCTGGCAGCTGTCTTTACTCGTAGAACTGTACAGTGACTGTGAATGAACCAAACTAATGTGAAAATATAAATAGTTTGGGGCGTGTCCATTGATAATATGTTTAATATGATTTAATTGTAGAAATGAATATAAATGTTTCCTTTTGTCTTGTGCAGCATTAAAGCAGACTGGTCTGACTGCTGCGTTGTTCTGAGCAGATTAGAAAAGCTTTATGTGTGTGTATATATATAAAGATGCTCTTTATAATTTGACTTTTGATTTTATTTGTTTGTTTATTTTGAACAAATGTTCGTTTTATTGAGTTTACATGGACCTGCTGGAGAAGACCGGGATAGAAAGGAAAGAGAGTAAACAGAAAACAAGGAGGAGATGGAAAAACATCACAAAGGAAACAACGTAATCACGCCGCAGAATCTAGACCATCAGCGACACCTAAACAGTAACATAGAGGGCATCTCATGCCCCTCCCCCATGCAGGAAGAGAAAGTCAGTAACTGTCAGGAGCACCAGAGATGAACGAGCTACTTTTAATATCATTTTATTATTTTATTAACATAAAAGAATTTAATGACAAAAGAAACTTAAATTGTGTGATAACATCTGGGCGACATTTTGTCTACTTAATAGCTTGATTAATTAATAAAGAAAACTTTACCATAAATACTGTAAACTCTACTCAGTGTTGCAGATGTAGACGATTCACAAGCAGGAACCTCAGGATTTAAATATTTATTAGAAGCTGCAGGTGTGAAATTCACTGAATCTGTGAGTTGACAGCATATTTCCTGATTTAATTAAAAAAACTAATGTGGCGCTGTGAGATCTTTGCTGTTTGAGCTTCTGGATCATTAATTCAGAACTTTATAGAGAAGAAAAATGTTCAGATATTAGTGTCCTCTTCACTTTAATGTTTTGGTTTCTAGTTTTGAACCTTCCTGTTGAAGAAAACATTATTTTTGGTGACTTTTTAATTGAATACTGAAAGATTAAATCAGTAGACGGTGCAAAGAAAGATGCATGAATATGCATTAAGTTCAGAAGGGAAACAGGAATCTCTCAGACTGAGGGCAAGATGAAGCAGGGGGGTGAATGGGGGGGGGAGAGGAGCGCACGCTGATGCCAGAACTGCCTGCCTGTGGCCAGCCACTTCCTCTACTGCTCTGGAGCAAGGCAGCGGCCTTTCAGGCCCTCCACAAATAGTCTTCACAATCAGCCTTTCATCGGGGGACAGAGTGACGCTCAGTCGCAGCCGTGGTTGCGGTGGACGGCTGGTTGTGTGTTTGTGTGCGTATGTTGGCGTGAGCTGGTCTGCCTGCGGCAGCACACACACTCGCTGTGTGTTTGCTGCATTACCTTGGCAACGTCTGTCCCCACATGGCCTGCAGGTTGTGATGAGCGCCTGCACTTTTCTGGCATCGTTATTGCTCATTTTAATAAGAATTATTCAGGATTATTAAGCATTTTTTTCTGACATGCATCGTCGTGCTTAGATGCGACTAATCTTGGTCTGCGTGTGACTATGCGGCTGCTTCGCAACCGTCTGTGCCGAATGCTTGTTATTAACAAGGGAGACGATGGCCCCAGGCCCCCCAACCCTGCCCTCATTCCTATTCCACAGATACTGAAGAGGGGGTGTTTGCGTGTATGAGCTGGGGGATGGAAATGAATAGATGCCTCTAAATACACACATCTTTCCTCAAACTGGCCATTCACACCAATTCTGTGCATACACACTTCTTCTGCTTGATATCGCTCACTCGGATTGTGTTGCAAAGCTTTGTTGTGAGCTTGTTTTGTGTTGTACTTTGTATGTGTTGCGATATAAATTTGATCTGTACCCCAAGGGGCAACAGAGGGGTAAATTTTCTTCACCCCTCCGTAACTTTAAAGACTCATTTCTACCAAAATGTCATGCTGTTTGTCTCTATGCACCGGTCAGGATAACAGTTTAGTGAAAATATTCATTTAATATGTTTTAATTAGGTATATTTGTATGGGTGTAGTGGAAGGGATGCCCTCCAAAGCGCTAAGCTTTGATGGCAACACTGGAATTTAAAGAATTTAGCTGTCTCCACTCAGGACAAAGGCTGAGTCAGTGCTGCTTGCAAACAGACGGTCCAATCTTAAGGGGGCAATTGCTCAAATCCCCGAGGGGTGATTCCAACTTGTCGGGAGCAGTTGTGATTTGCAGATAGCCAGGTTGTTGAGATTAGCGGACTGCTGGACGCCGTGGCAACCACATCACAGCATATGATGCTCAAAGTTCTGTCAGTTCGGAGTTGAGTGTGGACAGTTGATGTGAGTGACTGGATTTTTATTGCACGGTGTTCAGAAGAACCTGTTAATGGACTTAATGGAGTTTCCTTTTGGGAACGATAAAATGCTAGAACTTGAACTTGGTGCCAGGTTGTCGCATTTGTACCTTTTTAATATGAAATCTGTTAAATATTGGCTTAATTTAATTTTAATATTTCGGGTGAAATATGGATAAAACATTTTTTTTGATAGCTCATAAATAAATATTGTAAATTGGATCAATGCACAGTATTGTTGTGTTTTATTGAAATAAATAATAAAAGAAGTAGCCATTAAAGAAAGATGCAGATCATAGAGACGACCACTAATTCTGATCAGTGCTGATGCTTTTGGTCCATTAGTGTTGAGTCAACAACAGATTCTGGAAAAGGCGGGTCTGTGTCGGCTTTTAAATGAGCTCTGATGCACTTTAGTTAAAATATAAATGCAAGGCAGACCAAAGGCATGCACTCATACAGTACATAATTATTAATTTAAATCTTACATCATTGACAGTGTGGGTGGGTGGGTGGGGGGGGGAGGTCATCACATCTGCTTTCTTTGCAGCATATCTGTTTGTACAACACACAACCTAGTAATGATAATTTGACTTGAAAGGTCTTTCTATTGACAAATAAACTGTTGAATGTGGCCTGCTTGCATCTAAAACATGCATCTCTGCATAGAGCATTATTTTCGGAAGATGAGAAGCCGTCCAGTTAGGCGGTGATCTTATCCGTAAGTCTATTTTACACATAAGAGAGAACAAAAATGTAGCTTTTGTCTTGATAACCGAAGCACGCAAGATGCAAAAAGGAGTATAGTGACCTTTAGTTAAACTTGCAAATAATAAAACTATAAATAACAAATATATAACTGATATAAATAATATGAAAGCTAAGCAGTTTTATACGGTGCTAATCGCATGTGTAGCATGTGATTGGTTTGATATGCAGATTAAGCGACGCCCAGTTTGATTCCTCTGCTACCATACAGCATTAAATGCATTAAAGGCTCTCCTCTCCCACAGGTCTGATGCTCTGCTAAACTTATTCAGGTTATTGTTTGCTAACTGCAAAGGTATAAGATAGTAGATATGTACCAGATTTCCCCATTCCTGGGAGTCCTATCCCAGTCAAAACCCAGTCAACCCAGCAGTCTGCCTCAATCGCACAACTGTTACGGATTTTATCTGTTTCCTGTCTGCTTTTCAACTAACAAGTTAAAATTTCCTATACATGTTTAGGTGATTAATTCATATCTTTTTTTATGTAGGGGAACCTCCAATGTGCATTCTGTAATTTCACATTACAATATAATGCAACTAATAGAGAATTACAGTATAACATTCAGCTAAAATGACAAAAAATGATATTTAACTGCATAAGAATTGACATTCTGCTGCTTCTGCATGTTGACTTAATCTATTTTCTTAAAAAAACTTTAATATGCTACCAACTTGCTGTCCTCCTCACTTCTATGACCACAAGAATGCATCATGGTATGGACGGTGTGCACGTAGACACTGCCTGTATTTATGCGATTCCCATCCAAAACATTTTTATTCGCAAAAGATTTAATCTATTTAGTCTTATTCAGTGTCTCAGATCAACTCTTTAGACACATCTGAGTGTGTGAGACCTTTATTAGTGTCAATAAAACGTAGTTTAATCTGACACAACTAGTTTCTTATTGTCAAATTACAGTTTATTGTCAATATACTGGTTGTCGTGTGTAGGGATGTTTTTAGACATTAGCTGAGCAGATGTCTGTCAACGCTTTTTTTTCCATTACATCGCACAGGATAGTGCTATTCATCTCAACACAGCTTCACAGTTTCCTTGTCTGTTTATCAGGTTCCCATTTAGCACTTTTCTCCTATCAAATCAGAATAATTGAATGACAGAGATGGAATTGCACACGAATGAGTTTCTCAGTGCAACAATATATTTTGTGTGTGAGTTGGACACAGGAGGTAAAAATGAAGGTAGCTTCCATATTCTCTGCATTCAGAAATAACTTGGCGTATTAATGCTAGAGTATGAGCGGCTAAAGCAGCTGAGGTTGGTGTTGAATGAAAGTTTCGTTCTGGGTATGGCTGGTTCAGACGCTCTGCTCAGACAGTAGATGGGTTGTGTTCTTTGTTTTGGCAGGTTTCCTCCCTCTATTGAATCCATTTGTTAGGCTCAGACAAGAGACTGTGGACAGTCTGGCACACACAACCACATGTAGTGACAAAAGTAAAATAAAAAAGTTATTTTTTTTACACTTTGTTGGGTATTTAGTCTGAAAGTTTGGAAACAGTACCATCTAAATCTAAGCGAACGTGGTCCCTCTGGCTGCTGCTTCCTCTCCTGGAAAGCCTTTCTTTTTGTTTCTGGGTTTGGGACAGTGGAAGGGGAGGGTAGCTGTGGGGCATTACTTCTCGAGGAAGGATGTGAGCTTGTTGAAGAGCTTTTGTACAAAGAAAATGTCCCACATTGTCTCCAGGGCGACGGCAATTGCCAGATGGAGCTCTCTTTTTTATTTTAGCACTGTTTAGTTCCTAAATGGCAGCTTTGCTCAGTCACTTTTGAAGACAGGCTGACTCATTAATTCATGTAAGATTATTATCTCCTCCATCATCTGACGCTAAAGTAAGACCAAGCTGAATGTCAAATATGACTTATTAATATGCAGAATGCCTCTGTAACATTAAGCCATGCTTTGTTACTCTGACCCAGTAACTGCTTCAGAGCCCAGTGACTCACACTCCCTTGAATAGCTCAAAACTTTGTTTCGAAAATGCAGCCAGATCAGTGTCTGGATCACAAACCCTGCTGAGAAATCCCCATTTAACCAGTAACGAACAGATATAAGTTGAACTCGCTTTATTTCAGTCAACCTAAATCCCTAATTGTGCACATAGCTGCAAGTCTGCACACAGATACGACAAGACTCTGAGCTCTTTTGTCCCAACTGCTGCAGTTGTCGTGGAAACGGCCCTCATTTCTTGTCACTGTGGTTTGGAAGCTTGCAAACGAGAAGCTGTGGTCTGGTTTAATGACAAGAGCACGACACACGCTCACACACACACACACACACACACACACACACACACACACACACACACACACACACACAATGTGCTAGATGCTCATTTGAACTTTGATTGCCATTTGCGTTATCACCTGATAGGAAATCATGTGTATAAAGTCCTCCCCAACTCTGGCAGGGACATATGACCCATCTTTCCTCCACTTTTTTTGCTTTTCTTTTTCAAGCTTGCGTTTTTCCTTTATTCCCATTTTTACCATCTTTTAAATTAAGCTTTTATTGCCATTTATATGTGTGTGTGTTGCTAATAGTGGTTGATTATGGTGTCTCAGGGTAACATGGGCCTTCATTCACTAGTCCAATTAAGGATTGCGGGGAAGCTGGAGCCTATCACTGAAATCATTCGGGCAAAACGGGGTACATCGTAGACACGTTGACTGACCATCACAGGGCCAACACAAAAGAACAAACAACCATTAACTCTTCGTAGGAAGAATTTAGCGACCAATCCACCGCCGTACATGTCTTTAGATGGTGGGAGGAAGCAGGAGTACCCGGACAGAACCCACGCTAACACGGTGAGAACATGCAAACTGCACGGACAGGCCACTGTTCAGACTTCCCCCCGAGTTAATGCTCAAACCAGCAGCTAACCACTGCTCCACCGTGCAGGATAGTTTGGGTGTTGGTGTGAAATAAGGTTAAAAAATGTGTTAAAATGCTCATTTGATACCTTTTTAGTGTGTAACCAAGTAAATATATACAAAGATGACGCCTTTAATAAGATCATTAACAAGCATTAAAATAATTAATAAGTAAATATTAGTCATAAGCCCTTTTCAGGCGCTAGCTTCATCATCTATTATGGTTGCTGAACTCGTGTTATTGCCGCTTAACAGTTTTGAGCTTGTTAATCACTTGCTGTTTGGTTTTGTTTATGTGGTGCTCTTCCATTTTGGCTTTAATGCGATTATAAACGACCCTCACTGTTCACTGCGCACATTTTCTTATACTTTCATCAGCTTTTGCTTCCAGGAGTTCATTGGCTTCTTGTCTCGCCAGTTTTTTGCAATATTCACGTTAGGTTCTAGTAGGGCTGGGTGATCAATCAATTTAACTGATCAAGTCGAGTTTGTTGTTTATGAAGTTTTAATTGATGAAAATCGAGATTTTTTTTTTTTTGCCTCCCCTTTGGGCCTTCTTACATCATATTAACGTCAGCGTACCCCTGCTGATTTCCCACAAATCTGCATAAACACATCAACATGGCAGCTAGAAAAGTAGAGCTTGTCCCCAAAAAGGCCAGTTTCCTTTATTATTTAGAACTGGTTTGGTTTTGCAAACATGGATTTGGAGCAATAAATGCCTCATTGCCAAATCTAACGACATGCTCAAACCAGCAACAGTCTGCAAAACCGCACCAATAGAAGTATTTTCTCTCTGTCCCGTACAATAAGACTGGGGCACGATGGAAAGCCATCACGGACGTGGTGTAAAACTAAAAAGCCTTTTTGAAAAAGATTGTTTTTGTTGTTTGTAATTTTTTTAACAGTAGTAGAAAAAATCGATTAAAATCGCATTTGGTTTAATTGGAGTATCGGAGATTTTACTTATGGGTCATGTGGCCCATCCCTTTGTTCTAGTCTTCTGTGTTTTCGTTTAGTAGGAAACGGCGTCATCGCTTCACATCTCCCCTTCCTGTCCCCAGGTTAATGTCCGCACATTAACCTGCATGTCTGAACAGGATTCGTGTACCCGGTAATTAAGCGGACGTTGCACTAGGTCTTCAAGTGGGTAAAGTCCGCGTCCGCGTCGATCTACCCGCTTAGTGTCCACATCGTACCTTTCAGATATGATGGTCGAAGAGTCAATGTCCGCGTAATGTCCGGGTAACAGAGCAAGTCTGATAGGGGCTTAAATGTTAGCAGTTCCCTTAACTCAAGTAATGCTCCATGTCCAATATATTCCCGGCTGTTGCAGGAAAACTTTACTGAACTAGAAGTAAATGATCATTTAGCTTTTATGTAAATGATGAGCGTTGGTGTTGTAGCTTGTTCTTGTCAGTTTAGTCCTGAAAGCAGCATAGAGCTGCTGAAACTGGATTCACATATATATATATATACAGAGAGAGTTTTAGCAGCTCTACGGTTACCCAACAGTCCACCCTTTAAAACATTTTTTAGACTTTCTTTTCTTCTAGTAAAAGCCAGAATTTGTTCAGGACTGGTACAAAGCAGATAGTTGACAAACCAGGAAGCGTGAAAGCCTGCCTATTGGCGGTCGAAAAAAGTCATCAATAAACTAAAAACGTCATCGTTTTGATGCGTCATCTCAAAGCAACACATAGTAAGAACCAAACACATCCAGTGTGATCTCGCTCATACTGTTGACATAGAACTGCTCGTATAGAGGTGTAAAATCAGGTCAGTGGTTCTTTGTGAGGCTATAATTTGTTTGCATTTAAGTTGCATATAAGACTTTGCATATGTGTTTGTATTTCAAGCTGCATAGTTATATGAAACAAACTTCTACCTCGCTGACATAAACAAGATACTAGAAACAGAACATGCTGAAACATCTACTCTAAATGAATGAAGCATTCTTGGCAGAGATTGTATCTGAAGGGAATCCATAGATAAAGAGTAAAGAATGTACCAACATCTGGCCTCAAAGTGAAACTGGTAGCAATTCAGTTACTATCCTGCTGCTGTTATGTAACCGGTTTAACTGATAAGTGGATGTGAAATACCTGCAAGGCCACACTGCTCATTTCAAATTCCTCTCATGTCACAAAGACAGTTAGTAAGTCCTTACAAATTGTTGCGTTATCTCATCAACACCTCAGTGCTGTCTTACTGTGGATGTTTAACTGGTTCAAACATAATTGCTCTAAATGCTCCTGGAAACACAATTTCTTTTTCATTTGTATGGGTTTTAGAAAACCCCAGAAGCATATCTTTAGTTGTCATCACATCTAACCTCTGGTTTACTTTGACAAACCAGGCTAATGATTGCTGATTTGCTTATTGCCAAATCAATAAATGCTTTGCTCTGCATTTTTTCTTTCCGACCAAAACAAAAAAGACAAACATAACAATTTCACATTGAACCAATCATAGCAAATTTCCTGACGACGCATTCCGTTGCCAAAGTGGTTTAATCATTTACATAAAATCCTTATATGCTGTGACAGTGCATTAGATTAATTGGGTGGTTATTGCACCGTTTATTAAATGAACTGGCTAAGTACTTTTATTTTGATATGCGAAAGCACATGACATATTCCTTTGCGTCTGCAGGAGAAAGATGGAGAAGAAATGGAGGGTTTTGTTTCCAAGAGTAGTATATCCCCAAACGGGGAGTGTTGGGGATATAATGGTTTCATAACAATCGTCGCAGGCTTCGGATATAGATAGAAGTAGGCTTTACACGATCAGGATTTTAGGGGCCGATCACCGATCAGAGACCTTAAAAAAAACCGATCACCGATCCGATC
>JBAMHX010000026.1:6810966-6836402 GCA_037177515.1 Pseudomugil tenellus
CCCACAGGACAGTAGCCAACCTCTCTGGACGTGGCCGCAAGAGGAAAATTGATGACAAATTGAAGAGACGGATCGTTGGAATTGTATCCAAAGAGCCCAGAACAACCTCCAACGAAATTAACAATTTCAAAGTTTCTTGAAAGAAGTTGATCTTTCATAAATGAAATTTTGCCTTTCACTCATTCTGGTTGCTTGTATTCACATGGCGTCACATCCACTTCACTAGTTGCTCATAACATAGTTTGACATCTATTGTAGACCAGAGCTTGTGTGTAGTCGGGATTTTTGCAGTACTGGAGGCTACAGTTTTAACAATAGTCACTTTGTAGGGGTACAATTTAATAAGAAAATCTGGGAATCGTCATCTCTAAGTACGTATATCACAGGTCCTGAAGTGTAGGAAGCAAATGAAGTCATTTGCTCATCTGTCCATCTACGACCTGCAAACGTGGATGGAGAGGCTGTCTTATTTTTCTTAACGGCTATTTCAATGTAGGCGGTTGTAAACAAAGCATCCAAATGGAAGCAAATTATAAGAAAAACATTCAAATCCAGACAAAAAACACGCTTGTAACAATAGCAATAAGTTGTAAGATCAGTGCAGGTTCATCAACATGACGACAGGAGTGCAGCATAGCTGAAAGCTGTTCAAGTCAAGTTCCAACTATTTATTTCAACTGCAATATTTGCAGCACGGTTAGAAAATGGCAACGTCCCAGTATTCTGCTATGCACTTTAACATTCTCCACCTGTGCATTAACTAATTAATTTCCCCTGACAGTAAGAATGTGGAGTGATGTAGCAAATGTTAAAAATATGCAAACCCATCATGTAAAAAGGAAAACTGAGTGTCTGCAACTGCAGCCTCCTGTACAAGTAAAACCTCATGCTGCCATGTGGCAAACATCATGTTAACTGGAAAATACTTTTATTTTTAGATGTTCTAATTGTTAATATAAGACTAACACAAGACATGCTAGACTAGGTGAAAATAATAAAAATAAGCTGGAGATCATGCTCCATTTTGTGTCACCAGAAACAGACTGGAGTCTTCTTTGGATGCTTGAAAAAGTCATCCCAAGAAAATGTATGGAAACCTCAACACTGAATTATGATTTATTTTCAGCGTGTTAGGTTAGTGGTTCAAGACATTTGCTACATCACCTGAGCGCATAAGAAGTGTAGCGAGATTTAGTGCACATTAACTGCTAGAAACTGTCCCCAAAACTACCAGAAGTCTGGGAAATGTTGTATCATTTATATTATATTTAATTTGAGGCATATAAAAGCTCAGGAACATGACGCAGTTTTAAAGGAAAGGCTAAAAATAACTAGACGCGTAATGGTACAGCTTAATTTTCATTCTAATAAGTTGCTGTGATCAGAACCACAGATGGAAAAGATGAATCTTGTCTTGATAAAATGGTTTTTATGGTCGCAATATAAAGATTATTAGTTAGTAGTGGCAGCGTCCTCTTCTCAAATGACTGCCAGGGGCAGTATTGATATTTATATTGAAATAAAGGTAATTTAAAAGGTTGTCTGACAGAGACTTGAACTTGTGTGTCCCTTTATGAGAACTGAAAAGCTGAAACGGTTCATAAATGTTGTGTAAAGTGGTTTATGAAAAGTCTGCGGGATCGTATTTGTAGAGAAAAACAAACAATGTAAACAACACAAACTCCATGTTTGTCCCTCTCTGTATCTCTTTACAGTCGAGGGTGAAGGTCAAGGTCGCATTCTCCAGCGGTTTCCTGAGAAAGACTGGGAGGACAGTCCATTCCCACAAGGCATAGAGCTGGTAAGTCAACACCAGCAGTGATGTTTTTGTGTACCTTGGTGGCCAGAACAAGACATTCAACCCTGTCAGGGTTAGTTTGGGGTTTAATTCCTCTGGTAACACAGCAGGACTGTCAGGGCTGCAGGATCTGCAGCCGGTTCTGATAACGTGGACTCGTGTACGATAAAACACGATATCAGCATTATGGTTTATACATACGAAACATTTCAGGGTATTTAGATACACATTGGAAAAGATGTTTGTTTGTGTTAGTTTATCATAAAAATAGTCCAGTTAAAAATATAATCTGCTCTTTGATCCGAACTACAAAGCAAACTTATACCAATGTGTCTACTTATGTGTAAATGACACGTATAAGATGTTAACTCTGGATCTAGTCATCACATCAGTGTGTGGATGATCTTTGATCACACAACCACACACTTTAACTTTGCCATAATTGTTGTATATTACTTTAAATTTCCCTGATCAGATCTTCTTGATTTGTTTTGAAGTTTCTCAATCTGTGTGCTTGATGTTTGTCATGATTGTTGTTTTAAATTTGCTCGATCTGCTGGGAACTACAGATGCTGGCGTATTTACATTTTTACAACATTAATATGCTTTGTACCTTTTTAAATAAAGGAGAGCTGTCGGCGCTTTAACTTGTCTTGTAAGTGTAAATATTTACAAGCTCCACACAATAACCAGCTGGATTACAGATGAAATAGTATTTGTTCTCATTGTTCTGCTGTAAATATAAAGGACATTTTCAAAGCCTGGTTTTTTAGAACTAGTTTTGTTAAAAGATTGCTGCGATCTAGATGAATCACCTTAAAGCAGGGATGCTTAAATCTGGTCCTGGAGATCTATCGTCCTGCAACTTTTAGATGCAACACTCCTGCATGTCATCCAGCCCTGCAGAGGCCTGTTATTTGATTCAGCTGTGTTAGACAAGAGTTTCAGAACATTATATCCTACCAACTTACCTTAAGATGAATTAAAAAAGGAATGTAAAGAAAATGACTGTAGTCATCCAGATGGAAGCTGCAACTTGTTTGTTTTTTAACATGACATCTTGGATCACAACAAGAGCCACAGATGTTTCATGTCCACTAATGTTTATTTCCCTCTTTCTTTCTTTTTTCCCTTCAATCCTGTGATTACAAATCTAATTTCCCATCTCACCTCTGACCCCAATCATACCATCACCTTGCACCTTTACTCCCCTCTTCCTCTCTAGTTCTGTCAGCCCAGCGGTTGGGGGCTGGTTCCTGAACGGCAGCCAGCTTCCTTCTTTGTTGCGGTTTTGACTGACATCAACTCCGAGCGTCACTACTGTGCCTGCTTTACCTTCTGGGAGGGCCTCGACAATCCTCAGGTGAGAGATTTCAGCTGTAATGCATTTCCAAATGTAAAGGGGATTTAGAACGTAAGAGCCAGATTTACATAATTATATTAAACAAAAATTGGGAACTGTTAATTATTCACAAAACATAGATGACAAGACATACGTGTTTCATGCAGGAGCAAAGAAACACACAAATAACCGATTAAATAAACTGTTATTAATAAATTTATGTGTGTTGCTCACCTGTTCAGGTAGACAATGCAAATCACAAATTAATAGAGTAAAATACACAAAGAAAAATACAAAATTGATCGATTTTGGGAATTATTATTAATATTATTACTATAATAATAATAATATAATTCAATTTTATTTATATATCCCAGTATCACAACAAGTTGTCTCAGAGGGCTTCACATGCAGGTAATAACAGAACAATAAACACACAATTGGTGAGTTACACTAAACTAAACAGACCCCGGACTTCCTGTCCTTAGACCCTCCTTCGCGGTAAGGAAAAACTCCAAAAACGAAAAAAAAAAATATATATATATATATATATATGTATATAATAATAATAATATAATAATAATAATACAACTTGAAAATTAAAATGCATTTACAATTAATCGTATACATCATCATAATCATTATCCTTGTTGTAATCATCATCCCTGCCATCATCTCTGTTAAAACACGGAAGCTGCTCACCATGTACGGACGGTTCCACCCCAAGTTCAGTGACTATACACTAAGCGCAAAGAAGGAGGCAGAGGATTAGTGAGCATTAAGATCCAGGATGAAGCATCCAAGCTCCACCAATACATCTGGAAGAGGGCACCAAGGGATGAAGCACTTAGTGAATGTCTCAGACTATGGAACCTGGAGGAACACGAGATAGGAGAAGAACCATGATGGGAGGACAAGCCCCCGCATGGGATGTACCACCAGCAGATCACCGAAGTGGCCGATATAGACAAGTCCTACCAATGACTGGAGAAGGCTGGACTGAAGGACAGCACAGAGGCACTAATCATGACGGCACAGGAGCAAACCCTGAGCACCAGAGTGATCGAAGCTCAGATCTACCGAACCAGGCAGGATCCCAGGTGCAGAGTATGCAAAGGAGCCCCTGAAACAATCCAGCATAGCAGGGTGCAAGATACTGGCAGGTAAAGAATACATGAGAATGAGAGGGTGAAGATCCTCAGGGACTTCCAGATCCAGACGGATAAGATGGTAATGGCCAACCAACCGGATGTAGTGATCTTGGATAAGCAGCAAAGGAAAGCCGTAGTGATCGATGTATCCATCCAATGATGGAAATATCAGGAAAATGAGAAAATGGAGGGTGAAAGCAACAGTAGTACCTGTAGTCATCGGAGCACTGGGGGCCTTGTCCCCCCCACTGGAGAAATAGCTCCAACAGATACCTGGAAAAACATCAGACATCTCTTTCCAGAAAAGTGCCGTCCTAGGAACAGCTAAGATGATGCGTAGGACCCTCAGGGTCCCAGGACTCTGGTAGAGTACCCGAGCTTGAGATGAACAACCACCCGCTCTACCCGGGATGGGAAAGGGTGGGTGAGGGAGGAGGTTTTTTTTATTTATATTTATATATATATATATATATATATATATATATATATATATACATATACACACACACACACAAAAAAGTAATTATAATGGCAATAATACTTATTGTCATTGCAATAGATTCTATTTTAAATGTGAAACAAGAAATGTGTGATTTAAATTATTTAAAATAATATAGGTGCTTTCTGTTCCTTCCTCTACTCGCAGAAATCCGGGGCCAGAGAGGCAGATGAGGTGGACGAAGAGCCGGCTGTTGTCCAACCAGCCAAAGTCTTCGGTCCCAAGAGCCTGGTGCTGGTGTCCCGGCTCGATTACACTGAAGCCTTTAGAGTACGAAAACATCAACCGTTCCAAATAAACATGACGTTCAGTAGCGGCATGTCCTACAAGCCTGAAATAACAAACTAATCTCATGCTGATGATGATGATGTTTAATCTTTGTGTCTCAATCGAACAGAACTGTCTGGGTCTGATCTACACCGTCCATGTGGATGGGCTGTCTGTCCCCTTGGAAACGGTGATCGGAAACCTTCTAACCTGCATCATCCCCATCGCCGGAGGTTCCCAGGTACAACTTCATACATACTCTTACTAACATGAAAATGACTTATTCCCATTTAAGTGCCATAAACGACCGATTATTGTTTCCTCAGAGTCAATTCCAGCTGCGCGTTTGCCTCTGCTGCCTTGCTCAGCAGTTTTAAAGCAGCGAGCAGTGCATAAGAGATGAGCTTGTCACAACGTGCCGGAGCTGCTTCCTGTTCAGCCTGTGCAGCCAGCTTTGCTTTTAATTTAGTTTCGTGGAGTGATAAAGCATTAGCAGTGCTTGTGTGTATTTATTACAGTCTAGTGTTTTCTAAAGTCACTGTTACTGTTTGGGCCTCAGCTGTACACGTTTTGTTCTTTTATTAGGGATATGGGTTTGGTAGAAGGCATTAACTACAAATTATTTGTGTAACAAAAAGATACAGAACAAATAGTTATTTAAGCTTTTGACAAAAAGTATAAATATTAACACTTAGACTTGTTTATGTGAGAGTTTTGTTGTATTTACGTAGTACCACTTCTGTCTGTATAACAGGAAGTGGAAAGCGTGGTGACGGTGTTGTTACCTGAGTTAGGCGTGATCACTGTGTAGGTTCAGGACTTTCTCTGCTCATAGGGGGCTGAAAGCCTCTTGTTTTACTCACCAAGATGGTGGTTGCTAAACAAAAATCCAACAAACTGAGCTAAAATTAGCTGAGCCAATTTGAACTTTAGTTCATTTTCGTCAGCTTTTGTTCACACGGTCATGATTTTTTTATACCATGCATGTAATATTATAAATAAACCAAAATACGTACTTTTGGTTTGTTTGAATACCACCAAAATAATAATAAGGAGTCGGGATTGTATATGAGGAATATAGAAGCATCACTTCATCGTTGTGATTTTATACATAAAAAATGAGATGAAATCAGGTTTTTGTAAAAATGCTAATTTATGTTAGCATAAACAAGCAGTGGACTATTTGTTTCAGTTAAACTTCATCCTTATAAGCTTGTTTTGCCATTTATTTCCATATTTAAATCCTCTTTTTAATTTAATTTGGTTTTGTTTTCCACACAGATTAGTCTTTTTACAAGCAGGCTGAACCGTGCATTCAGATGATTTACTCATTATTCGGCTGCACATTCTGTAGGAAATGTCTCCTGTTCTCTAAATGCACACCAGCTGAACTCCTCTGCTGCTGTTCCAGATGTTGCAACCCGTGTGTGTCATTTGTGTCCATCCTACTGTACACTGGCTCCTTTGTGTTACAGACAGATGAGTCCCCAGTTTGTAGTTTAGACAAAGTTCCCCAGGCCCTGGCCTGTGACTGGCTGCTGGCCTGTCTCCAGGTAACTTTCCTGTTCCGTAAGCTTCACCAATCAACAACCAGCTCAATGTTATTGATTCTGTTGATCAAACAGACCGGGAATGTATTTTTTTTTCTTTCTTTTAAGGAATGCGTTCTTTCTTTTATTCATTTCAAATCATGATTGATGGGCTTCAGCTATTTTTGACCTGCCTTGTTTTTGTGTAAATGTGATCAAACTTTCCCAAAGATGCCGTTAAACATCTCAGACATTTCATTTCTCGTTTTCCGCCACTTTGATTTGCTTCACCTCCCAATAAGCCTTTAAGAACAGCAATAAAAATCAAGCTATTTCGCTTAAAGCGCACTCACACAGACACACAAACACAAATTAAAACCGGTTGCTTTGCAGGTCGTAGTTCAGTTGCATGGTGACCATATGGGGTGGCAGATGGCTTCCTGCCTGGCAGCGCAGCATCTGAATGAGAGAATCAGATCTAATCGAGATTAGCACACATACAGACCCAAACAGCAAAGCTAATGCTTAACTCTTCTAAATAAACAACAAAAAATAAACACACACATCTCAAAGCATCATCAGTTCAGATATAATACTTGTCGTCGTGATGGACGTATATGAAAGCGCCTGTATTGTTTCTATCTCACCAAGCGCAAACAGTTCTGACTCAACAGGAGGGAAGGCCACTTAGAAAGAGCAACGGACACTTAAACACATTCCTGAAACCGTTTAATCACATAAGACTTGTGTCACCACCAATAAATCTCCTTCTGGCAGGCGGGTTGTCCAAACACACATGCTAAATGTAGAAACGTGACAGAGAAATTACCTCTGGCTGATACAAACACACAAGCTGAATATTACACTTCTACTTTATGAACCTGTTTGCCAAATATTTTACATTTTAACAAGAGGATTCTTTTATTCTGACATACTGTTTCCCAATCTTAGCTCGTCAACATAGCCTCACAAGTCTGTTGTATGTGAGAACTAGAGCATATTTCATATTTATTGCCTCTAATTTAAGTTGAAAACCGTCGTATGTTTGTCAAGCTAGTTAACTTCCTGTTTTTGTAACTTGCTATTTGTTTGAACAGAAAGTACCATTTTTTTTCATGCCTTTAGCATCAGTGATAACAGCGGCGGTTTGAGGAATTACTGTCTGTCTTTCATCACATTGTTGTAAACAATATATGTTAGGAACGCCTGGAAGGCATTTCCTAAAACCTTTTTGGAAAAAATGAGCCAGATGTGGTTGTTTGAGTTCAAGTTGCAACCTCACCTAAAACAATAGAAGATATTTCACCAAACAATAAGATAAACTTCACTGAGCACTTGAATCCAAACTTAAGTGTCTCAGTCTGACGGAACTTGATTAAAATTGATGCTTTAACCGATTCAACCATTATCAACCATTATTAACCTCCAATGTAGCATTTCCAGTAGAATGAAAAGTATTTACAAAGTTTCTACTGCTCTGTTGTGGTTTTAAACCACAGAGCTGAATAATAATGACACAAAATGTCCACGAATCTGTGGCGTTGGATAACTTTTAACACTTCCTAACTTGTTTATCTTGATGAGGAAACACATTTCCTCCAGGTACTAGTTAAAGAAGACTATCACATATTGAGAAGATAGTTGCAGAAACTGTTGCTTCTCTTATAATAAACAGATAATTATGTGATTAGTACATTTCCTAAGTTCACTGATGTCCTAAACAGTAAGCTAGAATTGTCCGGATTGCTATTTATATGTAGCTTGACATCTCATACTCTGGATTAGAAGAATAATGGAGTAAAAATGTGACCAGAGTGCTTGTTTATTGATGAACTATTCTGAAAACAACATAGCAAGCTTGTAGTTTAGACCCTGACAAACAGCAGTAGTTTCACAACTACATGTACATGTTGTGTCAGTGTGTGATTACCCCACATTTGGTCAGATTTTGTGTTTACTCTGGAACAACTTCATTAATAACTGAGCTTTTACAGGAACTACTGTATCTACGGTAAAACAAATGGCGATTCCAGAAAACAGGAATTCCAGATCATTTCTTTCTCTACAGAGACGCAACCTGTCACACGGCCAGCCTCTCCGACTGGAAGTGAGATTGTAAATTAGCACAACCGAGAGAAAAAGTCTATTGTTGTGCAAGTTGTGCTGGAGGTCAGGTGCTCCTCATGTGATCTGATCACATGAAGATGCACACTTTGGTTTTTAATCCGACCTGTAAAGATCTCTCTCCGCTCTTCCGTTCAGCATCGTCGTGTCATTGGCTCATTGGCTGGAAGGTGGTTTTACTGAGGGAACTCATATGTTCCCAGTATCAGTTGTAGTACCTGTTATGGTTGAGCTTTTTGTGTTTAGTTGCATGTTTTTACTTTTAGAACTAATAGATTGCAAATTAGCACAACTGGATATATGAGATGATGTAGCATCTAAACTCTCTGAAGTGTTTTCTCTTTTTGTTGCTTTTGTTAAAGTTGTATTTGAACCGGCTGGTATATGTTTTTGTTTTGGATGTGTGTCTCATATGTGATATTGCTTTCATCCTGTCTATGTATTTTTTACAGTCATCATCTTACAGTTTGCTTTCTTATGTAAATGTTTGCAGCTTTTATGTTTTGCCTTGCTGATACATGACTCATACTGTTGTAAAGTTTGGGCATCTTGTTTTGCCCTCACTGCTAATGTTGCTAACCTGTGTCTTATCCTGTGTGTATGCGTATGTGTGTGTTTCTGCTGGATGCTTGTGTAGCCGAGCCAGGAGGAGAGAGAGGAGAGTTTGGTACGCCAGCTTAATTTCAACCCCCTCTCGCCCTTTTCCCTCTCTGCCAATCAGCTTTCGGCTTCCTTGTTCTCCATGCGTTTCCTGGTTGATTCATGCACACCTCCTGTTGCAAAACTAATCAAAATGCTTTGTATTGTGTCAATACATGACCAACAACTGATCTGATGTGATATCTGTGGTGTTGATGAGGACATGAAGAGGACAAACCATTTAAATTTACAACAAAAAGACAAATTAAAACAGGAAATCAATATGATTTCCAGGATGAACAAGCCTTTGATGAAGTCTATTTTCTACTTGAAGTAGCTGAAATAACAGTTTAATATCATCTAAAAATAGTAGCTACTTACTCATGTTATAGTTCAAAGTATAATTAGTTTCTTATCCAAAGGAAACACTAGCGGCATATCTGCCCCTCGTTATCAGATGTGATATGTGGAACCACAGATTGGATGGAGCACCTGATGATCAGATGTTGGATCACATTATTGATCGCTAACGGCTCGTCTGTGGCTGTTGCTGCTGTAGAGCGCATGAGTTTACTGCACCTTTTTCTGGCCTCTGCAGCCTTAATGATTAGTGGACGTTCATTTTTATTCTGTGTTCATTTTCAAGAAGGTAGAGTCCGGATTATGTTAAAGTACAGACACAAATCATGTCCCCGTGTGTTTAAAAGTCATGTGATCTTGTCTTGATTTGAAGCTTTAGCTTTTAATTGCTCTGTGATCCTATTTATTCATGGTTTTGCGGTTGAAATAACCTTGAACTTCTAGATTTGCACCTTGTAAATATAATTTTTTTAATCTTTTAGCACTAACTGTCATTTAAAACAATGCAATAACAGCTTTCAGTGGAAAACTGTGCCCTCATTGCACCTTGTCATGGGATTTCTGTCGTCCATAAAGGCTTCTTTGCTGCGGTGTTGGTGGTGTTTTGCAGTAAGGTCGTTGGCATGGAGTCCTTTGCAGCCTCACACACACCCTGATCAGCTGGAATGGCTTGGGTTTGATTAGACATGTACCTGCTAAGCTTCTGGGATTCTCCATCTTTCTGTCTCTGATTCACGCTGCTTTGTGAACACGCACAACTCTGATTAAATCACACCGTCAAACCTGATTGTTTCGAGACACCACAGTTGTTTTTTTAACCCCCTTTTTTGAATGATCCTTTTTTCCCTCTCTCTTATTCTACAGCGGACTATAACGTTAGGTGCCGGCGACCGTCAAGTTATCCAGACCCCCATCAACGACTCCCTTCCTGTCAGTGGCAGCAGTGTGGCTCAGCTCTTCAGACAGCTTGGTGCGGGCAGTAATGAAATGAAAATGCTTTATTTATTTATTAAACTAGCAAACTTTAGCACGCTAAACCTGGCTATATAAGCAAGAAAAAACACATAGAATATATATTTTTAAGTATAGAAAAATATATATTGATGTATTGATTTAAAAACAAGCAAATAACAGAACGATCTACTTTTAGTCGTAAACCAGAGATGATTAGGATGCTCAGCAGCATTTTAATCCATTGTGATCAGGTGTGTTGCAGTAGGGAAGCATCTAAAGCAGGAATCTGGACCTCTGTGGCTGCATGTTACCCTGCTGTTGCACATCTGATTCAAGTTAAAGGCTCAATAAGATGCTTGTCCACAGCTTTTTATTAGACGCAGGGCTGTTGGAGAAAGTATCGTCTATAAATTCTGTAATAGGATTTCAAATCAAAGTGCAGCTACGTTGTGTTGTTTGACAAAAGCAGATTCTGTTAAATAATGTGCAGAAGTTTGAGTCTCTCCCAAACATAACCTGCAGTCCCCTCCTCGTCCACTAGGGGCGTCACAACAAAGCAAATCTCCACTGACTTCCATGTTAAAAACAGCAACTTCACAGCAGAAATAAACATGTTTACAGCCTAAAACATTTTAGCTTTAATAGGTTGAGTTTACCTTCATGACAACTGTGAGGAGGTGATATTTTAAAACTTCTTTATTTACATCTTATTTAATCTTGAAATGCAGCATAATTATGGGTGTGTCCTTTTGATTGACAGGTATCCAATAGTCTTGGCAATAAGGCAGAGTGTAGCACAAACTTAGCTTTAGCACGGCTACATCCATAAGGCGCCTAGCTCCCATTAGTTTGGAGTTAGCTCAGTTAGCATTTAGCTACAGGCAGCTTGGAGTTTGATAGACGTTTACCGCCCTCCTCTCGGCTCCCAGTTTTTGCCCATTTTTATATTTTCTGGGAATGAAAACATGGTTACGCTGCCAAATGGCGACGGTAGGAACCGCCTGGCAAGCTTCACTTTTGCTCTTCAGAAACCTGCATGGAGGCTCCATCCATCTTCATACAGTCTATGGTCGGTCATGTTTTGTTTCTCTGCAGGGATTGTCAACGTGCTGTATCTGTTCTGTGCTGCTCTGACGGAGCATAAGATCTTGTTCCTGTCCAGCAGCTATCAGAGACTAACCGACGCCTGCAGAGGACTGCTGGCCATCATGTTCCCCCTCAAATACAGGTGTGCATGCTCTCCTCAGTCTACCCGCTGTGCCTTAATCACATTTTCTTTTGTCACATAAAATATCTTCTACATGTCTTAGTAATAATTTTGTCCTCATATCTGTTTTCAGTTTTACCTACGTTCCCATCTTACCGGGAAAGCTTCTCGAAGTCCTGAGCACACCCACCCCCTTTATCATTGGTGTCAATTCATTTTTCCGTTCCGAGACGCAAGAACTGGTGAGTTTCCATTACTGCAAACTAACAGATGCATAGGATAACAGACTAAACTCTACCAGTTCTCTGATGTTGCACGAATAAACGTTGGAAAAACAAAATCTGGTTTTGGAGCAAAAATCATTTTACCAGTCAACTTGAGGGGCTTACAAACTGTGGACTCTTTAAAAAACTGCTGAAAACATTCCTATTTAACAAATCTTATCAGTAGTTTTAGACGGGCTCCTTTTAAGTACTGTTTTAAATTGCACTGTTTTTATTTGCTTTTATCTGTTTTTACTTTGTAGCACTTTGAGATCTGTTTTTACAAATGTAAAGTGCATTACAAATAAAATGTATTAATATTATTATTTTTACACTAATAAGACAAACATTCTCATTTCAGTGATACAAAATCACATGAAGCTAAATTAAAAACATATTTGCATATTTTACCTGGCTATTTTTACAGCATTTTGAGATTAATCAGGTCAAATTGGTTAAAATTTTCAGTAAAAATGGAGTTTTCAGCATCAGTATTAGGGAAGAAAAACACATTTTAATGTACATGTGAACATAAATAGATGTTGTGTATTTACCTGGGTTGGTAGTGGGGTTGCCTAGTAACAAAGATGGGCTTTAGTCCCCAGCAAGGCCATTGATGAGATGTGAACCAATACCAGTATAAGATATTGGTCCGATACTCTGCGTTTCTAAAAGTGTTGCAGTGATCTCGTACTCATCTCAGTGATTTTCTGTATCAGTACTCAAATGTAAAAAAAAGTGGTATCAATGCATCCCCCCCCCCCAACAAAAAAAAATATCCCACTCAGATGTAGTGGTAAGCAGACTGACTCCGTCCTCCTGCTTTAAACTAGTTTAAATGACATTGTCCCTCTTTCACCACTGTAATTATTTTATTGGGTAAAATGTTGGCAACACACTCCCAGCGCGAGGAGAAACACACACACACACACCTCCTGAATCAGGGTCGTTTGGAAGGAGGAACACCTGCTGCTGCTTTCCAGCTGTGGGATGGAAACACGAGCTGCGTGCAAAGCGCTGCTAATCTCCGTGTTCATGGTGAACAGCTTGTTAGACTTTAATCGGTGAAAGATTTCCAGCAGCAGACCTTCAGCTTCGATAACAAACGAATCGTTTTACGCTTCATTAAACTCCTCCTTCTGTCCGCCTGCTAACCTTTCAACAAGCTTTGCAAACCTTACTGGTTACATACCAGTAACTGGAGGATAATAAATGTCTCTGACTTGCGATGAAAGAAAATATGTTGCAGCCTTATTAAGGATTGTTGAGTGTGTAATGAATGCATCGTCGTGATGGCGCCGTTATCTGGACCCACAACGAGACGCTGTGTTTTATCAATCGGTGTCACAGTCATCAGGGTCAGAGGTCATCGTCTTGGCAGGCTTTCCGTCTGTCCGCAGCAACACGCTCCATGAATGTGTGGTTTTAGTTGTTTTCGCGTAATAAGCAGTTGCTGAAAGAGACGACTTTCTTCACCTCTGCTCAGAGTCATGCTGCTCTTGGAAAAGTCTTTACATGTGTCTAATACGCCCCCGTTTTTCTTTTGTTTAGTTGGATGTGATCATTGCTGATTTGGATGGAGGCACCGTTACCATCCCTGAATGTGTCCACATCTCGCTGCTGCCCGAACCCCTGCTGCAGCAGACCCAGACTGCACTCTCCACGGTAAGAGCACACATCCACACGGTCATAAAATCTACTCATCACTTCTGGGAATCGTCATAAATGGTCATTTGCAGGTGGTTTCTGCAAAGCAAGAAAGTCCCTGAGTTTCTTTCCTGCAACAAAACAGTTTGTAGAATATGGTTTTACTTTTCTTTTACATACATGAGTCACATTTTTGCTTCCTTTCTTTAAGAAAATGATCAGATGTTTTGGATATTTGCATTAAATATAGTAAATAAATACATCTGTAATTCTTTTCTGTTCTTTTCAGTATAAATAATTTGTATTTTAAATAGTTAATCATCTTTACATCTGTATCATGTTGTTTTTTGCTGTATTTTTATCACATTAATATGTTTTCATGAGTAAAACAGAGCTTTTTTTCCCTATTTTTCACTTCTAAAAACCAAATAATAGTAAGATTTTATCATCCTCACACATTTATTTGACTTTTTTTATCAAGCCCCTTCATTTGCTCCCACTTTGCTGGCTTCATATCAAATATGTCAAACTGGACCAGCTCATATCAGACACTTCCAGTACTCCAGCACAAGCCCATTCTGAGAAATGCTTCTTATCTACTTGACTGTGAACAAATGTTTTCCCAGCTTTCTTATTAATATATGCAGAAACGTGGGTTTTGTTCCTTATAGTACGCTTTACTGTAGATAGTTTATATAGTATGACGATTCTACAAAGCAGTGGTACTTCTTGTTAGTCATCAAGTAACCGAGGTACATGGATTTATTGCAGGAAACTGAGCTGTGTAATGAATTTACTGGATATGTTGACTTTGCTTATGATATTCACAGATATATTGTGTTGGTTGCAGCCAAATCTGTTGTAATTATCCTTTATGTGTAATTATACGACATCCATAAAATACTCTCATCTTTATCCTGATGATGACTACTAAACAGCGAGTTACAGTCAAAACAGAAACCTTGTCTCAATAAAAGACAGTTTCTAGAGAATTCCCAGTAAGAAGATGAGCCCCAGCAGATTTAAAGCACTGGGTTGAGAAACAGCTGATGAATTTTATTACTTCTACAAAAGGACGTCACAGATATTTATCTTTTCTTTAGTAAGTTAATAGCAATATCTTCATTTTCTGCTATTTAATTTATTTATGCACTCTACACTAATTAGTTACTTTTATATATATTTTTTTTTATTTATATTTATATTTTGTATTATTTATATTTATTTTGTATTATTTATATTTATTTTGTTCCTTTTGCAGGAAAATGGATTTAAATTTGAGAATATTGCTTTATTTCTTATTGACTGATCTTAAACTATGGATCTAACTAAATAACAGCGTTTTACTTGCTACAATATGTGGGTTTACCAGAAACTGTGCTGTATTTATTTCTATTTTCCTACAAAATTAAGCTGTGTAAAAGTCTTAACCACATCTTTATTTAGACTTTAGTTGTTGTTTAATGTACAGATAATTAATACATTGTTGTATTCATCCATTTAAAGCCAGCCGTTTTCCTGTAAAGACACTTTGATCATCAGTCTGTTGCAATTCAGTCACGTGTGAAACACGATGATTCATTTTATATGATCATCTTTGAGAAAATTAAAGAGATTAGTTGTAAAATATTAACAAACTGGCAGTAAACCAACCAGTTTTCCCACTAATGCTTGCAAAGGACTGGATTTTTTGCCATTGTCATGTTACTGAGCCAAAGGGTAGAATATGTTTATTTAGAGGCTGGAGTTTGCCGTCTCAAACATGGTGGGTTTGAATGATGTGAAAAGTCAGATTATTTCTTTTATTTGTTAGGATTTTCCCACGGACTAAGAATATTATGTAATTTTTTAATGTTTCCCTCTCTTGTTATGAGCCCGGAGGAGCCATTTTTAAACATATGATGCAGTATAACAAATCTCATAGATCTTGTTGGGATTTAATTTGATTTTGAATGAAAGTTTGTTCATGTGGTTGAAAATTGACACCGATGTGGGTGTGAAGCAAGTGGTGCCTCCGGTGGTTAAAAGTGAAGCCTATAAGTGTGAAAGTTCCCCCCTCATCCACTAGGGGCTCCATAACAGCAAATCTGCATAGACTCACATGTTGAAAAGTGCCAAAAAAAACATGTTTACAGCCTGAAACAAAAACATTTCAAGTCATTTTTTACAATTTATCCGTTTTAATCTTGAAATACGGCATAATTATGGGTCCTTTTGATTGACAGGTATGCAGTATCTTTCAGTAGGAATACTGTAGCACAGGCAGTGCTGGTTAGCTCCCATTAGAGTTAGGCAGCTCAGAGTTTGATAGATGTAAATCATCCAGAGCTTCACATCTTTAACTAATTTTGCGACGCTGCCAAGATGGCGACGGTGGAAACCGCCCACTTCGCTTCGCTTCAGCTGACGGCTGTTATACTCAATAATGTGAACCCTGAGATCACTGAACTTGTTCGGTTCCAGTAATATTATGTGGCCATTTTTCTGTGTCAAAGTGTCCACATTAAGATTGTGAACTCAAACCCACTGACTCGGGTCATCTGCTAAATTCCACAGATGTTAAGGATTATTATAGATCTGGAAAATCAAAACATGTTCTTTTGAAAGTCAGTGATTGTCCTGCTTGTGTGTCGAGTCGCTGCCCTGTGTGCATCATAGCTTGTAACCTGGAGACTGCTGTTTGTTGTTTCGCTTGATCTTTATCAGTCAGAGGTTTACTGGGTTGAAGGCATTTGTCCCCAGCCAGCTGAGCGCTGTATGTGGACTCTCTAAAAATGGAAGACACTGACAGGATGTGACTTTTATTACCAGTTCAACCAACTCATTTATCAGCCATTCTGACCTCATAGAGATGATTGTCGGCTAACAAGCAGGACTAATATACTTTGTTTATTTTCATTCTACACCTTTAATACTAAACTCAGAAAGGAAAAGTAGTTTTTTTCAACATCTTTACAAGAAAGATGTGTATTCACAATATAAAAACTTCATTTGTTTGGATTCTAGAAAAACATCCGTCTACATTAATATACCATTTCAGTAATAAATTAGCTAATTTCTTAGATCTAAATGGAAAATATTGACAATATATTAATGTGTTAAAGCGAAACGTGCACAAAGGAACAATTGTGTTGAACACTTGTTTTATTTCTTATCTGAATGTTTGATTCGGCTCCGAAATAAAATGATATTTTTGTTGCTTTTTGTGAATTTAATGATAATGGAAGTGTGATCATGTTGCTGGTGAGTCAGGCACGAAGCTGGCTGCTTTTTTTTACTGCAGATTATCGGCTGGTACCAAACCTTTGTGTAAAAAATGTTATTTTCTTTGTTGCATATCTATTCATTAAAAAATATAAATGATTTTAAGTTCATTTCTTTTCTTTTTAAACCTGCTGTGATGCTTGATCCTTCCTGCAATGCATTCAATATTTACCCAGAATGCATCTTGAAAAGTAGTGAGCATTGGGATGACCAGCCACTGCACTGAATTGGCCACGGAGATGTCATATTGGGGTGCACAATTCTGAGGAAAATGACAAGTACGATTTTTTTTTGCCAATAATTGAGATCAAGATTCTCTCACGATTTTTTTCCAATATAAATATTTAAACAGTAAATATAAAACAATACATTTTTCTCTTCTTTTACCGACACAACCTTTTCATTTTCCGCTGTTCATTTGTTGAGAGAAAGAGGCAGCAGTTGTTTTTATGCAGATGATGTCGCTGATTAAAATGCGGTAGAATCGTAGTCTTTTTTTCTTTTTTAAAAGATTGTTGTCATTTGGAAATGACGTTGCATACAAGTGTGAATTGAGATCACGATTTTTTAACGATTGATTGTGCAGCCCTGTCATATATCATTCATTTCTGGCTTTGGAAGCAAATAATTGAAAATTTACCTCCTTACTGTCGAAGAACATAAACATTTGATTTCGTATGTCTGTAAAAGCGTCTGACAGAATACATTTAAAGACTTTTTTTTAACTGAGATGTTAACTAATCCTCTTATCACAGCTCCTTTTTATCCATCTCTTTACATCTTTCTTGCTGGTTATGAGGCTGAAAGAAAGTTCAGAGGCAAATATTTCATTATATTCTAAAACAATGGATGAATTTTCACTTTAACAGATTAAGTTAATTATTTATAGAAATGTGGTGGCTTGAAATATAATGTTGTTGGAAAGAAAGATGCAGCAAAAGAGGTTTATTTTTTCATTCTTGTGGATTATTACTTTCCTCCTGTGGACAGTCGCTCTTTAATTTACAGCGGAGTGAATAATATGAAACCGCAGAGTTTCGGCTGAAATGCTTCGTCTCCGCTCGGTTCAGATGCTGCAGCAGAAAGCTGCAGATGTGGTCGCTTCTCCTTTACGAAGACTTGGTGTTGCTGTTGCAGGTTTTGGATCCGGAGCTGGAATTCGCTGATCACGCCTTCCCCCCACAGTCCCTGCAGCCCTCTGCACTCAAGATTCAGGCAAGTTGTATAAAATACAGAACATTTAGATCCCAGGTTAGACATGACCCATCAGTCCTTTTATGTTTGGATAAGTTAAAGACCTTTTATCTACTGGTTTAGCTGTACTGGGTTTCACCTTTACCCAGAAAAGTCACCAGTAAATCGAAAGACGCTTCCTTTAAGTGGACGGCTGTGTTTGTTTCAGGATAAGGAGATCCGAGCTGTCTTCCTGTGGCTGTTTGCTCGACTCTTCCAGGGCTACCGCTGGTGTTTGCACATCATCCGCATCCACCCAGAACCTGTGATCCGCTTCCATAAGGTACACAAACACACTGAAAATCACTGATGATCGATATAACAAACAACAGCGGTGAGACGTTGGGATGTGTCTCCACAGGCGGCCTTCTTGGGCCAGAGGGCGCTGGCAGAAGATGACTTCCTCATGAAAGTGCTCGACGGCATGGCGTTCGCAGGGTTCGTGTCAGAGAGGGGTCCTCCCTACAGAGCCACGGATCTGTTTGATGATGTGAGTCCAAGTAATGACAGACGTTCAGGGGGACATCATTTCCTCGTCTAAGCTATGGTACCGAGCTGTGAGTCGTAACTGGGTGAGAAGCTCGTTCAACCAGTAGGGACTCGGAGTAGAACCGCTGCTCCTCCACGTGGAGAGGAGACAGATGAGGTGGCGTCTGGTTAGGATACCTCCTGGTGTTCTGAGACCCAGTACCCGCTGGAGGGATTATATCTCTACTGGGAACGCCTCGGGTTCCCCTCTGATGAGCTGGTGAATGTGGCTGGGGAGGGAAATCTGGGCTTCCCTGCTCAGGCTGCTGCCCCCCGACCCGATCCCTGATAAGCAGCAGAAAATGGTTGACTTTTACTGATTGATTAAAGGTTGTAGATTGATGAGGTTATCATATCCAGTTATTCTCATTACCAGCTATTTTTCTACTTTTATCTTTTTGAATGAAAGATTTTTTTCCTCAGTTAGATTGTTTTACTTATATAAACCCTTTGTGGATCATAAATCATTATATCTTTATTATTATTATTATTATATCTTTTTTCTCCAGTTTTAAATGACTTTGTAGGAGTTTGAGGCAACACATTTAAATCTATATTATCATTTTTATCCAGAGGAGACGTTAATAATTCATTTTACTTAATCGTTAAATATGACGGAAATTAATTTCACTGCATGTAGAGATTTTATAATCAGCCAAATCTGATATTTTAATTAACCTCATAGGCTGGTTTTGTATCAAAGCTCTTTCTACAGTAGATATTTTTACTTAAACATGGTTTCTGTTTCCACAGCTCGTCGCCAACCAAGTGGAGCGGATACGACAAGAGGAGGCCTGCCCGCACAAAGTCATGAGTCACGTCAAGGAGCTCGCAGAGCAGCTCTTCAAAAACGTATGTTCCTACATTCAGTGAATGTTAAAGAACAGACATGCAGGAATCCGCTGTGATTTCTGTTTCCCTCACCAGGAGAATCCCTACCCCGCTGTGGCCATGCACAAAATCCAGCGGCCATCAGAGAACGGCCAGAACACCCCTCAGACATCCTTCCCTGTTCTGGATGAGGTTGCGGTGCAGCTCTTCATCGATCACGCTGCCGCCAAGCTCAAGAGCGCACCCCCTGTGGTCAAGGTGGAGCTGAAGAGCATGGTGCCATCTGGACCACCGCTAGGTGAGCTGCAGGAAGGAGGGATGGGATCAGAAAGTCAGCAGACACCCCTCTAGGATCTGCTTTAACAAATATTGTGTAAAGGTGAAAATTTCGAAGCAAAGATTAAATAAAATCTACTGAGAAGACAGAAAGAGTGTAAACAAGGGTTACAAAGGAGGTCTGGTGGAGGACTGTGTGTGATGGACTTAAAGCTTCCTGGTCTCGCAGCGTCGGATCCGCTGATCAGCTTTTCGTGTCTCCACAGGCGACATCGTGGACAGGAACGGCAACGTGATGGCAAACAGCGCCCGCAGACTAGAGGTGGTCAGGAACTGCATCACATACATCTTTGAGAACAAAATGCTCGAGGCCAAAAAGGTAGAAGAGACACGTCTCTGCACCTCTGATCTTTTTTTTTTTTCTCTTTTCAGTCGTGTTTTAAAATCAGGTTTTACTTTTACTTGTTGTATTTGTAATAATTGAATCGTCCCGTGTCCAGCTGATGCCGGCCGTGCTGCGGGCGCTGAAGGGTCGAGCGGCGCGAGTCTGTCTGACGCAGGAGCTCAATCAGCACGTCCTGCAGAACCGAGCCGTGTTGGACGACCAGCAGTTTGACTACATTGTTCGCATGATGAACTGCACCTTACAGGTGAGCCTGCAGACACAGTCCAGTCCAGTAGGAACAAATAACTGCTCACATAAGCCTGTTTATTAAAAAGGTCTCGATCAGGAGTCCTCGAGTCCGGTCTTTGAGATCTTTCATCCTGCAACTTTTCCTCTTCAGCGTGTCATGCGGTCATCCGCTGGGAGAAAGTGATAGTGGAAAGGAAAACCTCCATTTTAACTGGACGGAGAAGCCTCCCGTAAAATCAGACTCGGGAAGGACAACTATCTGCCTTGACCAGTTAGAGGTGGAGAGGAAGGAAAGAGGGGTCAACAAGCACCATAACAGGATGGTGCTCGCTACGTAACGGGACATCCTCTAGTAGTCTGAGCCGACAGCAGCGTAACTAAAGGGTTGGCTAAAGGTCACCAAGCGTCCCTAACTACAAACTTTATTAAAAAGATTGAAGCCTAATATTAAATGTAGACAGTGTTTGCTTCTTGAAACAAAACTGGGAGATAATTCCTCAAGAAAGATGCCTGAAACCCCAAAATTGTACTTTTAGAAACCACAATTAAACCTGCAAGCTGACATGGAAACATGGAAGTATCGGACCTTTGAGGTCATGAAGAGCTTTACAAGTCAGGAGAGTTTAACAGCGAGCCAATGAATCAATGTGATGCTGTTCCCTTCACACAAAAACAAAAACAGCCTTAATGCTTTTTCATTTTAGGATTCTAGAAAAGTGTCCTGGAGCTTTTTGTGCATATTGTTCTGCATCTCCTGTCTGATGAAAGAAGCTCAAACTGGTTCTTTCTGTTTGGAGATGATGTCTGAGCGGTTAGATGGCCCTCTTGTCACGCGTGTCATCAACATAACACATGAAAACAGTATCGAGAATCTCTAGAGGGAGCTGGTTCCTACTGAGGAATCTAGAAATGAAGCATCTGCTTCACATCCTCAATTTGGAAAAGTCAAAACCATCTTCACACAGTCGTTGCTGATGTTTCTTTCTTCCTGTAGCCATTCAACAATGCAGACCGGTTAAAGCTACATGCTCTCCTTCCTGCTTTATTCTTGCATCACTGCTCATCAGTGTGATGACTTTGCTCCCACTGTCAGACATATTTAACCTAAAAAGAAGATCATGCGACCTGGAAATGGGTTTCTTTTTAATGTTCTGCATGGTTGATCTGTTTCTGCGTAGGACTGTTCGCATATGGATGAACATGGGATTGCAGCTGCTCTTCTTCCCCTGGTCACAGCATTCTGCCGAGTAAGTTAAAAACCAGCCAGATAAACTCTTTGTGCTTTTAATCGTTTGTTCACTTGGAGGATTTTTAATAAAAATCTCCGTGTCTCTGCAGAAACTGGGTGCAGGCATCACTCAGTTTGCCTACAGCTGTGTACAGGAGCACACGGTGTGGACCAACATGCAGTTCTGGGAGGCCATGTTCTACAGCGACGTCCAAAATCACATTAAAGCTCTGTATCTGGAGACGGAAGATGGAAATAAGCAGAACAACTCGGTGAGCAACGTTTTTAAAGCTTAGCTGTAAGCGTTTTGTTGTCGGGCGGGTTTTTCATCTAATCATGTGCTGTCAGGAGCAGCAGGACGGGTCGAGCAGCAGCAGGGAAATCAGCGCCCTGGAGCTGGCGTCTGAGCAGAACCGACTGTGGCCCACGCTCACCAAGGAGATGCAGGGCGAGCGCGTGCAGAAGGAGGAGAGCACGGTGTTCAGCCAGGCCATCCACTACGCCAACAGGATGAGCTACCTGTTGCTGCCGCTGGACACCAGCAAGAACCGGCTGCTGAGGAGCTCCGGCCTCGGAGACGTGGAGAGCGTCAGCAACAGCTACGTCACAAACAGGTAGAGAAAAAGCGAAGGACGCGTAACCGTGGGAACGGCAGTCTCGTCTTTGCTCTGACAGGAAACAAAAGTCGTCTGAAAGTAAATGTTTAAATGTCTTTTTTTGCACCGCAGCATCGCTGGCAGCATGGCGGAGAGCTACGACACGGAAAGCGGCTTTGAAGACGCTGAGAGCTCCGACGTGGCCAACTCAGTGGTGCGCTTCATCAACCGCTTCGTAGATAAAGTTTGCAACGAGAGCGGCGTGACGAACGAGCACCTGAAAGCTCTGCACACCATGATACCAGGTACGCCATCGCCGCCATCCGTCTGTTTGCACCAATCGGAACAAAGCTGATGGGAAAATGTCCTCGCAGATATCGTCCAGATGCACATCGAGACGCTAGACGCAGTCCACAGGGAGAGTAAGCGGCTGCCGCCGATCCAAAAGGTAACCAATTCCTATTTTTACATCGCACTGGACAAAGGCCATGCAGCACCCCCGCCAGCCCCGCCCACTCCCCTCTCCACCAATCCCTACAGCTCAGGCTCACAGTGTCACGGCAGGTACGTCGGTCCAACCAAGACAGAGTAGTGTGACTCACAGCACGCCTGAGCAATGCATGCTGGGTGATTGTAGTGCTGTTTGATCTCTGATGAGACTCCGCGAGTCCAGCAGAGCCGAGTGCCTTCTGCGAAGGGTGCTGTTAGTCCTGCATGCGGCGTGTTGGTGAGGGACGGCGCTTTTCCTAGTCCGCAAAAGTACGACACTTTTTCCGCATCTCGTCAGCATCTTCGCAGGTTCTCACATTTGTAGTCATCATTTCAGCTGCTGGGGCCGTTGCGGTTTGATGCTGTGTGAAATGTGTGGTCATGTGAGACATTATTAGATTTTTTTAGGAAGCTGGGCTTCACTCAGGGTCCAAAAGGACCAAGTTCATTTCATTTTTAGAAGCGCTCAGCTATCAAGTCCCTTTTAATCGAGCTCGATGCTGCGGAAATACTTGAAATAATGGACTTTGTGTGTTTAAGGAAATAAACACATCTAGGAGAAGACCATGCATCTTTCTGTGCTGGGGGTGTGTATCAACAGGAATCTGGCGATACGATGTGTATTACATTACAGGGGTAGCGATGCCATGTATTGTGATGCTATAAACAAGGCGATAAATTGCAATTTTTCTTTACTAAAATTTAATAGAAAGAAAACTCACTATTTTAAAAACTTCCTTTGTGTACAAGATGAATAAATGAATTAAAATCTGCCTCACATATAAAGATTTGTAAGCGATATATTGCGATATATCGATATGTCAATATTTTCTTACATCCCTATTCTATATATTTATTTGTGATGAACTATAAAAAATTTCAACATATTTTTCTGCTTGTCATGATCGATAACAGATATAACAGATATTTTTATGTTTACTATAATCTGCAGTTTGTGCTGGATGCAGTGATGGAAAACTGATATTTAAGTAGCTCTGGCGCATCAGTAACACCAAATAAACAGTTTTAAATCTTCAAATATTAATTTCTTTCATGTCGTAGCACAAAAATGTGGTCCCTGCATCCCTTTAAAATTCAGTAATAGACTGACAGCTTATCTACAAAGGTATCTGTGTTTAAGTAAATAAATAAATATCTGTTGATAATATCGGCCCGGTTTACCGATATTTGAAAAATAGACAAATATCTGCCGATACAGGTAATAGCACTAATATATCGCATCCCTAATATTCATTTTCTCATCGCTGCCAAGATCCCACCAGATCCACTGGACTGGTTTGTGCTTTGCAGGTCTCCCAGCATGGTGGGGAAAGCATGACTGATACTTGGAGTGATTCTTTTACAAGCTGTGCTTCACATCTGCACATTTTTACGCATTACTCATGTTTAGCTTGTTTCACCTTCCATCTAATCTTCCTGCTTTCTTCTCGTTCTCACCTTCTGTGCAGCCCAAGCTGCTGAGGCCGACTCTGTTGCCTGGAGAGGAGCTGGTGATGGACGGCATGAGGGTCCACCTGATTCCAGATGGTCGCGAGGAGGCGACTGGTTTAATGGGAGGTCCTCCTCTTCTTCCTGCCGAGGGTGCTATCTTCCTTACTACCTATCGCCTTATCTTTAAGGGCACACCGACTGACCCGTTAGGTAAGACGTGAGACAAAGAAGCGATGAGTTTTGTGTTTTCTTGTCCATTTAAACCATCTGTTTGTTTTCCACATGAAGTGGGTGAGCAGGTCGTGACTCGGTCCTTCCCCATCGCATCTCTGACCAAGGAGAAGAGGATCTCAGTAACAGTAACCATGGACCAGTATGTGCAGGAGGGGCTGCAGCTGCGATCCTGCACCTTCCAGGTCTCCCCCTCACGCCACACACTTCCTCCCTCAGTAAAGTATGACTCTAGAACTCAAATGTTCTCATCCGCTTGTTTCCTCTGCAGCTAATGAAGATTGCTTTTGACGAGGAGGTCGCGTCCGACCTGGCGGAAGTTTTCAGGAAACACCTGCACAAGCTGCGTTACCCTCAGCATGTCCAGGGCACCTTCGCCTTCACCGTGGGTCAGTCTAGCAAGCTGGTGGTGGAGCACAAGACCAAGGACAAGAACCAGTCACTAAAGTGAGGAACCAAACGATACGGCACATGAAATGATTTTATTGGAGTCAGACAAACCAGTTTCTACACATAAATGCTTCATTTCCGCACAAAACGCTCGACTTTGAAGGAATTCTCTGCAAACATAGCAGGAAAGTCTTTCAGCTAAGAAGTCGTACATATTTCACTGCATCAACAAGTCAGGATAAATCGCTGTCATGCGTTTATTTCTACTACTAGAATTTTTTATCTTCCTGTGCATTTCATCTACAATAATCCTCTGCGTGGTTTTAATCATCATCTGAGCTATTTTTTTTTTTTATTTTGAACTAAAATAAAATTAAAAAACAAGATTAACATGTTTAACAAAAAAACAAATAAACAAAGCAAACTTTCAAAGTTTGACTAAGTGCTATGAAATGTTATTACAAGATTACTTACACTGCTTCCTTGAAAAAAAAAAAGAAAAAA
>JBAMHX010000026.1:6836502-6847344 GCA_037177515.1 Pseudomugil tenellus
ATATAAAATTTATATTTTTTTTACAAAACAATTGTGCAACAAACAAAAGATCAGAAATTACAACAACAGCATTTGACAGACAACTTTACACCTATTGATAGCATTTATACTAATGATCTTTTGTTTTAATTTTCTGACTGTTTGACTGTTTTTTATGTGTTCACTGGAGCCGTTCCACTGGTGTACTCTGGTAAAAAGTTTTGCATTTGTTCTCACTGTTGGTTTCTTAAATTTAGTTTAATTAAAATTAATTTAAGTTATTTAGTTTGATTAAAATCCCCAACCACATAGTGGTGAATCACCAGTTTAATCTAAAAAAAAATTCCACATAATCATGGCCGAGTCCTTTTATCCAATATCCTCCAGCAAGAAGCAAGAGTGTAGCACAAACAGGATTTTTAGCCGGCACAAGCCCGACAAACTCTGTTGGCAGGATTAGCTCGTGTAAGATCAGAGTTAGCTCATTTAGCTCTTAGCTACAGGCAGCTAAAGAGTTTGATCGATGTCAGTCATCCACTTCCACGCTCACATCCCCCTCTGAGCTCCACGTCATCATTCAGGTCAGCTCTGAGTAACATCATGGCTGCATCAGTCTTTTTATAAACACACACTTCCTCTCACTCAGCATGACACACATGTTTGACTTGTTGACATCTGCAGCAGCTACAGGTCAATGAAAGTTTCTGCCTCTAGATTTAGTTTTTTTGTCTTGGTCAAAAGAACGCAAACAAACATGATCTCGTGCAGTTTTTTTATCTTCCTGTTTTCTTATCATATTTATTATCTACCATACATGCAGTATATCCTCTTTGGAGCAGTCCAGTACTCCTCTTGCTCGTGTTTTTACGTTTCAGTCATTTAGCAGACGCTTTTCTCCAAAGCGACTTACATCTGAGAAGAAGAACCACTAAACCAAACAGTAGAAGACATCATAGATAAGTGTAGTCGAACTGCTGTCTAGTTGGGCACACGTGTTGCCTGCAGCGCTACAGGCACTGAATTTATATATTTTTTTGTATGTTCCCTTTGCAAAAACTCAGATCTAATTAACAAAGAGCTAGAACAAATTTCTCAAGATAATTTCTATTGATTACAACTAAGTGCAGAAATGTTGTATAAAGAGCTGCGTCTGCGTAGAAAAAGTTTAGTTTAGTTTAATCTCATGAAATGCCGCAGATAATGTTCATAAAACTTTCCCATCACAAGTGTTTTCTTTTGCAGGACACTTTCCAAAAACCTGGTGAAGAGTGCCAAGAGGACCATCGGCCGGCAGTATGTGACCAAGAAGAAGTATTCTCCTCCCACCTGGGAAAACAGGAGCAGCTTCCAATCTGAGTTGGACGAGGATGAAATCTCAGGTAATTATGACTTTTTTTGTTTTTATAAAACTTCAACTTTCTCTTCTCTCTATGTGAAACTTCTCCGTCTCCACAGTCTCAGAGGAAGTGGACCAGAGCTCCCTCACTCTGTCCTCCACCATCCGCTCTTCAGACAGGCAGACCATGAGCAACGTTGTGGAGCGCGCCTGCTGCCGCGACTACCAGCGTCTGGGTCTGGGCACGCTCAGTAGCAGCCTGACGCGCTCGAAGAACGAGCCATTCAGAATCTCCACCGTTAACCGCATGTACACCGTCTGCAGGAGGTAGGGCCAATCAGACGCGAGAGGACAGAGAGTACGGAGCTGGATTTGTAAACGCGATGTGTTTTTCAGCTACCCCGGCCTGCTGATCGTCCCCCAGAGCATCCCAGACTCAACCATCCACAGAATCTCTCGCTGCTACAGACAGAATCGCATCCCGGTTGTTTGCTGGAGGAATTCACGGACCAAGGCCGTGCTGCTGCGCTCCGCTGGCCTTCATGCCAAGGGGGTGGTGGGCTTCTTTAAGTCCCCCAACGCACCGAGTGCAGGTAGAACCCCTAAAACTCCACTAGATCTCCAGCATCCCAGAACGCTTTAGCATATTTAGCTTCTAGTGATGGATAGCTTATCCTTTAGGTGGTTCGTGGACGTTTTAAAGCCATTTTTATCCCAACAAGAAGTAATATTTATTCAGTCTTTTGTAAATCCCCAATGAGGGATCCATGCTAACACGATTAGCATATAATGACGATACAAAATGATTTGTTTTGATTCGTAACTTCTGATGAAGCCAAATCCTTTCGAGCTGTTAATTCATTAAATGGAACTGGTGGTATTGTGTAAATACCACTAAAGGTCAACAAGTCACAAAGTTTTATGTCTGACAATAAGCAAAATAATGCGTCTCTATGGCCGGAACAAAGCCAAGAAGACATTTTGGACTCATGATAAGAGGATAGTAGATAAATAACTGTAAATAACAAAAACTTACTCAAAGAAAAGTATTAATATGTACATAGTTTCTGTTGAATGTCTCAAAAGAATAATATGCAGGTGAGAAAAGGTTTAGTCATTATAGATCTGTGTTTTATTTCTAAATTATTAATAAGAAACTCTGTTTTGATTGTCCCACACGTTGCTTTATCTACCCAGGCATCCATTTACCTCCTTCATAATCTCTCAATCAGAGGCAAAAATGGAACCAAAAAGTGATAAAGCCAGAAATTTGTCAAGAATTTCTGCTTTTATTCCAGTAAAACACGCCTGTTTGTTGACGTGAACACGGGGTTTTTGTTCTCTCTCTGTGCAGGTCCCTCTCAGGCAGACTCCACCAGCCTGGAGCAGGAAAAATACCTGCAGGCCATCATCAGCTCCATGCCGTCATACAGCGAGAACAGTGGCAGGAACACGCTGAGCGGCTTCACATCCACACACATGAACACCTCCGGTGGGTGGACACGTTCCTTTCCTGTGGGGGGAACCTTGCCTTTCTGCCGTCGCACCGCTCATCGTTTCTTTTTTTTCCGCAGACTCTTCGGATAAACTGAGAAACCCCAAGATAGGAGCTCTGATGAAGCAGGTGATGGGCGCCAAGGAGGACGTTCCCGGCACCTTCAGCAGAGGAGGTGAGACGCTTTTTAAGTCCCGAGTCTTGTTACTGACGCTGCGACTGGACTGGGAGGAGGACAAACCAGTGAATCCATCCTTTGTAGCTCATGTTCAGGATGAGTTTGTGTTTGAGTCAGCGAGTGAAACCATGTTGTTGGTTAACTGGCCGTCTCTGTCATTTGACCTCAGCTGTTGGTCAAAGGGCGAAAGTCATCTCCCTCTCTCAGCCCAAAGGGTCTGGCAAGGTCAAGAACCCTCCTAGAGGTACAGTAGGCCCCGCCCCCTCCACCTCTTCCTTCACTCCTGTCTAACCAATCAGATTTCTCCACCTGTTTGCCGTGATCCTTGGATTTGTGCCGTCTCTGCAGACTAATGGTGTTGCTGCTTGTGCCTGCTGCCACGCGGTGCTGTCTGACGTCCTGTTGATTTTATTGTTTGATTCTTTCCTCTGCTGACTGTCGGCAGCAATAATCACAGCGTAGATGTTCCTCAGATAGATGTAGTGAAGTGGAGTGGGTAGTTTTCAGTCCTGTATACCAGTCTGGGTGTGAACCAGGGTCCTGGTTCCGGCTTAACGACTCCAAACAGCCACATTCAATTCTCTCCTCACTGTTTGTGTTTGTGGACGTTGCAGGGAAATGGGGCAGTATCCGCGGTAGCGGCCGTCTAAGTGCCTACAATCCAGATGTGGGGACACGTCTGGCTGGGAAAGAGTCTCCTCAGCCCAACGGGGGAACCAGCGAAGCGCTGTTCCTCCGTCAGCAGAGAGCGTACCTCTACATCATCGGGGATAAAGCTCAACTAAAGGTGAGTTTTAGGCCTTAACGCACCAAACTGGGGATGTTTTGATAGATCTTCTGAATCATCTCAACTCTGATTAGCATCAATAAAAAAGATAAATGGATTAATCTAAACTGAAACAGGAAACGAGTTCACCTGCATCGCAATAAGCTGATTGGATGGTTTATACTCTGTCCAGGGAGGAAAGCAGGACTCCCTCCAGCACTGGGAGGTGGTCCCCATCGAGGTTTGCGACGTGCGGCAGGTGAAAAACAGCTTCAAGAAGCTGATGAAGGCTTGCGTGCCGAGCTGCCCGACCTCTGACCCCAACACCAGCTTCCTGCGCTGCCTGGAGGAGTCGGAGTGGATGGCCCTGGTGAGTCCCGCTTCCCAGCATCGCTCACGTTTGCTCGCTTTGATTCTGACTCCGCCCACATGTGCGTCCAGCTGCACAGGGTGCTGCAGGTGTCCGTGCTGGTAGTGGAGCTTCTGGACACCGGCTCGTCCGTCATGGTCAGCTTAGAGGACGGCTGGGACGTCACCACGCAGGTCAGACTGAGAGGAACAACCCAGATCTTTCGCTCGGTGCAGGAGCGACCTGTTCAGGTGGAGCTCATTGTTTGTGGTCGCAGGTGGTGTCCCTGGTGCAGCTGCTGTCGGATCCCTACTACAGAACCTTCGATGGTTTCCGGCTGCTGGTGGAGAAGGAGTGGCTGTCGTTCGGTCACAGGTTCAGCCATCGCGGCGCTCAGACGCTGGGCAGCCAGAGCAGTGGCTTCACCCCCGTCTTCCTGCAGTTCCTGGACTGTGTACACCAGGTAGGTCTGGAAGAAATGAGTAGAAACAGCAGCTGATGTTTCTCTAAAGCGACTTGGTTGGACCAGTTCCTGCTGAAAAACTACGATATTTATTAACACACAGTTTGTGTTTTATAAAACCATAATTTGGACCACATCTGAGCAGGTCCTGTTTAACCCTAGAACCGCCAAGCGGGTCATTTTTACCTCCTTGGTTGTTAAATTAAATCCACACGTCTCCAAATGGTTCTGAAATGGTTCCAGTAAACATGTAGTGAATCACAAATAAAAAGAAATGTGAGCATTAATACCTAGAAATGCCACGGAGGTCATTTCCACCATCTCGCTTAATGCAATGTGTCCGGCTGTCAGGCGTTTCTGCGTCACGCCCATTCGCGCCACTCCCGGTTGCTTAGTAACGTACGTAAATTCAATAGCTGTCAGTCAGTAAAAGGATTTTATAATTGTTTTGGCTAATCTACTGCTAAATATGACAAATGGTGGTTCTAGTGTTAAGCAGAGCCGCATTTTGAAGATGCATTGTTTGTGCTAACAGGTTGGTTGCTATGACAACGACCTGTAAGATATCTTATCTGAGCGTGCTTAAACTGCGTTCTGCATCCCTAAACTGGGCCTGGCAGGTTTTTCTGCTTTTGGTAATACACGGGTTTTGTTAAACCTCATTTTAAGACTCTTGTAACGGAGATATTTTAGCATTAGCATTTAGCAGAGGCAACATGGCGACGCTGCTTTGCAGTTAGGGAATAAATAAATATTAACTCAATGCATTTTGAGGAAGGACGCACATCAGACCTTCCAGTGTTTGTACGCTTGTGTGAATCCGGCTTTAAAATCACAGAAACCTCCTGAACAGGAAGTTCAGCAGGTCTCCGTTTTCCTTCCTCTTCCGATACCACGCGTGTTAACCGACACGTCACTTCCTGTTCCGCTGATCCGTGACGTGGATTCACCCTCGCATCTAGAAATAGATCTAACTGTGGCCCAGCTGAACATTCTGCGGTTTGCCGTCAGACATTAAACGTTGTGTTTCAGAGAAGAAGTGCGTTTACACGTGTTCGTTAAACCTCCCTGAAGCTCGTCTCTCTCCCCGAATGCTCAGATCCACCTGCAGTTCCCCATGGAGTTCGAGTTCAGCCAGTACTACCTGAAGTTCCTGGCCTACCACTACGTGTCCAACCGCTTCCGCACCTTCCTGCTCGACTCGGACTATGAACGCATCGAGCTGGGTGTGCTGTATGAGGAGAAAGGCGAGAGGAAGAGTCCTCAGGTCTGCAAGTCGGTGTGGGACTACATCGACCGACTCCACAAGAAAACGCCCGTCTTCTACAACTACATGTACTGTCCAGAGGACGAGGAGGTGAGAGCAGCGCAGGTAGAAACGATGCGACTGAAACGAGGGATTTAAGCGGCTTGTGTGGTTGCAGGTGTTGCGGCCGTACACGTTCATTTCCAACCTGAAGGTGTGGGACTTCTACATGGAGGAGACGCTATCCGAAGGGCCGCCGTACGACTGGGAGCTGAGGAGCCGGCAGGAGAACTCGGCGGAGGAGACGGCGGAGAAAGCCGACACGAGTGCCCCGAAGTCGAAGCGGCGCGTGGTGTGGCCGTGTTACGACAGCCTGAGTAAGGTCGTCCCCGACGCCATCACCAAGCTGCTGCACGACCTGCAGAGTCTGGAGGCCGAGCTCGGACAGACGTCGGACAAGTGGAGGGACACGTGGGACAAGATCAAGGCCGTGCAGAGGGCGGAGCCCAAACTGGAAAGCAAGGTGGGACGGCGGTTTGTTTTCTCCTCCCGCTGGTGTTTTTACAGTAACTTCTATCGCTTCTTCCTCCGCAGACGTCCTTCTCCAGCTCCCTTCTCATGTCGTCTAACCTGAGCCACCAGCGGCGCTCTCAGGGCGTCTACCTGCAGGACAGCGGCGTCAGATCCTCCATCAACCTGGGTCTGGACTGCGAGGCCAGCGCCACCTCCACGCCGGTGGCGGGTCGCTCCAGCACCAGCACGCTGTACAGCCAGTTTCAGAGCAGCGAGAGCGAGAACAGGTCGGCGTCGGGAGGAAACGTAAACGCCATCGCGCCGTTTCAGAAACATCCAAACCAATTTTCTTTTCCCCGCAGGAGTTTCGAAGGAATCCTTTACAAGAAAGGGGCGTTGTTGAAACCATGGAAACCGCGGTGGTTCGTCCTGGACAAGACCAAACATCAGGTGAGACTTTTATTTCCAGCAAGACGTTCAGACTGTAATCTGTAACAAGCCCCTCCCCCCACACCTGCAGCTGAGATACTACGAGAGCAGACAGGACAAGGAGTGCAAAGGGGTGATCGAGCTGGCCGACGTGGAGTCCGTCACGGCGGGGACACCTGCACTGGGAGCGCCGAAGAACATGGAGGAGAAAGCCTTCTTTGATGTGAGCTGATGAGGAAATAAATGTTCACGCAGGATCGATGCAAAAAGCTTTAACGGCTCCTTCTCCTCCAAACAGCTCAAGACCACCAAACGCGTGTACAACTTCTGCGCCCAGGACAGCACGAACGCTCAGCTGTGGATGGACAGCGTGCAGAGCTGCCTGTCGGACGCATAGAGGAGGAGGAGGAGGAGGAGGAGGAGGAGGAAGGACCGGGCTGGGGGGGCCTTTCACCACTTAAGCTCTGCTCTGTTACAAGTGTTAAACTAAAATCTTACATCACATTTTTTTTGTTATATAAAAGATGAAAAAGAAAAAAAAAAAAGTTGCAGAAGAACCACTTCCTGTTGTAGCTGCATCCCCCCCCCCACACACCCCCACCAAACCACTCTGACCACTATGTGTCCATACGCACCAAACCAATGCATTCCTGCAGTTTGGACCAGCACGAAGACCCTTCCAGACCCCCCCGGTCAAACCTTTATCTTACTAACCCCCCCCCCCACCTTTTAAACCCGTTTGGGGAGGAATGACGGAGGAGGTGGCCTGGACTAATCGGACTGGTTCTGGTGGGTAGACGGACCAAAACGCAGGTTAAATCCTGTCCTGCTTTCACTGCCTGTCGTAGCTGATTTCCAGCATATCATGAGGAAGATGAGGAGTCGCTGAGGAAGGTCAACGCTTCATGAAGGATTTCCTTTTCTTCTCCACTTATTTTTCTAGTCTGAACATCCACAGCACTCGTTCAGCCGCTTGCAAAGATCAAACCAGGAGACTAAAATAAACGCAAAAAAGTCCGTCAGGCGTCGGTGAAATTTTCACTGATCATGTTTACAAAGTTGAGGAAACCCCGCCCCCCCCCTCCCTCACCGAGATCAGTTTTAGCTTTTCACCTTTGCACTTAGTCGCTCCTCACCATGCAGGTTTTGTTTTAAGGGATGCAGAAGGAGAAAAGAGGGATTTCTTTTTGTTACATCCTTTAAAAGCATTTCTCGGTGGAAGACAGTATTTAGTGATGGCTTCTATAAATAGATATATTTTTATTTACCTGGTTGGGGTTCTTTTCACTGTGCCTGCTACAAGTTTGGGCCCAGCTCCATTTGCACTCACCGATCCGGACTTCAGACAGACTTTTCACACATTTAAACCCAAATTAAACAGAATTAAACAATCTGAGGTGAGAAATAATCTCTTTACACGACGAGAAGCTTCCAGAATAACAGCTAAAAATAAAAGTAACTCTGGTCGCATATCTGTTTTATCATCACTGCTTGTATCTGCTATAGAGGAACGGTGAATTTTAGCCCTCCACACACACACACACACACACACACACACACACACCTCGCTTTGTAAAAAGTACAGTTCTGCTGTCTGAACAGAAAATGTTGGAAGTGTAGATTTTTTTGTCGTATAACTTCCTTTGTATATACTACTCCAGATTTGTATGTAACGTTTATGGTAGTAATTTATTTAACTCGTCTCAGTAAAGAGTTCCTCGAGCACCACTTTATTTTTTAAATTAGGAATTCAATGTGCCATTTGTTTATTTCTGTATTAATGTGACTAATGCTTTTTGTGTTTTGGAAACTGTACAACCTTTTTTTCCTTATGTTACACACGCTGTGTGAGAGAGTGGAACTGGTGTGTTTGTGGGCTTTTTTTTTTACTGTGTTGCTCATCCACATGTCCAGGTTGTAGATTTCAAATCCCAAAATAAAAATCTGATGTGAAGTCTTCCCGTCGCTGGGTTCTGCTGACTGGTGTGTTTACGTGCGAAGCCTCCATTAAGATGTCAAAAGGAAATAAAAAGGTAGTAAATATGAACGATTTCTGTCCATAAACTTCCTACATATTTCTGCAGAATGGAAAGTGTCTCATAAGTTTATGAATTCACGTACAGTTTAATGTAAAAAATAATGACATTTTCCTAATCCGCATATTTATTTGCAAATAAAGCTGTTAATGTTCTCAGGCGGATGCATTTTATCAATAAGAGCTTCAACACGAAGCACCTGAACCCACCGGTGGGAAAACTCCACAGATCACCTTTTCACTCTGGTTTACTCATCTCCGTGGTAACTCAACCACAACAAACACGGCATAATCCTTTTTATTTATTTCTCTTTATTATTTTTTTAGAAACGACCTCCTGAGCCAGGTTATGTTGTCAATCATGTCAATATAGTTTCTAGAATCCAAATAAAAACTGTGCATTTAAATGTGCTTCTCTTATTTCCTGATACCAAATCAAACTTGGATCATTTTGATCACCAGATAGAGCTGCATCACACCCGCATCTAACAGTTACTCATTAAGAGCTCTGCTTAAGTCTAACGTGAGTCGCTGTGTTGCAACACTGCAGCTCTTTTGGACCAGAGTTGCATTAAACAAAGTATATAATAGTTTGAATGGTGCATTCAAGGACGCTGCAGAAACTCGTACATGCAGGCGTCCATGAGGGTCACTAACGACACGCAGCAGGTCTGAGTGGAATTTCTGTTTGGTTGATTATTTCTCCACCATTAAACGTCCCAAACACTGGAGTTTCCCTGCTGCGTCACACCTGAATCAAATCAGCTGGAAATTAGCAGACGTGCGGTTTGAAACTAATTAAGTCTGATGTGTTGCAGCAGTGAAACTCTGCTCTCTCTCTGTTCTACCTTGTAAAGGTGACTTTTCCCGCGTTCCAGCAACATACGATACAAAACCAGTTGGTTTTATTAAAGAGAAGCAATCATCCAAACGGATCTGACATGAAACACAACGTGGATGCTGATCATCAGCTGGCGTAAAGACAACAATCAGAGCTGCAAAAGGAACGCTTTTGGTAATAATGTGGCAAACCAGACACTTTTAATTTCTTCTTTTGCTTTTTTTTCTCTTCTTTAACAACCTGATCGCTGTCAAATGATTTAGGTAAGTACACCGAAGCGACGTGGAGCTCTGCAGAAGCCGGACCTGCACTCTCCGTTCAATCCTGCTGCTTGGACAGAAAAAAGCAAAAAGGCAACACAGCATCGCTCTTACCAGAAATCACTCATGTCCTGCAAGTAAGTGCTTGGTGGAGAGAAAAAAAAAGGAACAGACAACAATAGTAATGTCAAAATTGCTTGTAAAATTACTTTTAAATGTAGATAATATTTGTATATAGGTAGATAATGTTTGGTTGATTTTAAGGGGAATAGCAGTAAGAACTTAAAAGGTCATTACAATCAGAAGGTCTTCGCTCACTAGCTAGGTCAACAGAACCGGTTATACATGCGCTAAAAAGAAAAAAAAAGTCAAAATCATAACCTTCGGCTTGAGATTAGATCCAAATTTGTCTGGTCAAAACTACCAAATGTTTTTTTTTAAAAGGAAAATATTGAATTTTCTTTCTTATTTTTAAATAAATTGGCTAATTGACATTATTGCACATGAGCAAAAGCCAGTAATACTATTAGAGCTCCGTCCCTCCGGAAAACATCCAAAGCCGGTGATGTACAGCAACACGGTACGTTTCAGCAACCAAGAAAAGAAAGGATGGGTGGGGACGTGGGAGTGGGTGGGAGGACAGAGACCGCCAGCAGAGATGAACACTTGCATTGTGCTACGATGTAAATGGCTGCATAAGTGCTTTTCTTCTTAAGCTTTAAGAGAAAGAAAAGTTCTCCAAAAACAGGTATTTATTGTTGAGGCATCGATAAAAGTCGGCCTGTGCTATCCATTCAGGGGGGAGCTTGTAAAATCCCTACCGGTGGGGAGGAGAAAAATCTTTCAGGACATAAAAAAATAACATAGATGGTGTTGGGGGGGGGGGGGGGGTGGGGGGGGGGGGGGGGGGGGGGGGGGGGGGGGGGGGGAGGGGGGGGGGGGGGGGGGGGGG
>JBAMHX010000026.1:6874757-6898276 GCA_037177515.1 Pseudomugil tenellus
ATGAGCGTGATTTGGTAACAATCATTAGTTTTGTGTTGTGGTTTGGTTAAGTTTGCAAATTCGAGTGTGTAGGTGCCAAGCCTGGCTGGATCACTATAAATCTAAATACATAGTAATGTAAATCGTTAGTCTCCTATTTTTTTAAATGTCATAAAGACATGAGGTTCATTCTGCTCAAATCCTTTATGACATGGCAATGTCTTGGGTGCAAATAAAACTTTGTTCAGATAACTTCCTTAAAGAAGAGTTTACAGGTTCCTAAAGCTCTTTAAAAAATGGTTTATGGGTATTCCTATGTCGGTCAACTTCATGTTTATTTAAACCAGCCCTGAGCGCTGAAGTGCTGCATAACAATAGCAGCCATGTATAAAGAGTAAAAGTAACGGTTAAACTAATAAAACACAGAAAAGGCTTGTTGAAATCACTGCAGGGATTTGTGCAAGACTGAATCCCAGAAGCCAGGAGGAAGGGACATTCCCCTATGATTAGTAGTTAGATAAGATGGTGTGTTATCGAGGGAGGTGTTATCCAGTCAACATCAACATGCAATGAAATCCTACTAAATAAAAAAAACAGTGCACCTATGATTCCCTTTGATGTCCTGATCCATTGGCAAAATTAGTGATTGTTTCTAAAAAACAAAAAAATAAAAATGTTGTGCATTTCACTGTGGAATGAGCATGCTCTGCTTTCATATATGGCACCTAGTACTACATTGTTATGTACTACATAATCTATCTACTACTACTAGTACTACATTATTGTGAAAAACATCCTGGGTTAGTTTTGATAAAAAATAATGCTGAGAGTCCTACCTGGCAACCCTAAATGTATCTTTCCAAGAATGTTTCCAGATGTGCACCCTATGGCCCACACAGTGCCCTATATAGTGGTCACACACTTTTGTAGAGGTGTCCAAATGTACTTTGGGAGAAAAGTATTTCACTCAAATTACCCACAATGCATCTTGAAAAGCAGTGAGCATCGATGGTCACTAGATGGGTCAATAAAGACCACAATGCATTGAGGGCCAGAGCAAAACACCTAAGGGGGTTTTCCATAATCACTTGTCATCCATCATCAACAGATTGAGGGCACTATGTAGTGCACATTGGGTGCACAATCAGACACAGCCCTAGTTCTAGCCCTGACCGGAGTGTCCTTTGTGATAACACAATATTGTCAACGATATTCAATTTCTAGTTCCCACTATAAAGGTACAATAATAGTTATGCAATATAGAACCAGACTGGTCCTGAACTTACGTATAATATAGAGAGAGGACCGCTGGTTGCTGGAACTAGCAACCCCAGTACAAACTTGAGCTGGGACACCACGATGTGGACAGCAGCTGCTGTAGTAAAACCAGACACCAGAGTGTCTGACAGGTACACAACAATAAAGCCCACCTGCAGAATACCCATAGCAAGCTGTGTTAAAATAAAAAGAAAAAACAAGTCTTTTAAGAATACGTTGAATAAGCTGCTTGATGCACTGATTGACAACCTAATCCTACCTGGAAAATTCCAATAAGGAATGTGACAGACGAGGCCACCAGGACTCTCTGCTGGTCCTGGGTTAGACTTTCAAAGTCTGTGATATTTGCCCCCCGTCCGTCCTCTGGGACCAAACGGGTCACTACAGCTCCCACCATCAGGCTCAGAACTGGGAAGGTACCTTCAGGGAGAATGAATAGGACGGTCTTTTTTATTTATCATAATTAAAACATACAATGTGCATGTTTGATGACAGAACATTTTTATTATTTAGGGACACAAACTATCAAAAAGGGATCCATGCAGATTGAAATCATGTTACTGAATAAAGTGAAACTGAATATTAGAACCAATGTTAAACCAAAACATCTGTTTGGGAGGGAGAGCATTGCTAGGTTCATGCAGTTTGAAACACTTTATCCCTTGTTTTTACACAACATACCCATAGATATATGTCTGGAACTGCCCAGGAAAAAGTATGTTAGCAAAGGGAAGAAAGCTGTGTAGAGTCCATAACTTGGAGGTAGCGAAGCCAGTAGAGAATTGGTGAGTCCTGAATGAGTAAAAAACATGAAAAGTGAATGTTATACAACAAATTAGATATCACAGTGTACGTGAGCAAAAAGACATATGGCTGCTACATTAGTGAAAGATGCTTATATTGTGGATACGTCTGTAAAGCTTGTTCTGACTAAAACAGTTGATGCTGGTATTGACAGTTAGCCTGTGAACACTCACTATTCAGCTATTTTAACTGGAATTAAACTATAGCTTTGTTACATCCCCCGGCCTATGGCTTAAGAACGTGTTTATGCAAAGACTTCTGCATGGCTGCCATTCAACACCAGGGCTCTCTCATCATACTTTGCGTTGTTGCCACTTGCTACCTTTTAACAATTGTTATTCCCATTGGACGCACCAGGTCAGCACTTCATCCCTCAGGACCAATCAGAGAAGCGTCTGGACAGCTGTGTCCTCTCAGCTCAAAGTTTGCCAACTAGGGATTGTCATAGCACTGCTTTGGGAATTTGAGACTTGGCCCCCTTTTGACCAAGCTGGTTCGGATCCAGAGCCAGACTAAACATTGGTTCTCTGGGGGTGAACCGCCTATTCACCGGCTCCTGGCTCTCAAAACTGATTCTAACCAGGCACCAACTTTTTGCTGGGCTAGAGTTGAGAACTGGTTCACGTTGCTTATGTCTGCAGCTAGGGCGCAGTTACCTGACCAAAGTAGAGTTGAAACATGGTCTATGCTTTGTACAAGCAAACAATTTAACTCTAAAAACAAGCAGAATTGGTGTGAGGAGGAGACTGTCAGGCTCCGCCTATCTCTTATATACAGTCTATGGTGTGAACACAGACGCTATCATTGGTGTGAATAACATCTTCAAACATGTTCAGCAAACCAGCCAAAAGACAAATGACTTTAGAGAGTTTCTTCCAAACAAAACATGTAAGGTGAGTATAACTGTTGAATACAGATACTGTTTAGCTAAAACAGATACTTTTTATATTTTGTATTATAAATTATATTGTTTATGAGGACTTTAAAAGATGACAGATGTCAGTTTAGTTAGCTAAGCTAGCTAGTTAAGAAAAAGATGGTAGTATCTACTGAGTTTCATTTGTCAGTTTCTCAGCTTAAAAAATAATAACGTTTTGATAAATTATTCTGTTGAGTGTTGTTTTTTGCAAAATAATTTTAACTTTTTCTTGAGTAATATTATTCTAAAGGAACAATAGGCTGGTCTTACTCAAGTGTGGTTGGGCTACTGTTCTGGCTACTCGACATTACTAACTTCTGGGTTGAAAATAAGAATATCCATGTATTTGTGTTCCTTTAGCTGGTATATTTGCTCACGGACGTTGCTGTTGAAAGCCAAAAAGCACACAAACAGACGAATTTTGCGCTACGTTGTCCCTGAGTGACGTCACAACAGGAGTGCATGGGTTTGTGCATGTTGTGTGCTGCGCACGAACATAGCGGCGCCCATAATTTGCAAGGGAAATTCAAAATTATTTTTAGAAGGCAGATGTTAGAAGTGAATCTGCAAAACAGTAATGCCATCTTGACTGGTAATGGTCAGTGTTTACTGTGGAATTTTTTTGTTTCTTCTGATAGTCCTCTGTTAACCTCTTAGACTTCAAATGGGTCATAACAAGCTTCATGTTTTTTGCTGTGGCTAAAGGGATTAGCATGTGTATGTTTGTTAGCAGCATCAAATACAAATTAGCTTGTGCTTAGGCATGGCATTTAAACCATGGTCTGGGTAAATACTCAATCTGGATTGGCTGGAGGATGTTCATTAGCAAGTGCCACAGGAAACCTATTAAAAAGGTTCCTGTCAGAAAACCTTGTTGTTCTTAACTATTGTGCTGCCCCCAAAGCTAGTTGTTAACTGTAACTGAACTTAGCACATACATTAACATACTTCTAGCTAGAGATGGTTACCTTGGCAACGTATCACAAAAACAGATCTTAAATAATCCACTCAGCTGCATCTTGTGAAAAGTGACTATAGTTTAAGTGGGATAATGCCCTTCAGTGTGTTTGTTATCAGAAACTTATTAACTTTGCTGTAACTAACTCAAATCAATAGGTAATTTAGCAGATCTGTCTTAATGAACATTTAATTAAGTCTGTTAATTAAGTCTGATGTGTGCAGCAACAGGGAAGCTCCTAGCACTTTCAGGATTGCTCCTCTCGAGGACCTGGGTTGAATCTTCTAGCTGGAAAGCAAAAGTACCAAACGGATTAGTCCTGCTGCATTTATAAGTTGTTTGATCTTGTTTTATGGATGCAGCTTGGCATGCATGGTATAGCTGCATGCTTCGTGTTGACGTTATGAACTGAGTAACTTCTGTTCCTGCCCTTGTGGACACATATTGAAATAATTTAGCCTGAAATATGCACAACAGAGCAACTTTAATGTTGGTCAAAAACTTTCATATAGAATATACAATTTACATTAGCTAGTATTTTACCTTCATTTGTAATATGTAGAATGAAAATAATATAAGTCTGTAGTTTCAGAATGTTTTATGTGATGAAGGTCTTGTCCTAAAGTAAACCAGCAGGTTTTAATCATCCAGCTCCTCACCTTGCATGATGGCAACCATTCCTGAGCTGATTCCAGCCACCACATCACTCAGCAGCCACTCTCTAACTCTGTATATCCTCATCCATCCAATGATGGGTAGGCGAGAAAGTACCGCACTTTTGGCCTGTTTTGCATCACAGCTGTTGGAGTGACACAAAAACAAATCTCATATTTGATTCAAATGTTTTGTTTTTTGTGGACAGCTAAAAATAAATACATAAATAAATAAATAACAACCCCCCCCCCCAAAAAAAGGAGGTACTTACGTCAGATAACTTTTGGCATGGTCTAGGATGGTTTTGTGATTTCTTTTGAATTTCTCATGACTTTCCTCAAAACTGTCTTCCGAGTATACAGGTCTGGCTACAACATACTGCTTCCTCAAAGTCGTCATCTTCACAACTTAAACGCCTGAAGGAGTTTGACTGGCCAGAGTATGTAATCTTAGACCAGTCTCAGGTTTTCTCTTCACTTTGTTAAACCATTAACAGATGTGTCATTTAGCCCATTTTCTTGTCTTTTTCTTTTTTCACTTTGAAGGGTTAATTTTATGGTACGTTGAAAATGTTTTGTTTAGTAATAGGTAAACTATCCATTTTAACTGCTTCATCCAAGTCAGTGTCTCCAGGGTAGCTGGAGCTTATCCCAGCAGTCATCAGGTGAGCGGCAGGGTACAAATAGGTAAACTAGTAAATAGAAATTCTAGGAAACGCCCTTTTATCTGTCTCCCACCTGTCTTATTCTATCTTGTGTCTGTCTTCCAGCTATCCAGACTTCACTTTTCACTAATTTCACACATTTGTTCAAGCGTAAAAGCATCAAAATATTCTAAAACTAACTAAAAAACTGCTTCAGGATATGAGTTCAACATCTGTTACAATGGTGATTAGCACCCTCAAACAACCAACTTAGTGACTTCCAGCTCCCTAAGCCGCTCTCCCGCTACATTCTTCAGTCCTTGTTGTTTTGTGATGAACTGCAATGAATGGTAAAAAAATCTTTTATTTAACTCATGTCATGGATCAGTGAGCACCAACAGATGTAGCAAATTGTTGCTCAACCAAAAACTATTAATCCAACTGATTGGGAATAAAAAAAACATTTAACATATGCTAAATCAAGTGAGAAATCTCAGTGTTTTGTATGTATTATCAATAATATCATAATGAAGACATAAGTTCAGCACCGAGGAGATAACTTTCAGGTCACATGACTCAGATTGGAAACTGTTTCTGTGTTCTGTGTCATCACTTAATATATGCACTAAAGTTTGTTCAAACATGCAACAGAACATAACTTAATACACGTTTACAGTTCAATTCAATAAATATTTTGGTGTTCAAGGTCTTAAAATAGTACCAGATTCAGAGGAAGCTGACCGAAAGCCTTTTGCAAAAAGCCTTATGGCCCTGCAGCGCAGAAACCAGCTTTAGTCACAAACATGTTTTAACAAACACAGCTGACTGGCAAAAGGTTATGACCTCTCAAGATAAATCACTACATTTAGTGAATATATACCTAACGAAGATAAGGGTCAAGCGTTAACTAACATAAAACTAAGATATGGATGCAGCAGTGGTCTCCAACCTTTGTTATACAAAGAGCTATTTTGCTATCTGCCCAGTTTTTTAAAACTTGTTCATAGTCGCAAATGACTTTTTAAAAATACATTCTGCCATTTTCAATTTGCTATTTTTTAAGTACCAAATACTTAGTTCTCATATGTGTTATTTATATAATATATACTATGGTTCATGCTGCTCGCTTTTGCTCTTAACTTTGATTTTTTTTACTGATTTTTTATACTTTTTTGCTGATATTTTTGATATTTTGCTGATTTTTTTTTTTACTCGAAACCTTAGAATATTTGCAAATCTCTGTGACTGACGCATTTATAATAGAAACTGAAACGCTTTTTCAGCTTTTTTCTCTTATCTACATCGTGTGCGTAGCCTACAAATAGCTGAAGCCTGCACTTAGCAGTCAACTAAAGCTGAGTGGATTGGAAAGTTGTTAACGCTAAGCTAACTAGCATCAAGATGCCCTTAATCTCCAATGATGAATACAAAGACTTATATGCAATGATTAAAGCACTGGAAACCAAAGTGGGCTGTCTTGAAGGCAATGCTGAAGTAAATGAACAATGTGGAGATGAAACAATCCTGCCAATGACTCAAAACAACAGAGGTGAGCAAGCTAACACACAGCTAATAGACAGAGATAACATTTCTAAGGAAGAAGCAGCCTCTGTGCATGAAGGTAAATCATTTAGTGACTGGAACTGTTTTAGTGCAAAGCCAAAAAGTAAATCATGTCTCCTGGCAAAGGGAGGATGGCGTATTAAAGGTCAGACACAGCAGGTTGAAGTTAGTGATGATACCAACTGACCTTCACTCCCTTTAAAACGAAAGACTTCTTCTACCCATTTACATGGAGGGAAACATGGCTGGATCTGAGACCAGAAAGGTCAACAACAAGCCCCAACAACACCTAAATGTGAAACTGCAGAACAGAATTGCTCCGCTGTCAGAGCAACCAGGATCTTTATCTGAAAAATATACATCAAGCAAAGTGAGGACTGATAACAGGTCAGAAAGAAAAAGGCCACAGAGAAAGCTAAAGGCTGGGCCAGAAATGCAGATAATTGGTGATTCTTCTGTAAATGATGTTCAATGGTTGTGTGGAAAGAAAACCAAAGTCCTCTGCTTTCCAAAAGATATGGTCAACGACATGCTGGAAAGAATTCTGAAAGCTGTGGGTGATTACTCAACTGTTAAATGTGAGCTCCCTAAAAGCAGCTGTATTCATCAGCGAACCCGTGCCTCCTGTCAGAAAGGGAGAGGAAAGATTCAGTCGATTACTAGCACTGAATAAATCTGCATGTGCTGACTACAAACGGCATTTTATTGACTTTTTTTCATTTTTTGGGAAAGCCTTTTTGGGTCCAGCCTGCATGGATAACGGCAGTCTTGATTTTTCCCAGGAATAGCTGAGACTCTGCTTATTCAAAGTTAACAAAATTCCTGTACTTTTAAGTAACAGAAGAAGAAATGCTGCTCTGTTAAAACATGGAGAACTGCCTTCTAAAAGATTTCTAAGAAAAGTTAACTTGCTCTATGAGCCACAGCGTTCCCACAAACAAAGTGCTAATAATCCTAAACACATCAACTTGGGTTTATTAAACATTATATCTTTAGCAGGTAAAGCTTTTCCAATTAGTGATTTTATTACTGAGCACAGCCTTGATTTTATGTTTTTAACTGAAACTTGGTTGGACCAAAAAACAGTGCAGCTGTTCTTATTGAGTCAACCCCTCCCAATTACAGTTTTATCAGTGAGGTCAGAGCAAACAGAAGATGTGGGGGGTTGCACTCTTATATAATGAATTATTTCAGTGCAAACAATTATCTTTTCAAAGTTTCACTACTTTTGAATATCTGGCTCTGCAACTCAAGGCCTCATAACAGAGCCAACACACACCAAAGGACACACTCTAGATCTGCTGATTTCAAAGGGATTGGACATTTCCAAGGTTTCTGTGTGAGATGTGGGACTATCCGATCATTACCGTAATTTCTTCCAGAGTAGGATTCCTGCCCACACGCATATTTCAACAGAGACAATCACAAAACGCTGTATAACTGAAAACGCAACTGAACTGTTTAACCAGGCCTTCTTGTTAACACCTACCCTACCAGAGGGTTCAGTCAATGAGCTTGTCACTAGTTTCAATGCTAAAGTGTCAGATATTATGGATGCTAAGGCTCCGAGGAGACCGAGGTCCTGTACAGGATCTTAGTAAATGCATCAAGGACATTAATGACTGGATGGGCGTCTTTTACTGTGGAGATGGAGTGTAGCTCTGAAAGCTCATCTTTTTGTACAGATCACATTCCCACAAAAAATCAACCAACACAATAGGCATGCTTTACCTAAAAGTGCACTTTACCTAAAAGTGTAGTGACCATCTGATCTCCTGATACCTTACCAGCACAGCCAAACCCTTCCTGAAGAGTGACTTTTTAATATTCTGTACATACGTTTAACTCACAGTGATAAACAGAACAGTAGCACTGCAAAGCAGCATGGGAAATATGTAAATGACCACTCAATAGACTAATCACAGCAATTCTGCATAACCATAAACCATCAATGAGACAATCTTCTTCATTAGGGGTCCAATAGTGGTGCGGGGCTTTAAGCGGCCGCTTAGTCTGCTTTGTGGCACAACTGGCTCTGCCTGCACTGAACCCAAGGAATGAAAGAAAAGGACACATTCAATCTTGACAAAAAGACTTAATTTATTAACATATTAATGAAAATACAGGTTGATCTCTCCCAGCGGACATCAGGCTTTTATTCGGAACAGGCTAAAATCGTGTTTCTGGAGCTGGAGCCTGTGGAAAAACAAGGATTTCATGTTACTGTTACAACTTCGTAAATCTATTTATTAAATGAAACAGTTAAATGTCACATTAGGAGTATGAGGAAAGTACATAAAAGGTGATCGTAACTGTTTTTAACTAAAGAATGCAGAGAAGGTATACCTACATTACTATCTCTGATCCTGATACTGTTGAGGTGGTGAACTGTTACCGTCGTTAATATCTGCAGAAAAACATTTGCAGAGATGTTATGTAGATATTTACTTCATGATATATGGCATGCATGGCGACATGATTACCTTTTCACACTCTTTATTTTCTGCAGGGCCTGGATGTTTGTTCAGAATGTGCAACACGGCATCATGCAGCGTTAGAAAGAGCATGGACGGCTCCACTTCATCATCGAAGAACCTGCACTTGTGGAGTTTCTCCAGGATGTAAGCTGCAGGAAAAAAGAAACTAAATGACTTTATCTTCAATTTCCCAGCAAAAAGGACAGTTTTTGAGTAAAGTTCAGCACATCCTGCCCCCAAAGTAACATAAACATTGTTTTTGGAGAACTATATCAATATATAAAATGCATTTATCTTGTTATTTACTGCTTCAATTTATTATTTTATTTTTTTACAATGTATTTATGCAGATATTACTGTTATAATATCAAAGTAGTAACCTAAATGCTGACGCTTGATACTTACGATCACAAGCAACGATGTACACTTCAACCTCCACACGGATCAGCTCTTTCAGCAACTACAAAGAATCAGCAATCCTTCGTTAATGAAGGGAATTAAAGAAAACAGCTGATTTCCATGATACTCTTCAGAATCACACACTGTTTTGAGTCCTTTCAGGCCAGACATATCCAAGAAGGAGACTGCAGCAAAGTCCAGAACCACGCTGTGGACGTCCACTCTAGGAACACTGATGTTAGCGGGAAGCTCAGTGTTCCAGTTGATCCGAAAAGGGAGGTCCTTGAAGTCGGTCGGTTGGTCCAGCCCCTCCATGCTACTCTCATCGTCTGATTCCTTGATTGATCCGTGTGACACGTTCAGGAAGCCCTTCTGAAATGGTAAAACATGTTCTCTTAGTGATTTTTATTTATGCAGAAAATTCAAAGCAGTTTATCATCATTATTGGTGTTTTCTCCCAGAGGCCAAGGGAAGCTGAACCTCCACTATTTATTTTATTTATTTATGGAATTTCCCTCCAGGATGAAAAAATGTACAAAAAATTTGTACATTTAATAATTTATCACTTTTTTAAAAACATTTTTATTTTAGAGTAAAAAATCACCAGCTGAAACTCCTCCACACTTCAAAACTGTCTCCAGGAAGGCTTGCTTCTCCATGTCCACACCATTGACAGTTTAAATTACTGGACAGCACGTACGTCACGTTTCCCATGCCATCTTGGTGTTTCGTCATTATCGGAAAATCCCAATATGGATAAAAAGGTAGAGCTAAGAGGGCTCCGTCACGGTGGAGCCAGCAGGAAGTACGCAGCTGTAACCAGTGATAGCGCTCTAACACATATCAATCAAAAGGACACGCCTCTAAATTTAAGATTAAAATAACATCGAAACCGAAGCGTTAGAAAAAAATTCACCCTCCCCCAGAGTTTACATGACAGAAAATTGGACCTATTAAACCGAGAAAAGGTTGTGGAGCCACTCTGTAAACATGTTTATTTCAGCTGTGAAATCGGACATTTTACCATGGGAGTCTATGGGGATTGTTCTCTATTGTAACCAGTCATCTAGAAGTGACCATCGGCAGCCAGAGATTGCCGCCTGGCCCACACATCATGAAAGACTAATTTTCTCCAGTTGGTTCTAACGTTTTCATTCTGTTCAATGTATGTGCATTTATTGTTTTATCCTTATTTATGGACTTTAATTTGTGTTTTACGTTTAATGTGATATCACTTGGTTTAGAGTTTGATGCACAGTTAAAGGTAACTCTGTGGTAGGAACCATGAGCTGAAGCCAACCTCCACAGAACCCTGATTGGCTGGCAGGATCCAGATCTGATCTTCAAAAGACCAAACACAGACTCTGTTCCCTCTCTTACATCCTCTCTACCTGGACACACTTTTTTTCATCTCTTACGCTCTTACATCTCCTCTCTTTTAGCTCTCTCAGCTAAGTATGTGTACGTGAAAAGCTTTGTCCTCCTTGCTGAAGAACAAAAGGAGGACCACATGGTCTGAACACATGGCCAATCCTTCAGGAACCTAAGATGAGGAATTAAGCTTTCACTCTGTAGCTATGTTCGGGCTTCCTGAACAGAAGTTAGATTTTCCACAACTCCACCTCACTTGTGGACATTATTGAACCTTCCATCTTCGGCCTCAACCACCAGCCATCGACCCCGAAAGGAACCACTGAAAGCTGAGAACCCCAACGACAGGCTTCTCCCCGATTCCAACGGTGCCAATACGGGCCGATACCGTCTCAGCGCCCCAGAACACATCCGGACCCGAGCCCACTCCACTGGTCGTAAGCTGCAGTTCCGAACGAACCCCATTTCCTCAGCGAGGAATTACTGGTCTCTAATGATGGTTGGCGAGTTATCTCATCCAGGCCTTAAAAATGGTTCAACCTCTCAGACATGATTAAGTTTACTAAATATATGATAATTCCACACGCATACTTTCTTCTTCATAGAACACAGGTTGATCATCAAGCTCACAGCAACTCTGGTTTATGTTATGTTTGTCTAGTCTGTCTTGTTCATCACATGTTTATTATTTCTTATATATACCTGGAGATTAGATAATAAATACCCCTTTTTACTATCTGGTCGTTGTCTGTCTTGATTTCTGTGGTCATGATTCAGGTCAATTCAAACTAGAATTTAGGACTATAACATTTGAGACTGATTTATTTCTTGAGACTGATTAATTATTGTATTCTTTGAGTTATCAACTCATTATCTAATAATGTTTCCTTCTATACCAGTAGTGTTACCAAAGTAAACTAGAAAATTGAAGGTGGTGCCTCGATGTTCATTCTAAATTAATTACTAATTGTTAATATTAATATTTCATATTAATATTGTCATAACAATTCCATTAAACCATTTTAACTCTTACAGTATTATCGTGCTAGCTTATGAGAGTCCTTTCCTTACATATTAATGCTGCCCATGCGTGAGACCACTTTGCATCAATGACAGACAGAAGGATGAACTTCCTGTTCAGGTAGGATGAGTGAAATCTGTACTATTTACTCCCCACTTTAAGATTTTACTGCTGACTGGATATCTTATGTAAATTTGTGTGGAAATAGTTTTATTCTAGATTTGTGTTACTAAAGTCGTATAACTGGATAGAAACTCAGCACTACAGTGTCCAGACGAGCTTGTTAAAACTGTCCTTTGCCGACCTGAATTTATTGTTTTATGAAGATTAAGTTTGGAAAGCTTTTCTGCTTTTCATACAGGATAGTTTTGGAATATAACTTTTTGTTATAATTTGTTAGTGAAATATTTGCATGAATGAAGAAAGAAAGCACAAATTCAGGTGTTAAGTATTCAAGAATATAAGGAAACAGTAGGCCAGGGGTGCTCAGTGGTACCAGTCGATCACATGACTTAAAAAAATATATTGTTTGATGATTGTTATACAGAGCAGCACAGCTATAACAGCAAGCAAAAAAGGGATGTGAAACAGTGAACATATCAATAACTAACTTGTTTAACATCTTCTGGTTGTTGAACACCAGAGGATACGGTCAGAAAACTGGCTTTGTTAGGTGCATCAGAGATTAGATGAAAGGAACCTCATCCCATCTGGGAAATTACACTGCATGAAGATCTGACTGGTTTTCAGCAGCTCGATGTTGGAACTCATTCAGGGGATTTAAATCCAGTAACAAGGTCAACAAAACGTGGAATCTGTTCGGATCAAAGCTTTGCAGAGGAGAGGAATCTTTCTTTAACGTCGGCCAGAGACGGTGTGGATTATGGTCACACTAATCAGTATTCCAAATCTTCCGTTTTAGACACCATGCGCTCTGTACCGAGGGATAAAAGGATCTTCCAGACTATTATCAGCAACGAGTCCAAAAGGCAGATTGTTGTTCTTGGTAAAGTTAATTTGCACCATAGATGGCAGCATTAGTGCAGACATGCTTACAGAGATTTTACAGCAATAAGAGGTTTCCAGTGACCTTTAGCCTTCAGAGAGGTGTGCCTATTTTTTAGGCATCTGTATGATGGATAAGTAAATCTATAAGTCTGTTTAGATACTTTTAGAGTCGTATGAGGTGTGTAAGTATCAACAGTACCAGTCAGAAGTTTAAACAGACTTGATTTAATGGGAAGGTATTTCCAGATCTTTTACTGGTATTGTTTGTGTTACTGGTGAAAAAGAGATGAAAATGGGACAAGGCGTAAAAGAACAAAAAGCGCTTTCAGGATTAAGACACGAAGCTCTTTATGATGCATCTATAGCTGTGAATGTCATATCATCTGCTCTATAGAGAACACACAAAGAGCAACAACCATGAAACCACACTATTACATAACTAAACACACTTCATCATTTTTCAAACAAATCACGACAAAGAATTTCAGCATTTCAGTGTTAAAAGTTTCAATGTTCTTTTGTTATTTTTGCAGGACTGACATGAAAAAAATGATGCAGCTTAAATAATAAGTTTATAAAACATAAAATATTATTGGTTCATACTATCAGGAGAAAAATCTGAGTAACGTAAGTAATATTTTACTGATTTAAGGTTCACAATCTAATTTAAATATTTACAAAGTCTGTATATTTCAGACATCACTGTCTGTTTTTTATTGTTTAATGTCTGCAGCGCTTTTTGAATAAAGTTGACTAATCAAAACAGGAAGAGATAACAATGGCCTTGTACAGATGGGACTAACTGAGCCTTTTATTGCCTCATGAAGGTGAACGCTGTTGTAAATGAACAAATCTGTGTTACTCACAGAGGACCACTGCAGGTCACCCTTCTTCAGGAGTTTTTTGATTGTCCTCAGCGCTTTATTTCGCTTTCTCAGCACTCGTAGTGGATTAAACCCCAGCTGAAAAGACATGTATCACAAGTAGAAAGTACAAAATAAGGTAAAAGATCAGCTTTATTGCATATAACTTGTCAGTTTAGATGCAGACATTCTTTTTTTAACTACATCTTTCGTGGTAATTTTCATTCGTTGCTGCTCAAACTTACAGCTTCCACTAGCTTGTTCCTGAAGAAATCTGAGTTGGCAAAGAAGATTGGTGATGGAATCCTGAATATCTTCACTCCTTCTGGTTCATATATCTGGAGAAAGTCATAAACACAAAACACAGAAAAAAATAATGTTAAAGTATGTCATCACAATGGGAAGTCTCGCCTCTTATCTCTACTTTCTGTCATTTTGCTTACTTTTTATTTTGTTTGGAGAAAAACATAAAAACTTAATTGAAAACAGAAGATGCAGAAGAGGGAAAAAATAATATACCTTACTGTTATTCACAATACTATCTTATTTAATGCAATGTGTCCTTATTAAAAAGGATTTTTTTCCCTAAGCAAAATCCATTTTATTTGCCAAATGCTTATTTATGCCCACTTGTTCCAGTGTAGAGTCACGGCAGCCTATTCCATCTATTAGGTGAGAGCAACCAGGACAGGTTGCTTCAGAGAGAGAAACAAGCCCGCACTCTTTAGTGGAATGTAGACACACATATTAACCTAGCATGCATGTTTTCGAAGTATCTGCAGAGAACCCCCTGCTTATAAGTCAAGGGTTCCTAAAGTAGGTCCTCGAGCTGCGCTGTCTTGCAGATTATTGATGCATCCCTGTTCCAACACACCTGGCTTTCATTAAATGAACGCAAAAGCCAGTAAAGCTCAGCATAATGACTAATTCATTTGAGTCAGCTGTGTTGGGGCAAGGATACATGGAAAAGCTCTCGGATTGTGACCCTCGATGACCTGAGCTGGGCACAACTGATGCAAGTAGAGATATATGACGTTTCACCAGATAAATGTGTTCGCCTAAGACAGCTGAAAGTAAACATACATCCAGCCAACTTACATTGATGTAGTCCTTTCTGTCTTTGTAGATATCTGTTCCAGTAATGTTAGCTAGCAGGCTGCAGCGAGGACTGAAAACAAAAGATAAACAGTGTTTTCACATCTGCATGCTAACATGCTAATATGCTCACACCCTGCAAATTCTTTTAAATACATATCACAGTTTCACATGTTGACATAAATGTTTGCGAAGAGCTTAAACAATCTTAGTCTGACATATTACAATTGTCAGAAACTTTTTGTACGATAATTTAGCCAACAGTTCAATATATCACAAATACACCAAATTTACGACATTAGGATGTCGCCATATTAGCAACATCATATCACTTTACTTGTGTAGTAGTGAGCACTCAATACTCTGGGTATGTGTGCTAAAGTTGGCCCCTCCCCTCTAATCAAGGGCATGTATAAATGGCACCTGCTGGTCTCCCTTCTGCCTCTCTCTCTCTCCTGGCTGTCTTCAGGTCTCCTTGGGTGGTCTACCTGCTGCTGTTTTGTTTGCTATTTATTTATTTTCCATTTTTTTTCTTTTGGTAGTATATGTTGTAGTTTAAATTAGTTATTTTTGTTTACTTTGTCTAAGCTTTTTTTCTGACAGCTGGGAGTCATTGAGTGGATGGGCTAGGCACCTGTGGTTGGGAACCCTCACGTTTTTGTGTTTGGTTTGATTCACTTGGTACACCGGTCTCCACGTTTTCTTTGGTTTGCAGTGGAGTGTGTGTGTGTGCGTGTTCACAAGGTAAGTGGTGGCACACCTGGGCACTCTCCCTTGTAGGCTGCCCTCCACCAATCCTCCCAGCTGAGTGCTTCCTTCTAGTTTAGTTTGTTTAAAAAAGACACTTGTATATGATTATTATTCTACTTAGATTTTAGACACCATTAGCCATTTTTTTAAAAAGAATAAATTATACGTTTTAACTCACGTCTCTGTCTCTTACAGTTAACCTACAGTTATTTCCTGGGGCCTTAAGCCCCAGGTGGCGTTGTCGAACCTTCCATCCTCAGACTTTTTAATAAATACAGTTTACTTATCCAGTTTGTGTTTGAGTTCACTATTTCACACCCTCACGCCCCCACTACACTTGCATGATTTGTTAATCAAAAGAAATGAGATGAAACTTAAAGAAACTTTTATGCAGCATTAGGATGGAATAAATGATACGAACAACTGAATCCTGAGGACAACGCTGATCAACTCCACACCAAGACCGACAGCTAGTCCAAGATCAAGTCCCAGTAAGATGGATGCAATGCAGGTAACAATCCACACCACCTGGACAAAGCACAAAAAGAGATTTTTTTTCTTTTTAAAAATGCTCATTTTATTTCATTTCAATATGATTTGAAAGTCTTACACAGTCTGGTTTGTCCCTCCTCCAGAGGTATGGGATTTCTGTGACCTGCATCAGCATGCCCTTCAGATTGACGATGATCACAGCACCCAGTACAGACTGGTAAAACGAATAAACCTCGGGTTAAAAACCATCAGAGTCTTGGCTCAGATTAAGTGAAACGTGATGTTTATGGACCTTTGGAAGTGGCTCCAAAAGAAAACCAATAGCCAAGGTGACAATCATCACTATGATGGCTGAGAGTAAACCAGCCACCTGAGGAGAGAAAAAACATTGCAGAGCAAATCTTTATTGTACATCTGTACCTGTACAGGGAAAATACATTTATTCTTGAGTAATTTTAAAAATATTTTTATATGAGAAACATGACTTTAAAACAGATCCAACATTACTGAGTGGTATCTCTTCATGACATTACATTGGTGTAAATAACTCAGCTACTGGTATTATTATTTGGAGTTCATGATCCACTCTGTAGCTGCAGAACAGGCCCAGATACTCATCCCTCCACCACCGTGCTTGACAGTTTGTATGACTTGTTTGTGCTGATCTGCTGTTTGGTTTCACTTTGTATATCCTCACATGTCTTCACTTTGGTTTTATCTGTCTGTAGGACATCGTTTGAGACGTTAACATGTAATTTATCAAGCTATGTCTTCCAAACAAACCAAATTTATATTCTTTTTCTAATTATGCTGCGGCGCATTAACATTTATTATGCTAACCGAGGCCTTTGGAGTCTGATCATTTTGCATCTTGCAAATTGTTCAGAAACTTGATTAAAACCCAGATTGATGGGGTGCAGCAGTAGCTTTTCTATGATTATATAAGATTATTTTCCTCATCAGAATTACGTAGACTGTCAACTAAAATCAGCAGAATTTATGATTTGATAGAGGTTCTTTCTGATTATCACATTAATTGCATTTGATGAATAAATCCCAGATGCTACAAAATAGTTTTTTTTCTTAAAAAATAAAAAGGTATAACCATGTTTGTAGTTCATTTTTATTTTATTTGCTGAAATGTGATATATAGTCAATGCTTATTAACATTTTATTATTTTATTAGCTACAATGTAATCTAGTTACAGTTCCTTTGTTTTCTCCATTGATGTTATCAATAGTTACCCTCTAAAGGAATAAAATTAGATACAGTCCTTTACCTGCGTTTTTCCCCCTGTGCTTTCCTGCACCGCACTCCTTGACAGAGCTGTACTCGCTGCAAAAGACTTGAAGGATGCTCCAAAGATGTTGCTGACTCCAAAGGCAACCAGCTCCTACAGTCAGATCAGAGAAAACACATCTTTTTATAAATAATATAAAGCACAAACTCTTGTGAAATGTAAAGCTTTTCCCCAAATATTGTAACTGTAAGAGTGCTGGGACAAACCTGATTCCCATCTATTGTGTAATCATGTTTTACAGAGTAAACTTTGGCCACAGAAAAAGCCACAGCAAAGCCCACTATAGCCATCGGAAATGCTTCCACTGCTGTCTCCTGAAAGATGCCAAGGTTTGGGGCGACTGGAGATTCGTACCTGAATCGGAAGAAATCCCTTTGATACATAGAGTCTGTTCCTAACAGAAGAAAAATATCGGTTGGGGAATTTTTCTTACATCTAACATGGATTTCTTACCCTCGTGGAATTTGACCAACAACCTCGATGCCATATTTCGTCCTGAAGTCAAATGCATATGAAACTCCACATACAATAACAGTCTGCAGAAGACATCATGCATTTCATTTTAATGACATTTTAGTTTTATTCACCTGAATCCATGCATTAAAAAATAAATTTACAAGACATTTATCTAGAACTGATACAAAATTCTCTCATCAAAAGCTGCCTGATTGCATGTTATCAGCTGCTCATGCCCTCATGTACTGTCTAAACATCTTTAAGGATCATGTTGCGTAATGTTGCTCACCATGATAACCTCTATCGGGATGGGAACAGGCAGTTTGGATTTGAACCTGTCATTCAGCTCTTTCACGGTGAACACCGCCACCATCACCACAAGGGAGATGACCACGTCACACACATTCGTAGATGTAATCTTGTTGAATATTATCTCCAAGGTCTGGAAACAGAAAGAAGTCCAACAGATAAACCACCTCCATCCATGACAGGCTGGGAGACTGAGAGGCTTCTGTATTTACATAAATGAGGGCGAGCGGTCCACTGATGCCTGGAACCGTCAGTCCCAGAACAAACTTCAGCTGAGAAACCAGGATGTGAACGGCTGCTGCCGTAGTGAAGCCGGAGACCAGCGTGTCTGACAGGTACATCACAACAAAGCCCACCTGCAGTACTCCCATTCCCAGCTGCAGGACAGCCGAGAGGAAATGATCAAACTTAAGATTAAAATTAAAAATTGAAAAATACATTTTTAAGAAAAAAAAAAATAAATAGAAATAAAACAATACATTAAAAAAATTTTAAAAATGGAAGAAAACCAACAAAAATAAAACAACTTATCATCTTATAACATAAAATAAATCCAATAAATTTTACTTATTGATTTTTATTCTTGCAAAAAAATTCTCAAAAAGTCTGAAACTGTATTATTAATATAATTGATTAAGGAAAATATGCTACCTGTGATGCCACTAACATCTGTAGATGTGAAGTATTTTAATCTTGTATAAAATAAATGCACAGAAACTTGACAAAGTTTGTATGACAAAACAATGTAGAAATACATGTCTGTCATCTAGTGGTGAGTTGGTGTCACTGAGCCATTCACATCAATCCAAAATCCATACAATAACATTTGTCAAATGCTACTTTATTTTGAAAATGGCTGTTTTGAGCACAATGTTTTTAACTGATTATTGATCTGAACCTCTAAGGATCTTCATCTAAGGATCTGAGCTCAGGATTGTCATTTTCATTTGATCAGAAATGACGTTACTTCAGTTAATTATGATATTCTTTAAGATCAGTTAGTAGATCCTAAATTAGATTGAATCACACTGTGACTGAATTTGAGATATTAAATATGGATTTTTTTTCACAATTTTTTAAATAAAAAAAATATTGTTACCCTCAGCATAATAACAGGAATCATGTTTTGGCGAAACCTTTCTCTGCTAAAATTTCTGAGCGGCTGCATCATCCTTAAAAAGTAAGAATTTGGCTAATAGCCCAACATCATAAAGAAAACAAAAACACGAGCAAATGTTACCTAAAATAAGCTAATATAGCATCTCCATGCACAATAAAAACTAAAACTTAACAGACATCTATTTCACAAATTATTAATTATCACTCATTAAATTTAATATTTGTATCCAAAATAGTTCATAAAATAACTTCCTTTTAGAGATACTTCATCTCATCCATATCCTGGGATTATAATCATGTAATGATCATTATTATTTTGGTTCCTTTATATTATATATATAAGTTATATTTACTAATTTTTATTCTTTTCATGTTTAATTTGATGTTAAAGTTAAAAGATGAAACAAAAGCGACTTAACAGATGAGTATCTGTAAGAAAATAGGGATGTTTCTTTCCTGATTACCTAAATTATTAAAGTTTAGCTTTTCCATTGTATTATAATTATTTTTTCTTTACGTTTTCTGTAACAGTTGTAAAACTAAATCACACACTACAAACACTGGCTTTAAAAAACAAGAAAAAGCTCCAAAAATCAGGTGAATTTTCCTTGAAATAAGATACAATTTCTAGTTCTCTTGGCAAATGATTTATCGTATTTCAAAGAACATTAACCTGTCAAGAAGTCCTAAAACAAGTAAAAAAATCTTTAAAAAAAAACCCTACTAAGTAAGAATAATTATCTTACGTTTAAAAAAATAAGCACTTGTGTCCTTGATTTGAGATGTTTAATCTTACTTAGATTTTAGTTTTTGCAGTGTAGTGTTTCATAACCGAGTGCAGAAATTCAGGCTGCTTGTTTATGCAAAGCAGAGAAAACTCGTTTCGCAAAAGGGAATCCGGTTCGTTCAGCTTGTTGGGTATCTAACCTGCATGATGCCAACTAGGAAAGACACAGAGGATGCCACTAACACTCTCTGCTCATCTCTTGTCAAGCCTTCAAACCCTGTGATGTTGGCCGGTGGTCCATCATCCGGGACCAGCCTGGTGACCACTGAACCAATCATCAGACACAAGACTGGGAACGGCCCTGCAGGGACAGAGAGGGATGACAGCAGATTATTTAAATGGAAGCGAGTCTAGAGAGACATACACCACGTACTTACCCACTGAGATGTGTCTGGAAGTACCCAGGAAAAAGTAAACGACAACAGGGAAGAAGGCAGAGAAGAGTCCATACCAGGGTGGGAGAGAGGCCAGCAAGCAGTAAGCCAGACCTGCAAAGCAAAAACACACACAATACTTGCACGTAAAAAAATTATATTAGTGTTTTTGTTTTGCAAGCTGCAGATTTTCAGATTGATCTTTGTTTTTGAGTTTGTGAAAAAGACAAATGGAGCCATGTAGCATGATGCTAATGTAGCAAATCCAGGGTGTGACATGTGTAAGTAAGGTCGGTGATCATTTACTAAAGCCTTTCCAGGAATGATGCCAGTTCATTTGGGTAATTGTGTGAAGTTCTTGGAAATTTAGCTGAACTTCAGAGTAGAAAAAACATGGTGTCGATGATAAGTGTGACCTGAAGAGAGGTCATGCTTATCACACCTTCAGTTACTCAACAAGGTGCAAGTAGAAATGGTCTCCTGAGATACAGATGCAGTAATCCTGCTGATACCCTCACCTTGCAGGACGGCCACCAGCCCCGTGCTGACACCCGATACAATGTCGGACAGGAGCCACTCTTTCACCCGGTACATCCTCATCCAGCTGATTATCGGCAGCAGGGAAACAGCTGCATTTTTCACTCTTTTAGCATCACACCTGAAATAGAATGTATCATTTTTATTCTGTTTGCTTTATTATTATGCATGAACAGGAAAAGCAGATGGAGATTTTTAACCAGTTCTAGCTCAACATGGCTAGCAGAATTGCAAATTCTGCTTATTTTTTTAAAATCTATCATTTATTACTCAAAATTTTAATTTATTTTGCAGATTCTATCCACAAATACCCAATGTGCATTTAAAGAATTGATATTGCATTAAATCAACTTAGTTAAAATGATTCATTTTAATCTTATTTAAATGATCAAGTGGTGTTTATTCGTAAAATATTACCTACTAGTAATCAGATGTAAATTATGTACTTTAACATTTCATTTGGGGGCTGCTTTTATCACTTTTACATGTCTGACATATAGAATGGAGGCTTTTTCATATGTTGCGATACTTAATCTGAAAAAAACGCTAATTTTTTAAATGTAATTTACATTTAGTTGCATATTAATGTAATGCTTAGTATCAATTACTCCTGTTTTCCATTTTACCTGCCAGGTTTCTGTTGGAAACCAGCATGAAACTTACACATGACCCGAAAAAAAACTTTCCTGCAACTGCTGAGACATTATTATGAAGGAAAATCCGATACATTTATTGCTGGTGGTGCAGCAGTTAAGAAGCTATTAATGACTAAATTTAAAGCTATTTTTAAAATTGAAACAGACTAAACTATTTTAGTTGTCTTACAAAGAAAAGATACCAAAAAATTCTATAATAATAATAAGAAGAAGAAAAATCCGGATAAAAAGGAAAAACAAGAGATGGATTTCATCTGGAAGATGGGAAAATGGTCAGTCAGCATGCACAAGTACATGTTTAAGTCATAAAGTCTTCCCTGTAGATAAATGCAGCAATACTTATCATTTCTGTTTCCTTTTTAGTCCTGCAGGTTTCCTTAGATAGACATATGTTTGAGGTATGCTTTACCAGCACAACATCATAAAACTGTATCTGATTTCAGCAAACTGATAAAGCTGATGTTACAAGTTGAAGAAAATATAGGTCACAGTATTTTAGTTTTTATATTATCTTTACACAGCTTTCTGATGTATCCTGATAGCGATGACTTTATGTTGAGAAAGTTTCCTTCACTCAGTTCTGTTCATTAATTTTTCCCACACGAGCAGCTTCATTTTTTCAGCTTTCTCATCAGAAACTTTAGAAGAGGAAAAAAAAAAGTTTATTTCATGTTCCTTACTTGAAGTACTGTCTGATGTGGTCCAGGATGGTCTTGTGGTACCTGTAGACCCGCTCATTCTCCTCAGCAAAGGAGTCCTCTGAGTACAGTGGCCTGGTCACCACATACTGCTGAGCTCCTGGGCGCAACATCTCGCCTCTGCTGCCTGGAGGACCGCTGCCCTTTCTCTATGTGACTCTGAGGTCCAGTAACCACATTAGGTGAGGAAGAGAATCCTGTCTTGCTTCTGACAGTGATTTATCAAATATGATTAACAGCAAACAACAAAGGTGCAGACCCCTAAGTGGAGGCGTATCACATAAACCAGGTTAGGACCTGGACTGCTCTGGAGGAGGATCCATCAAGCTCTGTTTTAAATCTCCGAACAGTGGCAGGGAGGTCGGGTCTGAATTGTAACACTGAAATACCCCACCCTGACCTCACAAGACCCTCCCTTTTTATTTCTCTAGATGTATTTCTCTTCAGGAAATGATGTCAAAGTAAATCATTTCTTTCTTTTTACATCTTCACTTGACACACAGCTGCTGATCACACCTCACCTACCTGATAGTGTCTCTAGATTTCCACGTTGTGCTCCTCCTGCTCCAGCACCTGGAGATAAACTGGAACCTGAGAAAGTTTTGCCATCAATAAATGGCACCTCTTCAGCTTATCTCTATTGCAATAACTAACAGCAATTTTATGGTTAAGTGTCTCTTTCACACAACTGCTGGAGGTCTGCCTTATCCTTGACCATTGTTCAAACTGATATCCGTACAGCCCAACTCTCAGTGGTGGGAGGATGTGGTCAGGCAGACAGGACGGGACAGTGCAGAGCTTTGTTATGAAGTGGAAATCAAGTTGCAATTCAGAAGAAAATGGCTACAAAGAAACACATTTTGAAGAAAACCATCTGAATGCATGAGTTACACTCCTAAAACATCCTCTTAATATTATATAGAAGATACAGTAATATATTATTATTATTATTATTATTATTATTATTATTATTATTATTATTATTATTATTATTATTATTATTATTAT